>SJYA01001417.1:1086940-1116872 GCA_006410615.1 Neotragus moschatus
TCTCCTTACAATCCAAGGGACTCTCAAGAGTCTTCCCCAACACCACAGTTCAAAAGCATCAATTCTTTGGTGATCAGCTTTCTTTATAGTCCAACTCTCACATCCATACATGACCACTGGAAAAACCATAGGTACATACATGTTCATAATTGTTATAACTTCCTGATGGATTGATATTCATATCATTAGAAAATGTTCCTGTGTTTAATAAAAAATCTTAAAGCTATTTTGTCTGATATTAGCATAGCCATATCAAATTTCTTACGGTTACTGTATGCATAATATATCTCTTTTCATTTTTTTACTTCCAATCTGTTGGGTCTCTGAATAGAATATATGTTTCCTACAGCCAGCATGGATATAGTTGGGTGACTTTTTTTAATCCACTATGACAATCCCTGCCTTTTGGTTGGACTGCTTAATTCATTCATATTAATGTAATTGTTAGTATAGTTGGATTTACATCTGCCATTTTACTTTTATTTACTCTATATCTCTTTACTTGTTTTGTTCCTCCTTCTTTCTTTTTCATGAACTGAATGTTTTCTCATGTAACATTTTAATTCCTATAATGACTCTCTGTTTTGTCTCATTATTTCTTTAGTGGTTGCTGTAGGACCTACTGTATACATCTTATAAAAATCTGCTTCAGATTTCTAAAACTTGATTCCAGTGAGCTATAGAAATGTTATTCCTAGATAGCTCTTCCTCTTTTTGTGCTATTATTATTATACTTATGACATCTATATATGTTACTAAACCAACAGGAGGCAGTGATCAAGACCATCCCCAAGAAAAAGAAATGCAAATAGGGAAAACGATTGTCTGAGGAGGGCTTACAAATAGCTGAGAAATGAAAAGAAGTTAAAGGAAAAGGAGAAAATGAAAGATATACCCATTTGAATGCAGAGTTCCAAAGAATAGCAAGGAGAGATAAGAAAGGAATCACTGATTCCTCAGTGATCAATGCAAAGAAATATAGGAAAACAGTAGAACAGGAAAAACTAGAGATCTCTTTAAGAAAATTAGAGATCTAATTAGAGATCCACAACACTCAGTTGTGTCTGACTCTGCAACCCCATGAATTGCAGCACGCCAGTTCTCCCTGTCCATTACCAACTTCCGGAGTTCACTCAGACTCACATCCATCGAATCAGTGATGTCATCCATCCATCTCATCTTCCGTCGTCCCCTTCTTCTTCTGCCTCCAATCCCTCCCAGCATCAGTCTTTTCCGACGAGTCAACTCTTCGCATGAGGTGGCCAAAGTACTGGAGTTTCAGCTTTAGCATCATTCCTTCCAAAGAAATCCCAGGGCTGATCTCCTTCAGAATGGACTGGTTGGATCTCCTTGCAGTCCAAGGGACTCTCAAGAGTCTTCTCCAACACCACAGTTCAAAAGCATCAATTCTTCGGCGTTCAGCTTTCTTCACAGTCCAACTCTCACATCCATATATGATCACTGGAAAAACCATAGCCTTGACTAAACGGACCTAGTCCCATCACTTCATGTCAAATCAATCGGGGAACAATGGAAACAGAGACAGACCTTATTTTGGGGGGCTCCAAAATCACTGCAGATGGTGACTGCAGGCATAAAATTAAAAGACACTTGCTCCCTGGAAGAAAAGTTATGACCGACCTAGACAGCATATTAAAAAGCAGAGACATAACTTTGCCAACAAAGGTCCATCTAGTCAAAGCTATGGTTTTTCCAGTAGTCATGTATAGATATGAGACTTGGGCTCTAAAAAAAATGCTGAGGGCTGAAGAATTGATGTTTTTGAACTGTGGTGTTGGAGAAGACTCTTGAGAGTCTCTTGGACTGCGAGGAGATCCAACCAGTCAATCCTAAAGGAAATCAGTCATTGGAAAGACTGAAGCTGAAACTCCAGTACTTTGGCCACCTGATGCAAAGAGCTGACTCATTTGAGAAGACCCTGATGCTGGGAAAGATTGAAGGCAGGAGGAGAAGGGGACGACAGGGTTGAGATGGTTGGATGGCATCACTGACTTGATGGACATGAGTTTGAGTGAGGTCCAGGAGTTGGTGATGGATAGGGAAGCTTGGCATGCTGCAATCCGTGGGGTTGCAAAAAGTTGGACATGACTGAGCAACTGAACTGAACTGAACCAACAGTACACTGTAATAATTTCTACTTTACATATAGAGAGAAACTGAGAAAAGAAAGGAGAACAAGTTTGTATTACTGAGTTGTTATATTTACTTCATTATTTAGTATTTCTGTTTTTCTTCATGAATTCTCATGGGTTCAAATTACAATCGGGTGTCCTTTTCCTAATGTAATATAGCTCAGCTCTTTTCCACCTCATTTGTGATGCTGTTGTCATATGTATAACATATGTATCCCACTAATGCATTTATATACAAGTTACTTCATACAGATGCTTTTTAAAATCAGTTAAGAGAAGAAAGAAAAATACAAAATTTTCAGTATAATTTTCTAATAATTACATAATTATCTTAAATAGGTTCTTTATGTGGATTATGATTTTCATCCACATTTATTTTATTTTGGCTTTAAAAACTTCTTTTAACATTTCTTATAAGTTGGGCTGCTAACACCAAATTCTTTTTTGTTTACCCAAGAATGTTTTTATTTCACTTTTATTTTTGAAAGATAGTTTTGCTGGGTAAAAATTTCATTTTCTCTTGTTGCTGTCAAGATTTTATCTTTCAACATTTTTGCTATGATGTATCTGGGTGTGAATTTCTTTGTTATTATCCTAATTGGAATCTGTTGAGCTTCATGGATATGTAGTTTACAGTTTTTCATCAGCTGGGAATTTTTCAACCATTATTCCTTCTAATGTTATTTCAGTTTCTTTTTCTTCTCCTCATAGTATTTCCATTACATATATGTTCATGTGCTTAAAAGTGTCCCACATTTTTCTGAGGCTCTGTTCAATTTTCCACCTTCTATTTTCTACTGATCTATCTTTAAATTCACTGATTCTTTCTTTTGTCAGTACAAATCTGTTTAAGCCCCTCTAATAAATTGTTTGATTCATTTTATTATACTTTTCAACTCCAGAATTTTCATTTGGTTCTTTTTAAATAGTTTCTATGTCTATTGACAGTGTCTATATGATGAAACATTGTCTTCATATCTTCCTTAACTTCTTGAAGCAGGTTTTTCCTCTTGTCTTTGAACATATCTATAGTGGTGACCTTGAAGTCTTTGTCAAATATGACATATGGACCTTCTTAGAAGCACTTTTTCCTTCTTTTCTTTTTTCTGTTTAAAAATGTTGCTGTTCCTTTGTGTGTTTTATAATTGTTTTTTGTGGCAAACTTGGTATTTTAGGTAATACATTTTAGCAAATTTTGACTGCCCTTCCTCTGAGGGTTTTATTTTTTTTGTTATTTGTTTGGTGACTCCTTGTTTGGTTTGACTATTTTAGTGAAGCCTACTTCCCTCACAGCATGAAGCCATTGCTGTTGCTCCTCTGGGGGCAGAGCCTTGAACATATACAAAGTCACCCTGGATGAGAGGTTTCAGCAGGGCTCTCTTTGACTCTTTCTCTGATTTCTCTGTTAGTCTGTCTTCTTCAATTGATATTACTCTCTATCCTTTAGGAGCCACTAAGTACCAACTGGTTGCTTTATAGTTTTGGCAATGCCCTTGGATATTTATTTCTCCACAGTCTGATCCAATTAAAGTTGGACAAGAGTAGATTTTTAGACGTCTTTGAAGTTTGTTTTGTTTCCAGAAGAAGTCTTTTGTCTTTTTCCCTGGTTCTCTCTGGTGAGCTACATGGTTATGATTTAGCTGAAAAGTGAAAGTGAAAGTAAGTCACTCAGTGGTGTCTGACTCCTTGAGACCCCATGGATTCTAGCCTGCTAAGCTCCTCCGTCTATGGGAATTCTCCAGGCAAGAATACTGAAGTGGGTTGTCATGCACCTTCTCCAGGAATCTTCCCAACCCAGGAATCAAACCCAGGTCTTCCACACTGAAGGTGGATTCTTTACCATCAGGGAAGCCCAAGAATACTGGAGTGGGTAGCCTATCCCTTCTCCAGGGGGTCTTTCTGACACAAAAATCGAACTGGGGTCTCCTGCATTGTAGTGGATTATTTACCAGCTGAACTGATTTAGCTAGCTGCTCCTAATTTTAAGAGAAGCTACAGTTCTTGAGGGCAACTTTAGACTTAAACTTCTCCTCTTTTCAAATATCAGTTACTTTGTGGAGAGGTTTGGAGATCTTATTTATCATGGGTTACCTTTCTCCTGTACACAGTATCTCATTTACTCTTCTGGGCTCTGAATGGGGCAGTAGCCTCTGATCTTCATGATTTGTCCTTCTTGACCCAGAAACTCTGTCCTAAATTAGGGATGATTAGAACTCTAGTATTCTTGACCTGCTGTGCCTAGGGAAAAGCTTCTGTCCTATAGATGCAAAGCTGGTGGGAAACGGGAACTCTTGACCTCTCAGCCACACTCAACAGGACTTCTTCAAAATGGAATTTCAGGGGATTAGACTCCAGGATTAGAAATCAAGACTGCCCTTCTTGATGAGGTATAGTAAGACTTGGTTGGAAGCCGAAGGGAGAGGGAGCATCATCTTCTTGGCCACACTCACCCAGAATGGAGCATCCATTAAAGCTGAGAGTGGAGAGGGAGAGAGAAATGGCTCAAATGACACAGATTCTTGCTATTCTTACGAAGTTTTAGTATGTTTTCTTGAATGAGCTTTTTTCTTTTGTCATATGCTCCTAGGATAATTTCCAGAGATTTTAAGTGATTAGGGTTTTTTGTATGTTTGTTTTTTAATGGCTATTGTCAGCTTTGCTTTTTTCATCTGGTGAGTACATGGAACAACTCATACTGACATCCCACTGTGGCTTTTTAATGAACAGTCAAATTATTTTATGAAATGTTTGTACCATGTTACTTTCTCACTGGTCCTGGTTCTCTACATTCTCAATCAGTCTCTGATCAGTCCCTTTAATTTTAGCCATTCTGTTAGGTATGTAGTGGTATCTCCTTGTGTTTTTAACTTGCATTTTCTGATGATTAATGATTTGGGCATTGTTTCATAAGCCTATTTGCCATTCAAATATATTCATTAGTGAAGTGCCTATTCAAGTTTTTGCCCATTTTAAACTTGAATTTATATTTTATTGAATTTTGATAACTCCTTAATAATTATAGATAAAAGCCCTTTATTGGATTTATGCTTTACAAAGATTTTCCCCAAGTCTGTAGCTTGTCTTTTGATCTCTTAAGAGTGTCTGTTGCAAAACAGATGTTTTTACTTTTTATGACATCCAAGTTATCAATTTGTTCTTTTTGGATGATGCTTTTGGTATCATAGCTAGAAAATCTTTGCCTAGCCCAAGTCACAAGGTTTTCTCCCATGTTTTGTTCTAGAAGTTTTATAGTTTTGAGATCTACATGTAAATGTATAATCCATTTTGAGTTTAATTTCTGATGTGAGTTTTGAAGTTTAATTTTTTTGCCTTTTGGTATCCAGTTGTTTCAGCACCATTTCTTAAAAAGTCTATTTTTACTTCACTGAATTGCCTTTGACTATTGTTAAATGTCAGCTAACTATATTTCTGTATTCTGGACTCTATTTCTGCTCCATCGATGTATTTGACTGTTTTTGTGCCAATACTGCACTGTTTTGATTACTGTAGCTTTATGATGTCATGTAATCAGTTAGTATTACTCCTCCAACTCTGTTTTTCTTTTTAAGAGAAGTTTGATTTTAGTTTTAGTTCTTTTTTTATGTCTTCCATGTGTCTACCTAATTTTTTAGACATATAGAATATAATAACTATTTGATATTCTTGTCTACTAATTCTAATATCTGTGTCATCTCTGGGTCAGTTTTGATTCATTTTTCTCCTCATCATAGGTTGTATATTCTTGCTTCTTTTCTTGCCTAGTAATTTTTTTTATTGGATGCCAAGCATTGTGGATTTTACCTAGTTGGATGCTGAATGATTTGTATGCTTGGAAATATTATTGAGCTTCATTTCTGGGTCGCAGTTAAGTTACTTGGAAACAGTTTGATGGTTTGAGATCATACTTTTAAGATTTATTAGATGGGTCTGAAGCAGTGTTCAGTCTAGGGCAAATCCATGTGTGCATGCTAAGTTGCTTCAGTCATGTCTGATTCTGTGTGACCCAATGCACTGTAGCTTGCCAGGCTCCTCCATCTTTGGGGATTCTCCAGGCAAGAATACATGTGTGTGTTGGCACGCCCTCCTCCAGAGGATCTTCCTGACCCAGGGATCAAACCCACCTCTCTTGTATCTCCTGCATTGACAGGCAGGTTCTTTATCACTAACACTACCTAGGAAAGCCCCAAGGACAAATGACTCCCTAAAAAGGCAAGATTTGTGTATTCTATCCAATGCCTTGTTAATCATGAAGTTTTCTAATCTGGTGGTGGAAACAGGTATGTTCCTGGTCTGGTGTGAGTGCTGGGCTTTGTTATCTACAACCCTTTCTGGTAATTCTTTCTCTATTCTTGATTAGTTTCTCCCATGCAAGTGCTGATTAATACTCTGCTACGTACTGAGGTAGGGGGATCTCTGCAGTTCTTTGGAGTTATCTCCAGGTTTCTACTCACTAATACTCTATCCTATAGTTCCAGGTATCTGTTCTCTCCACATTCTCAACTTTGTTTCTCAATTCAGTGAGACCACCAGACTCCATCTAGGCTCCTTCTCCCTGCACTGTGCCATGGAAACTCTCAACAGAGTAATCACAAGGCTGACCTACATTGTTTCCTGGCTCTTATAGATTATAGTCCATTGTCTTTAAAAACCATTGTTTCACATATTCTGTTTTTTGTTTGTTTGCTTGTTGTTGCAGGTGAGAGGGTAAATCTAGACTCTGTTACTCTATAATGAAAAGCAGAAATCTTTTCTTAATTTTTTCTAGGTTTATTTTCATAAAAAATGATTGCCTCTGAAACTAACACAACATTGTAAATCAATTATACTCCAATTAAAAAAAAACCAAACAATTGCTTTGGAGGGGTTTGAAGGGTGGACTAGAAGGCTAGGTTTGAGGGGGTGGGATCAGACTTGAAGATAAGAGTGGGAGCTGGCAAGAAGAGAAAGACCAGGAGGTACCAATCAGACATATTGGGGTTTTGACCTATGAGTCCTGGTCCAGGAAGATCTCTGCTTTTGTGGCCACAAGCCCAATCTTACAACCCAGTTTAGTTGTAGGATTGGCAAGAAGGGATCTTCATGAGGCTTTGGCTGCTTCTTCCCTGGGGTAGAAAACCTAGTACATTTGTGTTCAGACAAAGCTCTATCATGGGCAAATCTTCTTCCAGGTGTCATCCTTCAGCTTGCTGACCTATAGGCAGGAATATCTTGAGGTCTCACATATAGTATGGCCACAACTAGGTGATATGAGCACATCTTGACTGCCCTCTGAAACCACCAGCACTCTCTTGGTGACTGGAGGTGACTCCTAATGCCTGTCCATACTGGAAGTTCTGGACTCAGGGCTTTGGTGTGCCTTGAGATGGCTCAGGAAAACCCTTATTCCCTGGAAAGCTAGGAGCTGTGTTCTGATTTCCCAAGAAAAAGACCAATGCATTATTTTGACCCTAAAAGTCCATTCTAGGAATTTGTGCTCCAGCTGGATAGACTTGTTGACGTGCACTAGACAAATGTACAAGGAGTTTCACTGTGCTGGTGCTATGAGGACAAAAGACTGGAAGTAATTTCTGTCTTCCAATAGCGGGCTGGGTAAATTATTTTTGTTCCTTCTACCCAGTAGAATACCATGCTACTGATGAAGACAGAGAGGCAGATCCAAATATTCTGACAGGGGCCAGTGACCATAATACATTATAAAGTGGAAAAGACAAGGTGAGTAGAGATTTCAACATATGCTGCTATAGAGTATGCTGCCCTGCACCCACAAATACCCTTTTACACTTTTATATAAATAGAGTCACGTATTAGAGTCACCTGTGTCTGTCTTAGCATAATATATTTGAGATTCATCCATGTTTCTATATGTATCAATAGTACATTCATTTCTATTGCGGGGTAGTATTCCACTATATGGTTGTATCACTGTTTTTATCCATTCTCTTGCTGATAGACATCTAGATTGCTTCCAATTTAAATAAATTATTAAGAAAGTTCTATGAACATTTCAATGCAAATCTTAGGGCGGATACATGATTTGATTTCATTTCTCCTTGATCAATACCTAGAAAGCTAGTGGTGACTATACTTTCAACTTTGTGAGAAAATGCCAAAAATTTCCCCAAAGTGATTGTGCTGTTTTACATTTCTACCAGCAATGTATAAGGTATGCATTTCTTCTACACCCTCACTTATATTTTGCATTGTCATTTGTTTTACTTTCAGCCCCTCTGGTGTGTATGAAATGGTGATGTCTCATGTTTTATTTTATCGTGCTAAGTACTTTTCATGGTTCTACTGACCATCTGCACACTAACATCATGGCATCCAGTCCTATCACTTCATGGCAAATAGATGGGAAAACAATGGAAACAGTGACAGACCTTATTTTCTTGGGNCAGTCGTGTCCAACTCTGTGCGACCCCATAGACAGCAGCCCACCAGGCTCCCCTGTCCCTGGGATTCTTAAGGCAAGAACAACTGGAGTGGGTTCTTGTCTGCTAATTCAACATATTTTTCCTGTGTCTGTTTACATTGATTTTTTTGTTCCTGGTTGTGGAACAAACCTTTCTTCCTTCTTATTTGCATGTCTAGGAATTTTGATTGTATTTCAAACATTCTGAATGCTATGCTGTTGAGATTCTGAATGTTGTTTTTCTTTAGAGTGTTGACTGATTTTCTGATGGACAATTTGCTGGCTAATAAACTTGATCTTAGTGAGATTTGGGGGGAGGGGTGGGTTTAGCCTTTCCCACTAGCTTGGCAGAACTCCAGTGTCCCTGAGCATCGTACCAATCTCCATTCAGCTCTCGACCACACGGTAGTTGTTCTCAGCCCTGTCCCTGCACTTACAGGATGTGTAAGTGAGTGGATAAATGGATAGGTGGGTGAATGAATATATGGATGGATGAATGGATAATTTACAGATGGTCAGAGCCCTCTGAATAGAGAAGTAGCTGGACATGCAGTTATTGGTGAGGGGTTTTCTGGGCAGAGGGACAAAGAAAACATGAGCCAAGACCCTGAGATAGGAGCAAGGACCCATAAGAGGTGACTGGAGCATGGTGGTGAGGGAGAAGATGGGAGGTGATAGAACTGATGAGACCCAAAGCCTGGTGTGGTATGACATGCTCAGTGTTTAAAAATATGAAATAGATGCCAAATTTGAAAATTTTGGATATTTCACTTCAAAAGCTGGACTCTCTGTTCTCCTAAAATTTGGCATTGTTGGTACCACCAGGTTTATAATCTGGAACCTAGAGGCACTGCCCTACTGCCAACTGGGCAAGAATCTCCCACCCCTGCCTGGGCCCAGTAAGTCCCTCAGCCCTTTAGTAAGGGGTGGGATCTGTATACCCAAGCTTCTCACTGCACCTACACCTTGCCCTTCCTGGACCCTATAGGACAGAGGCCTCTCTGCTCCTGCACCCTGACTCCAGGTCCAGCTCAGCTCATCCTCTGGGCCCTTTGCTTCTGCCTTCTTGCTGGCTACCATTCCTCGATCTCATGTCAACTCAGGAGCCCCATGTGGCTGGAGCAGAGTGACTAGAGAGGGTGGAAGTCTCTCAGACCTCAGGGAGGAGCCCCTTCCCTCTGAACCACATGGGGACCTGCATGGCTGAGGGAAGGACACAGTCTGGCTGAGGGAGAATGGAGTATGGGGGACAGATGGAGTGGAGGTGGGGAGAGGGTCAGATTTCCAATCGCCTTTGGGGTCCCCTGGGGCAGAGGAGGGAGCGAGAATTCGAGGTTCGTTGCCTATGCGTCCCTAATTCTATTCCCACCCAAAGAGCATAGCCAAGACAGTCCTGTCTGGCCTGCTCCGACCCCTCTCAGACTCATACTCAAGCCCTCAGGGAGCCCTGCCCACTTCCCTCCAGGCCCTGAGGGGTCTCAGCCCTTGGGCTGCATGCCAGACCCCCTGGGGCTGCTGTCCCATGATGCAGGCACTCAACTGCATCACCCCATGCCAAAGCAACAGCCTAGAACATCTTGCATCCCCAGCGGCCCATGAGCAAGTCATTAAGACCTAGCAGAGCTTTATAAACGTGGCTTAAAGTTAAGTACATAAGAAAATCTCTGTAATTTCCCGCCGGGCAATGGGGATGTTGTCTGGTTCCTACAGGCCATAATTTTTGGGGAGAGAAACGTTTTTTTCCCCACAAATGATGGGAAGTCGGTGGTTACAGTTACGGCTGGCTGTTGACGTTGGGAAGCTGTTCTGATGCCCAGAATCCCACCTACCTCAGCTAAATGGTATCTTTATGAAATTAGCAGAAAGCGGCTGCACTGAGGGGAGGCAAAAAAAAGAGAAATGAACTTTCAAATTTTAAGTATAATTGGAAAACTGACCTTTGGAAAATATTTTCCCACCTCAGCCCCACGCTGGGGAAGAATGGGCGCTTTATGTTGAGGGTGTGCGGCGACCTTGAGGAATTAGCTGGTCTCTCTGGAGGTAGAAGCAGAGCGGCGTGATGGGTTGTCGGGTCCCTCTGGGCATCCTCGGGTTACAGGGCTTGTGGTCACTGACCAAGAGGTGCCAGGATCACAGAGGTCGCCCAGGGCAGGGCGCGTGGAGAGCAGCTGAGGATGGGACCTTGCCCAAGAGCTCTTGGAGGGTCCTGCAGTGGAAAGCGCCCTGCTGGGCTGGGCAGCTGGGTGGCTGCAGGCCTGCTTCCTGTACTTGTGTCCATCAGCTCAGAAAATGTCAGAGAGCACTTTGGGGTGTGACCCTGCATCCAATTCTGGGCTGACAGAGCCGAAGTGTCATCGAGGCCTGCAGGGGGAGGGGAAAAGGAAGTGCTGATGGAGCTTCCAGGACATGCCCAGGTCCCTGCTAGGTGCTGGGGGGTGTGGGATGACTACAATAGAGCCCAGTTCCATCCATCAACTTGACAGACAACTATTCGAGCCTTGAGTGTACAGTTACATCACCTCTGAGCCTTGGTTTTCTTGTCTATAAAGTGGGATAATAATGGGAAGAAGAAACAAGTAGTCTGGGGGAGCCCAGATGTTCCTCTTGTTGTTAGTTGCCTGTGACTCCACTGCAGTTGAGCCCTGACTTTTCAAATTTCACCCCTCGCTCCATTACAACTCTGGGTAGATACTTTCCACACTGTGGAGGCTAGAACAGCCTGCACAGACTGGGATAGAGCTGCAGGGACCTCTCTATTCCAGGGACCCCTTTCCATCTGCCCTCATGTTGCTGACTCAGGCTCCTGGCCCCGCTGAGAACAGTGATGCTTGTTCTGTTCTCAGTCCAGAGACTGCATAAAGTGTAAGAGCATGACCGCTTGGCTGTCCTGGGGCCTCTGGAGGGAGGAGAACAGGAGGGCTGGACCCTCCTTCAAATTCAACTTGGACGCTGTTTTGTTTCCAGATCCTGCATGCAAACCCAGGTGGTTCTGTACCCCCGAGGGGCCTTCTGGGTCTGTTCTGAGCCCTCCCCACTGTCGGTGTTCACGGGCCTGTTGCACACAGGGTCTGCCGCATGCCCTCTTCTGAGCACTCTCCCTGTATAATATACTCTTTCTACAGCCATAGGAAAGAGGCATCTGTCTTTCAATGAGGAACCCCTGCTAAGTGCCAAAAGAGAATTAGGGGCAGATCTTGGCTGCCAGCTGTATGTTTAAGGTCAATCCCACTCTCAGTGCCTCTGGGAGCTGGTATCTCCGCCTTCTGCTAACACTAGATGTGAGTAACGGGTGTACAGCAACAACACCTATGTGACTTCAGCTGGTTGATTTGCAAGGCGATTGGGAACAGGCAGTGGGAAGCAGATGGCAGGACTTCTTCCACATCCCAAAAGTTTCAGGTGTCTTTCCCCTCCATTTTGGGGTGTCTGCCCTTTTCACCTTGATGAAAATTCACCCCTCTATTCCCTGCAACTTCACTGGCCAGTCCATCCAGATTCCTGGGCACAACGGTGACAACGACTTTCATTTATGTTGCCTACATGCCCGGAATGAGTCCCTTTCCTCCTCACGGCCCCACGTTAGGTGCTATCATCACCCTGCTTGCAGATAGGGAAACTGAGGCACACCCAGTCATGTCTATAAGCACAAGGGTCTGCTCCAGCCATTTCTCACCACCTCCCAAAGCCCTGCCTGGGGAGCCGAAGGAGGGAGGCAGGGCAGGGCAGATTTGTCACGTGTCTTCTTTGGAAGAAAGGAGAGTTCACTAATTACCCTTCACTAATTACCACTCAAGCAATTTCCATAATTGCCTCAGGAAAGGGTTTTATCAGCCAAATGTGAGCAGAAACAGCCTCAGGGAGAAAAGCTAAAGATTTGCGCTCAGGGAGCGCAAACCAAAGGAAATAAATCACATAGGCCACAGGGAGTCCTGGAGCCTGTGTCTAGTCCATGCCACTTCATTCCTCCCCTCTCCCCCACCCCATGCCACTCCACAGAAAGGGAAACCAAGGCCCAGTGAGGCAGGCAGGCGGTCAGGTCAAGCGCATGCAGAAATTCCATGCAAAACAGAAGATGTGTATGTGTGGCCGGTCGTGCTGGGTAGCGTGGAAATCCATCCCGGGCACATTACTGGTCGCTCTTGAAAGCTCTCCCAAAGACAGCGCACGTTTCCTTGAAGCTAATTGCTTTAGTTTGAGGTAATATTCGTCACAGAAACACCAGCAGTAACCTTTGGTCTTGGCAAATTCTCCCCTCAATCATGTAACGTAAACAGCGATAAACGAGGGCTTTTTAAGGCTTTCTTCATAATGCGTTGCACATGCATTTGTTACCGAATCTGCGTGAGCTCCAAGCCCTGAAATCTGAGCGTGGTTGGGAGGTGAGCGGCTGGGCCGCTGGAGGTGGGGTCAGGGTTCCCCAGAGACAGCCAAGCCTGGTTGGCCTCTTCCCTGCTTCCCCCCTCAGCCCTCCCCCTGCTTCCCTTCCTTCTCCTGGGCAGGTGGGCAGGCGGGGGAGTGGCTCTAGTTCCTTCTCTCCCTTTCTCTTATTCAGTTTCCCTGAGTCTCACCTCCCTCCCTATCCCCTGGCCTCAACCTCCCCCAGCCCCTTCTCTCTCTCTCATTCTCTCCTTTCTTCTCTTCTCTGTCTGATTCTCTTTCTGTCTCTCTATCACTCTCATTGTCTCTGCACTGCCTGTATCTCTCCTCTTGTTCCTCTCTTTCCTTATATGTCTAATGCTGACTTTTAATCTCTGTTCCTTTTTGTCCATCTCCAGGCTCTCGTCCTCCAACTCTGCCTTCCAGCTTGTACACCCTCCCTTCCAGCACAGGTCCTGTGAAGAGCAAGGTTCCTCTTCTTCACTTCTTAGCCCTGGGGGCTCAGAGGGAGCTTGACATGTCCCCCAGGCCTGGGGTAGGGAACAATTTCAGCAGTGGAGGATGAATAAACTATATTGTTGGAGGTGGGGAGAACCTACAAGAAGGGCTACTGTATTTTGGTGGAAGTGAAGAAATCAAGGTTGGCTGCATGGAGGTGGTGACTTCTGAGCAGTCTTGAAGGAGATTAGGAAGTAGTTGCCTGGGGACAGTAAAAGCAGGGGGACAGTGGTGCAAAGAGCACATGGGGCAAAATCAGGGCTAGCCTTTAGATTGGGATGGCTGGAAGGTTCAGGACAAGGCAAGGCAGGTAGGCAGCCATGGGATATGAGAGGTGGGGAATGGGCACTGCTTTGTGGACAGAGAGGGCATAACAAGGGCTCTGGGTAAGATGCAGGACATGGCAGGGAGGGTTAATCCATACCGCAGAATTTGGGCAGCCCCATTGTTGAGCAAGAAAGGTGGGATGGCTGGCCAGAATTCCAGGGCCCTTGAGGAAAGAAGCAACTGGGGCAGGGGCCACCACAAGCCTGGACAGCGGGGACCAGCCTGGCCACGCCACTGTGAGCACTCTCGTGTGGCCTTTCATCACCAGACCTTATTTCTCTCCCGAATGTTGGCGTGCTCCTGTGAAAAAACTGGGAGGACCCAGGGGTATTGTGGACAGGATACCTCTGCCATTGGCCTAGACAACATCACCCACCCCAGTGGCTGCCATGCACCCCTGGCACACATTCACTCCCTGCAGTCATGGGACAACCAGAGGCTGGCTCTTGGTGTCTCCATATTTTCAAGGCTTAGAAACAGAGGCACATAGAGGTTCAACAATGGACCCAGGACCATGAAGCTAGATGACACAGGGCCAGGATAAGAGCCCCAACCTGTATCCACACCCCTGCACTGTAGCTCTGTGAGTATAGTTCTTGGGGGGATGCAGACTCCAGATCTGGGGTGCACCCCTCTTTTCCTAGTTGTGTCTAGGACCCTCATGGCAAACAGGGTAGATGGGGGCAGAAGTGGATCCCAACCTATCACCTGGCCCCCCGTGACCCACTTCCCATCCCAAATGATTCCTGAAGCAGCCCACCCACAGGAGCGCGAACGGGCAGGGGGGCCCGTTGAGAGGGGGCCTACCCCTCGAGAGAGGGCATATGTGAAGGGAGGAAGGGAGGGCATATATGAAGGAAGCCCCCCATCCAAGGGGCTGGGCTGGTCAGAGGGCAGGAGGGGTGGGCAGAGGACAGAGCAGAGCAGAGAGGAGCAGTCTACGTGGATACAGGAACTGCCCTGGTCTAATCAAGCCTGGATCTCACTAGTGCCTCAGGGAGGATGTCCAGAGGCCAAGCAGGGACCGGCAGCCCAGACCTAATCCTATGGATGAATTATTCAATGCCTCCCTTCCTTTATTCATTGAGAGATATTCAACATTTACAGATAGACAATAAAAGATAATATTTGTTGATTGAAAAATAATGAGTGACTCAGAATTAAAAGCTTCGGATCCCCAGTGAAAATGTTCAGAAACACACATGTCGCTGCTTCCCCTGGGATGTCCCTGCTTCCCCTGGGATGTCCCCTGGGCTTTCCTTGTCCTGTGGAATCCATCTCCTCCATTGGCAGCAGGCCTGCCTGCTTGTCTACAAGCCACGCTTTTCACTGCCCATGGCTCTGGCATCTCTTCACACCAGTAAGGAGTTCACTCCTGCCAAGGCCCTGTGGTCCTGGGCTGGAATCCAGGCTACAGGAGCCCGTGTCAGGGAGAGGGGTCGAGGATGCCATGAAATGCCATGTGCCTGTGTGTTCACTCTCTGAGTCGTATCTGACTCTTGCGACCCTACGGACTATAGCCCACCAGGCTCCTCTGTCCATGGGATTCTCCAGGCAAGAATACTGGAATGGGTTTCCACGCCTTCCTCCAGGGAATCTTCCCAACCCAGGGATCAAACCCACATCTGTTATATCTCCTGCATTGGCAGGACGGTTCTTTACCACTAGAGCCACCTGAGAAGCCCGTGAAATGCCACAGGACTGTATCAAAAGTCCATCATCTTCCCCAAAACCTGCCAGTTTAAGCCGTAAGCCTTGGAGTCAACCTCTACCCTTTCTTCACCCATCATCCCCCATCTGTCCTCAGGCCCTGCCCTACTCACCCCCATGACCCACTCCCCACAGGGTGGGCCCTGTCTCTCAGAGAAACAACCCTACAATGGTCCTCAAGTGCCCACCTGCTCTGACCTCTGAGATTCTGCCTGGCCTCGACTCCCCCAGGTCTATCCCCAAGTATTACCTTCTCAGGGGCCATGCTTTCTTTCTTTTATAGTCTTCCTCCTCTGCATTTCTAGAGTCACTTTCTGTCCCCAGAGCTGGATGTGCGTTCTGAGGACAAGGATCTTGCCTGGTGGGGCTCAGCTGATGTCCGTGGGGCAGGCGTCAGCCCCATTCCCTCACTTCCTACTGTGGACCAGGCTTGTCTCTGAGGAGGAGCCCAGACAGGGAGGCGAGAGCAGGCTGGGAATGCTGCAGGGGAACTGGGAGCTGAGGGAAGGACCCTGGGAGGAAGCATCAGGAGGGATGAAAAGGGTTGGCCTATGTGTGGGCAGGTGGGCTGCAGACTGCTTCCAGGAGCCAGAGCCCTGGTACAGGGCAGAGGGGGTGCTGGAGACCTGCACTTTCATCCGAGGGCTCTTCCCGCGGACACCTCTGGCCCCCTGATGTCCCACACCCCTTAGGGAAGCCACACCTTCTTGCTGGGCTCAGGACTTGCCCAGCTCCAGACTGCTCCAGGAAGTGGACAAGAAGGCCTCGGCAGGCCTCATGCTGCTCAGATATCAAACAAATTGAAAACTGAATCAATTTAAGGTAAAAAGCAGACCAGAAAGTGATTTTCTGAGATTGCCATCCCTTTATCCATCGTCCCTCATCCCTTATGGCTGGAGCATCAGCAGACTTTGGGTGCTGCCTCACAGGAGGCTCCCTGAGGACCTCTGGCCTCCTGCCTGCCCTCCAAAGTGCTTTTGTCCACGAGGAAGTTCCTGCAGACACCCCTCTCTTTCAGAGGCCACTTTTTCAACACTGACCTCTGACCTTTGACCTCCCACCTGGATCTGGCATTGCCCTTATCTTCAGACAGTGCGGATGTTTCTCCTATACCCCAAACCAAGACTGAAACCCCACTCATTTCTTCAAGGATTCTGTAACACAGTGCCTGCTGCTTATGACCCCCAGACAGAACCCTTTGAGTTCAGGCCATCTGCTCTTAGCATCAGTCTTCATGGGGCCTTAGCTTTTCATCTGTAAGATGGTCATAAACTCCCCCAGATGTGTTGGTGGGCTTCAGTGAGATGCAGCTGACAATGCCTGGCTCAGGCATGTGCAATGGGGGTGGGTGGGGAAGACAATTGGTGACAGTGAGGAGAGTGATCTGTGTGTGTGTGTGTGTGTGTGTGTGTGTAGTGTAAAGGTGTGCTTATATTATGTATGCATGTATGTGTCGATAAATATATGTGTATACATGTATGCATACATACCTGTGGGCATGTATTTATATGTTTTCATCACCGGCTTTATCACACTAACCCTATGGGTTTTCATTTCTAGATCCACATTTGTCTCAAATGTTTACCCAGGGACTTGGCTGCCATTAGCCCAAAGCCAAAGGATGTCGGAATCTCTGCCTGGGCCTCTATTCTGAGCTGGCCAGGACACCAANGTGGGCATGTATTTATATGTTTTCATCACCGGCTTTATCACACTAACCCTATGGGTTTTCATTTCTAGATCCACATTTGTCTCAAATGTTTACCCAGGGACTTGGCTGCCATTAGCCCAAAGCCAAAGGATGTCGGAATCTCTGCCTGGGCCTCTGTTCTGAGCTGGCCAGGACACCAAGGACCTCTGTCACTTTTAAGAGTGTTCTCATTTCACACAGATCCCAGAGGGGACAAGGATGGGGTATGAAGACAGCCTTGTTGAGACAAAGGAGCTGAAGTAGGCCAGGGGAATGGAAGAGAACATTCAGTGAACACACTGGTTGGAGGACCAAGTAGCAATAAGAGGCGTGGATGAACCTTATAAATGCAAGGCTGAGCATAAAAAGTAAAAACTCAGAAACTTCCATGGACAAAACAATGTATGTTCAAAGAATAAATCCTGGACAAAAAGAAACACTAAACACATTAGAGGGGGGCTCTAGGACAGAAATAGGGGGCAGTCAAAACCAGCCCATGCTGGCAAGGCCCCTGGACTGAAGACTTTGGTTAACTCACCCAGACAATGGTGGCCACAATTTACACACAAAAGACAGAAACCTGTGAAACTCTGTCACAGTGGGACTTGAGAGTATCACTCAGGGCTCGAGTTCCCTGGGGCTTCTGGAAGGTTCCCACTTGACTGCATGAGGGAGGTTTTGATCTGTGCAGTGAGGAAGGCTTCTGGCCTGAGTTCCCATCTGCACATCCCCACCAGGAATCCCGGCTCCAGAAGCAATGCTGCAGAACTAACGAAAGCCTCTGGGGCCTGCTCTGTGAGCCCCCTTCCTGTCCCTGGCCTGGCGGTGTGGAGGGCAGAGAGTCCCAGAGCTCCAGTGTCTGTTGCATATTAGGGGCCGTCTGCCTCGGGGCTGGAGAAGGAAATGCCTTCTCCTGGCCCTGCCTGCCCCCGTGGCCCACCTTCCCTCCTCTGAGAGCCCCAGACCAGGGCCTGGACACCGGGCTCCACCTGCCTCCTCGCTGCCCAGGAAGCCAAGACGGGGGCAGAAACAGTCTAAGCAGGCAGGCCCAGAGGCAGGGCCATGGTCTGCCCTGGGCAAGGGCCTGGGGCACAAAGCACTACCAAGTGTTAACCCAGGGGAGGGCAGGAGGGTAAAGGATGACTAACACAGACCCACACCACACATATATACATTACACCATACCACACATACACACACACATACCACACACACGCATATACACACATAGCCACAAGCACATATGCACACATGGGCACACACATATGTAGACACATGCCATATATTCACACACACACATATACACAACACACACATAACATACTATACACACCCGTACACTACACATATACATACATCATATACACACACACAAAACACACGGTATATATGCATCCCATGTACATATGCACACATGCACACACACTTATACACATTCACACAATCACACACGTGCATGCTTACACACACACACAAAGTACTGAGCTTCCACACTGCCCTGGGCCATGGGAGTCTGTCCTCAGCTCTCATAATGGCCCTGGGGCTCCATGGCTGGAATTCAGCCTGCTGGACTAGTCATGCCCTGGCCCTCGATGACTGTAAACAATGGTCTCTGACCCTCTGCTCCAACTCAGCCACCTCCCTCCCTCTACAGTTTCAGAAACTGAGGTCCAGAGAGAGGAGACTTACCTGGGACAACCTAGTTGGCAGGTAATGAGATGGGGATAAATGGCAACCCACTCCAGTATTCTTGCATGGAGAATCCCATGGACAGAGGAGCCTGGCGGGCTACAATTCATAGGGTCACAGAGACTCAGACACGACTGAAGCGACTGAGCACATCTATAACCGATTACCACAAACTGAGCACCTTAAACAACACAGATTCATTCTCTTACCCTTGTGTAGGCCCAGAAATTCAGAAGCCTGGGGTCAGCGGGGCTCAGCTGGCTACTCTGCCTGGGTTCTCCAAGGCTGAAGCCATGCTGCCAGTCAGCCTGCACTGGCAGGCTTCTGAGAAGCTTTCTGGAGCTTCTGAGAATGAGTCTGCTCCCACATTCATGCAAGTTGAGAGCTGAATATCTTTCTTTGTCACATAGGACTGAGGTTCCGTTTCTTTGCTGGCTATTGGTTAGATTAGCTAGGGGCTGGCCTGTGCTCCTAGAGGCTACCCTTGTTCCTTCCTGTGTTTTCTTTCCATGTGGCACCCTCTAACAATGAGGGGTCAAGTCCCTTTTGATTTCAGTCTCTCACTTCCCCTCCAGCCACATCTCAGACATTAGCTAGGCGAGGTTCTCTACTTTTAACAGCTCCAGGGAATAGATAGATTCACCTATTGACCTCTGTATTTAAAGTCTGTAGCTTTAATCTCACCTACAAAGTTTCTTTTGCCATGAAAGGTAACATGTTCACAGGGTTCAGAAATTGGGGTGTGGACTCTTTTGAAGGGCATAATGCTGTTCACCACATCTGGAATAAGACTGTCTTATAGTGTGCTGCATAGTAGTGAACCCCAGATTTCCTTGATCTGCATGCATGAAAGAGTTATCACTCCCCTTGCTGGAGATTAGCAGCCTCCCCTGAATATCATGCAGATATCTCCACTCAGGGGAAGGCCCTGCACAAAAGCCTCTCCCTCTTTCCCTCTTGCTTGTTAGATTAAAAAAGGATAGTCAAGTCCCAGTATGACCCAGTAGAAAAGGACCTGCTAACAGAGGAGAGAAATTATTCACCAAAGAAGGGACAGACCTGGCTAATATGCTCCATCACAAACTCAGAGAATATACCTGGGGGTGATCTTGAGGATGCTGTACCTAAGGAACTAGGGTTCAGAATGGAAGCCTGTAGGAGAGAGAGTTTGTTTATGCAAGGACATTCTCCTGTGACTCAGGATTTACCCCCTATTATGGACTACATGTTTGCATCCCTCCAAATCCATATGTTAAAGTTATACCACCCAATGTGATGGTATTTGGAAGTGGGCCCCCTGGAAGGTGCTTAGGCTTAGATGAGGTCATGAATGTGGAATCCTCATGATGGGATTCAGTTTGGTTCAGTTCAGTCACTCAGTTGTGTCTGACTCTTTGCGACCCCATGAATTGCAGCACGCCAGGCCTCCCTGTCCATCACCAACTCCTGGAGTTCACTCNGGTTCTGCAAGAGAAGGAAAGATCTGATTTGAAAGTCATCGTGTATGTCTGTTCTAAGCTGACTGGGGGCCACCTGATGGACTAATGCAGGGCACACATTTTTGTTTCACCTATCTTGGACCTCAGGCCAGAAACCTGGTGAACATTGCTCAAAAATGCTGCAAGGTAAACTAACAACCCACAGATGGCTCTGGCAAAAGATGATCGTTAGACATGTAGTAGACTACATAAGCCTGAGAGGAAAATCTGAAGGAATTCTTGATTCTTTGGGAAATTAGGACACTAAAAAGCAAAAAGAATATAGAGGATTTTAGGAAGCCAGACACATGCCCAGGACAAGATGTGTTGGGAAAGGACGTAAAGAACAACCTAAGCTTTCATGTTGGAATAATCCTGAGGTTCAGTGCAAACCTGCTTAAGTGTTAGAGTGACCCAATGTGGAGATAGTCTGCAAAGACTGGGAGAGGTGTTTGGTTTTGTTGTTTATTGTTTGTGTTTGTATTTTTTCCTTTCTTTACGTTTTTGGCATGCATTGAAATCTCTGTCAAAATATTAGTTGAACATAAGGTAAAGAATCAAAGAGTTCAGTAATCACAGATGACAAGAGTTAAAGTCTTTGCAAAAATATTTTGGGAAAGCCCTTGAATAAATATGCTCCTAAAGCTATACCCTTCAACAATCAAAATAAAACATAGCAGCAAATGCTAGGGAAGGGGAAGAACTGATCTCCAAAGTTGTAGCATTCAAATGTTCAATTTTCAACAACAACAAAAAATTATAAGGAATACAAAAAAAAAGTGTCACCCATTTAAAGGAAAAATAAATTGACAAAAATTGTCCCCATGAAAGTCCAGACATCAGATCTGCTGCTGCTGCTGCTGCTAAGTCGCTTCAGTCGTGTCTGACTCTGTGCGACCCCATAGATGGCAGCCCACCAGGCTCCCCTGTCCCTGGGATTCTCCAGGCAAGAACACTGGAGTGGGTTGCCATTTCCTTCTTCAATGCATGAAAGTGAATGGTGAAAGTGAAGTTGCTCAGTCTTGTCCGACTCTTAGCGACCCTATGGACTGCAGCCTACCAGGCTCCTCTGTCCATGGGATTTTCCAGGCAAGAGTACTGGAGTGGGGTGCCATTGCCTTCTCTGGACATCAGATCTACTAGAAGACAAAAACTTTAAACTTGAACAAAGACCTAAAGGAAATTAGAAAAATGATGAGAATTTCATTAGAATTAGAAATTAGAATTTCATGAGAATTAGAAAACATGAGAATTTCAATAAACAGAAATTATAGAAAGAAACCAAACGTTTTGGAGCTAAAAAGTACAGTAACAAAAATGCAGAATTCACCAAAGTGGCTTAACAGCAAACTTATTAAATAAATAATTATTAAACTTGAAAATAGGTCCATCAAAACTACTGAATGTGAAGAGAACAAAATAATGCAGAAAAGTGAACAGATCCTAAAGAACCTATGGGATACATCAGGTGGACAAATATAGACATGATGGGAGTCTTGAGAGGAGAGAGGGAAATCTAGTGGTTAGGGCTCTGTGCTTTCATACTCTCTCTGTGGAAGAGAGAAAGGCATATAAAGAATATCTGAAAAAATAAGGACTAAAGACCAACAATTCCACAAACTTGATGAAACTACAAATTCAAGAATCTCAACAGACTTTATCCCAAGACACATAAAATCAAAAGAGATCCATGCTGAGATGCGTCATAATCAAACTGCTGACAAAAACAGAGAATCTTGAAAGCAGTAAGACAGAAATGGCTCACCAGGTGCAAAGGATCTTTGACAGTACTAACAGTTGATTTCTCATCAGAAACTGGAAGCCAGAAGGTAGTGGGATGACATTTAAAGTGCTGAAAGAAAAAGAAAAAACCTGTCAACAAAGAATCCTATAACTGATAAACTTGTCTCTAAAAAAATTTAAGAGAAAGTAAGACAGTCTCAGATAACCCAAGGCTAAGGAAGTGTATCATCACCAGACCCTCCCTATAAGAAATGCCAAAAGGGGCTTCCTTGGTGGTGCAGTGGTAAAGAACCCACCTGCCAATGCAGGATACACAGGTTCCATCCCTGATCTGGGAAGATCCCACATGTCCAAGGGCAACGAAGCCTGTGCACCGCAACTACTGAGGCTGCAGTCTAGAGCCTGGGAACCGCAGCTTCTGAGCCCACATGCTACAGCTTCTGAAGCACACGTGCCCTGGAGCCTGCGCTCCGCAGCAAGAGAAGCCGCTGCAATGGGAAGTCTGCACACCACACCGAGGAGCAGCCCTCACTCACCGTGACTAGAGAAAATCCTGTGTGGCCACAAAGACCAAGCACAACCAAAAATAAGTAAATAGAATTATTCTTTAAAATGCCAAAGGGACCCCTTTAGGTTGACATGAAAGAGCTCTAGACAGTAACTTAAAGAAGAAATAAAGATCTCCATTAAAGGTAAATACATGGATAATATAAACATTGGCATTACTGAATATTTGACTTCTGTTTTTTATTTCCTACATGACTAAAAAAATGCATTAAAATAATTACAAATTTATGTTACTGGGCACACAATGTATAAAGATGAAGTTTGTGATAACAATAAGATAAAGGGACAAAGCTGTCTAGAAAAAAAGTTTGTGTATTATTGATGTTAAGTTTATATCAATTAAAAGTAGATCAATGTAAATTTAGGACAGTAAATGTAATTCACAGCAATAAAGAAAATACATAAAGGGAAATGAGAAGGGAATCAAAAAGCTTTCGCTAGAAAAAAATCAGCTAAATACAAAAGAAGGTAGTAATTGAGGAAACGGGGGCACACAAGCTCAAGCATAGAGAAAATAAATAGAAAATGACAGAAATCTTTCTTTACTAGTAACCTTTTCCTTTAAACATAAATGGGTTTATCTCCCAGATAAAAATGCAGAGTAGAATAAGTGATTAAAAACAAAAGCATTAAACTGTCCATAGTTGAATATGTGGTTCACAAAAGGTGCACTTTAGATCTAAAGACACAAAAGTGGGAGGGTGGAAAAATATATTCCAGGCAAATGGCAACCAAAAGGCAGTGGGAATGGCTATACTACTATCAGATAAAATAGACTTTAACTTAAAAATTGCAAACTATACTACAAAGCTACAGTCACCAAGACAGTATGGTACTGGCACAAAAATGGAAATATAAACCAATGGAACAAGATAGAAAACCCAGAGATAAACCCATGTACCTATGGATATCTTATCTTTGACAAAGGAGGCAAAAATATACAATGCAGAAAAGACACTCTTCATTAAGTGGTGTCAGGAGAACTGGACAGCTACATATAAAAGAATGAAACTAGAACACTTTCTAACACCATACACAAAAATAAACTCAAAATGTTTGAAAGACCTAAATGTAAGGCCAGAAACTATAAAGCTCTTGGAAGAAAACAGGTGGTACACTCTGACATAAATCACAGCAATATCCTCTTTGAACCACCTCCTAGAGTAATGGAAATAAAAACAAAAATAGCCAAATGGGACCTAATTAAAAGTTTTTTCAAAGCAAAGGAAGCAATAACCAAGATTAAAAGAAAACTCTCAGAATGGAAACAAATAATTGCAAACGAAAAAACTGATGAAGGATTAATTTCCAAAATATATAAGCATCTCATACAACTCAGTATTGGAAAAACAAACAGCCCAACTAAAAAATAAGCAGAAGACCTAAACAGACATTTCTCCAAAGAAGATATACAGATGACCAAGAGACACATGAAAAGATGCTCAACATCATTAATTATGAAAGAAATGTAAATCAAAACTGCCATGAGGTATCACCTCACACCAGTCAGAATGGCCATCATTAAAAAGCTACAAAAAATAAAAGCTGGAGAGGATGTGGAGAAAAGGGAGCCCTCTTGCACAGTTGGTAGGAATGTAAATATTGATACAACCACTAAGAAGAATAGTATGGAGATTCCTTAAAAAGCTAGAAATAAAACAATCATATGACCCAGCAATCCCACTACATATACATCCCACTCAGGGCATATACACTGAGAAAACCATAATTGAAAGAGACACGTGTATCCCAATGTTCATAGCAGACTATTTACAAAAGCTACACAGAAGCAACCTAGATGTCCATCAATAGATGAATGGATAAAGAATTAGTACATATAAACAATGGAATTTTACTCGGCCATAAAAACAGATGAATTTGAGTCACTTCTAGTGAGGTGGATGGACCTAGAGCCTGTTAAAAAGCAAAGTAAGTAAGTCACAGAAAAATAAATATCATATATTAATGCATATATATATATATATATATATATGAATCTAGAAAAATGGTACCAATGAGCCTATTTGCAAGGAAGGAATGGAGACTCAGGCTGGTGAGAAGTTGCTGTATAATACAGGGAGCCCGGCCTGGTGCTCTATGATGACCTAAAGGGGTGGGCTGTGGGGAGGGGAGGAAGTCATAAGAGGGAGGTGATATATATACATATATACATATAATTATGGCTGATTTGTGTTGTTGTATGGTAGAAACCAATACAACACTGTAAAACAATTTTCCCCCAACTAAAAATAAATTTTTAAAAAATTGCAAAAAGAGACCCAAAAGTCACTATATATTGATAAAGGGATCAATTTATCAGCAGATATTATACCTATAAACACACATGTGCAAAACAACAGAGCCTAGAGAGATGACATTAGGGTAGTAGTATAAGTTGTTCCAGACTTCAGTCTCCCTCACAAGAAAACCAACTCCCAACTGTCCATAGACAACACACTACTGTGAAAATTCTAGAAACCAAGTATGGAGCCAAAGAACCCCCCGCTCCCCATGTCACAGAGACTAAGATGAACTGCATTAGTATGATAAGAGGAGTGGCTACACTTTGACAGCATCACCAATCCCCAGCCTGGCACAGTGCAACACCGAGAGAGGCCCCTTGAACCTACAATTTCTCCAGTGGGAAAAGAGAGTCCAAGGTGGATATACATCTTCCTCAGTGTTGCATGACACTTCCTTGGAGGCTTACTGGGGTCCCATCTCATGGAAATCACTGGGGGAATCTACAGAGCTCAGTCATTTGGAATCAGATAGAAACAGAGAAAGGGGAAGAGCTTATAGAAACTAGCTCTCAGATCTTTGTATTCCACATCTCTGCTTGCAAGAGTGTCCAAGCAGAGATCCTAGCCAGCTTCTCTGCCCATCTACAAAGCCAAGCTGGTGGTCCTGTCTGACCAGGGAGCTTAGCTGGCAGTTGTGGGTGATTTGGGTCCTCAGCCAATGGGCCATACTGGCCATGGAGCCCATTCTATGATCCCACCTGAGCAGAGAAGCAAGTTTGAAGATCCACCCAACTGCTGAGAATACCTTCCATTTATAGCCCAGCTCAGGGAAGGAGCTACCATTCCTATCCAGCTGTTGAGTATAGCCTTTTGCCTTGCATAATCAGGGAGCCTGAGCAGTGACTTTGTGTTCCCTCTGAGCTCAGGCTATGGTACCATCTCCCATGGAGCCCAGCAGCAGGGCCAAGCATAAAGCCTTGCCCGATTGCTGAACACAGCTTGATGCCTCACCCAGGCAGGTAGCTCAGACCAAGGCTTCACTTAACCAAGAGCAGTACTGGAGCCCAGACTGCTACCCTGCCAAATCATGGAGCCCAACCAGAAGCATTGCTCTGCCAGGGAACACAGACGGAACCCCTCCTAACTATGGGAGACTGCTTAGCCCAAACCTATCAATACTTACCTTATTGGATTAAATTCCCCAAAGCAACTATTCTTTCTCACCAGACCAGTATGAATTAGAAACTAGCAATAGGAAGGAAGGTAGAATTTTATGAAACATGCAAATAAAATGACACACTCCTGAAAAAGCAATGAATCAGGAAAGAAATAAAAAGGGAGATAAAAAAAAAACTTGAGATAAAAACAGAAGCATAACATACCAAAACTTATGGATGCTGCTAAGTCAGTTCTAAGAGGAAAGTTTATAACTATAAATGATACATTAAAAAAAATCTCAAACTAGAAAAAAGACCAAAACTCAAAATTAAAGAAAAAAAGAAAATAATAAAGATTAGAACAGAAATATAATTATATGCCAACACACTGGATAACCCAGAAAAAATAGACAAATTCCTAGAAACATACAACCTACCAAGACCAAATCATGTCATAAATAATCTGAACAGTCCAATAATGAGTAAGGGGACTGACTCACTAACCAAAATTCTCACAAGACAAAGCTCAGGATTGGATGGTTTCACTGGTGAATTCCTCATTGAAATATACCTGAGATGGCTGGATGGCATCACTGACTCGATGGACATGAGTCTGGGTGAACTCTGCGAGTTGGTGATGGACAAGGAGGCCTGGCGTGCTGTGGTACATGGGGTTGCAAAGAGTAGGACACGACCAAGCAACTGAACTGCTTCTTCAAAAGTCTAAAGGAAGAAATACTTCCAAACTAGTTTCATGAGGCCGGCATCAGCCTGATACCAAAGCCAGATAAGTACAATGTCAGAAAACTGCAGACTAATATCACTGATGAACACAGATGAAAAATCCTCAACAATATTAGCAAACTCAATTCGTAAGCAAATATAAAAAATCCAACACAATGATCAAGTGAGATTATCCCTGGGATGCAAGGGTGATTCAACATATGCAAATTAATAAATGTGATAGCACATTAAAATAATGAATACTAAAAGTCATATAATCATCTCAAGAGATCTAGAAAAAGTACTTGACAAAATCTAACATCCTTTCATGATACAAATTCTCAAAAAATATGGTAAGAAGAAATGTTCTTCAATATACTAAAGGCCATATGTGTGTATATATATATATATACACACACACACTAAAGTCCACAACTAACATCATATTCAAAGATGAAAGACAATGTTTTTCCCTTAAGATCAGAAACAAGACTAAGGTTCCCACTTTCATACTCTTACTCAAATAGTACTAAAGTCCTGGACAGAGCAATCAAACAATAAAGAGAAAAATGGCCATCCAAATAAAAAAGAAGTAAAATTGTCTATTTACAGATGACATAATCTTATATACAGAAACTCCTAAAGCCCTCATAGTAAAATTTCAAGTATACAAATATCAGTTGCATTTCTTTTCACTAACAGTAAAATATCTGGAAAAAAATCCCATGCACAATAGCATCAAAAATAACAAAATACTTTGGAATAAATGTAAATGAGGAAGTGAAAAATCTACCCAATGAAAACCATAAGACATTGAGGAAAGAAGTTGATGAAACACAAACAAATAAAAAGATATCCTGTGTTCATGACCCAGAAGAAATAATATTGTTTAAAATGTCCATACTACCCAAAGATTCAATGCAATCCCTGTAAGATTCCAATAGTATTTCTTACAGAATTAGAAAAAGCAAATCCTTAAATCTGTATGAAACCTCAAAAGACCTTAAAGAGCCAAAGCAATCTTAAGAAAGAATGAAACTGGAGGTATAACATTTCTTGATTTCAAACTGTATTACAAATTAACAGTAATCAAAATAGTATAGTACTAGCATAAAAATAGACATACAGATCAATAGAATAAAACCAACATCCCAGAAATAAACCCATGCATACATGGTCAAATAATATTTGACAAGGAAGCTAAAATACTCTATCAGCAAAAGATAATCTCTTCAATAAATGATGTTGGGGAAACTGGTTATCCCTGTGCAAAAGAATGAAATTGGACCCTTATCTTACACCACTAACAATAGTTTGAGTTAATTATAGGTGGATTAAAGACTTTTAACTAAGACTTGAAACTGTAAAAATCCTAGAACAAAATACATGGAAAAACTCCTTGACATTAGTTTTCATAATGATTTTTTGGATTTAATATCAAGAATGCAAGCAACGAAAACAAAGAGAAAGAAGTGAAGTTACATCAAACTACATCAAATGCTTCTATATAGGAAAGTGAAGTGAAGTGAAGTGAAGTCTCTCAGTCGTGTCTAAGTCTTTGCAACCCTGTGGACTACAGCCCACCAGGCTCCTCTGTCCATGGGTTTCTCCAGGCAAGAATACCGGAATGGGTTGCCATTTCCTTCTCCAGGGGATCTTCCTGACCCAGGGATCGAACTCAGGTCTCCCACATTGCAGGCAGACGCTTTAAACTCTGAGCCACCAGGGAAGCCCCATATAGGAAAGTAAGCTGTCACNGGGGGGGTTCAAGATTGGGAACTCATGTACACCTGACATGAAAAAAAATAAATAAATAAAAATAAAAATAAAATAAAATAAAACCAAATCTGCTTTAAACCCCCCCAAAAAATAAATAAATACTTGCCAAAAAACCCCAAAAAACTATACTTAGCACAAAGAGCAGCCATAAGCGGTATGTAAACTAATGAGTGTTCCAATAAAACTTTATTTACAAAAGCAAGTCATACACCCATAAAACTTTGATTTACAGAAAAATAAATAATGAGCAAAGTACTCTTATCCAAGAAGATATCAAAATGGCCAATAAGTACATGAAAAGATGTTCAATTTTATTAGACAAGAAAATGCAAATAAATGAAACCACAATGTGGAGATGCCACTTCACACCTACTAGGAGCGCCATAATTTTAAAGACAGAAAATTAAGTATGTATTAATTAAGTAAATGGCTTATGAATGGTGGAACCAGATGTCTCATTTATGAATGGGAATTTGCAGATGAGCAAAAAGAGGCAGTTATCCATGTGTGATGGATTTAAGTAGGAGCCATTAGTATGAATTCATGCTTAACTAATATAGATACAGATGGTTCCATATAGAAATATTTATAGATTTGTGTATATACTCATTACTATAAGTACATCAGTTTTTGGCTCTATTAACTGAGAGGGCCTAAAAGAAATAATAACCCAGTAGCAATGAGCACACCCAGCACTAAGATCTTGGTTTCTACTGCCATTCTCCAATAAGAGAACTCAGGGCTCTTTGGAGTAACTGGTGATTCTAAGGCTGGGGAGGAAATATACAAGATATATCTGGAGCATCTTGCAGTTGCAGAAAGTAAAGATGTGCTCAACACACACACAGAGAAACGTATTGATGGAGGTATTTCAAAGTTTCACAGGAACCAACTGAAAGAGCTCCCAATGACCAAAAATGGAACAATTTTACCAACAAAATAAAGTAGTATTGGATTATAACCCAAAGTATAAAATAAATATCCACAGGATCACACTAATATAAATAAATGACAGAAAAAATTAATAAATGAAGGAGAAGATACAAACCTCATGTGCAGAAGAATTCCAAATAATTTATGTAGATGTTCTTCAGTCACTAAGTCATGTCCAAATCTTTGCAATCCCATGGACTGCAGCATTCAAGGTTCCTCTGTCCTCCACTATCTCCTAGAGTTTGCTTCAACTCATGTGCATTGAGTTGATAATACTCCATCTTCAAAGATAAAAGCACAGCTTCCCTCCTTAGGTGTGAGATGTACTAAATGGTACATTCATCTCACATGCTAGTAAAGTAATGCTCAAAATTCTCCAAGCCAGGTTTCAGCAATACATGAACCGTGAACTTCCTGATGTTCAAGCTGGTTTTATTTTTTATTTTTATTTTT
>SJYA01001417.1:1122889-1169767 GCA_006410615.1 Neotragus moschatus
GGGTCACAAAGAGTCGGACACGACTGAGCAACTGAACTGAACTGAAATGGTACATCTTCCTTTGAAAGAGCATGATACAGAAGCGGGGGGAAAGAGTAACTTTACAGCAGAGACATGATAAATGATACCTCAGGCAGGTGATTATAACATCAAGTCGTGTAGGCAGTACACTTGATATGACATGAGGAGAATGGCATTTTACCCCTGAGAGGTGGAAGTGTCCCAGGCTCTGAGGCTTAGGCTTGGATCCATCACCCTGTTGGCTCCACCTTGTTCTGTTGACCAAGGAAGTGGAGAGGCCAGGCCAGATTCACCGGGTGGCGTGCTGACTCCAGCTCTTGGTGGAAGAAGCTGAACTGATCCACAGTGTATGCACAAGGTGTATATACAGGAAGGCCTAAAGAATGCTTGTAATCAACCTAGTGCTAGAACTGGCGAGTCTGACCTAGTGCACATTTTTACAAATAGTTTCACAAGGGCGTAGCCATACCCCTTTGTTTGCAGTTGCCTATGGCTGCTTTCATGCTACAAAAACAGCACTGAGTAGTTGGCACAGAGACTATTTACTAAAGTAAGGAGCAGGTCACCTCTGTGAAACATCTGTATGTACAAGTGGAGAAACCAAGGCCCGCCATGAGCAAGTCAGCTACACAAATCCTTTCTCCTTTCTCTCTCATCTACCCCACTGCTATGTAAATAGAGCCCCACCTGCTCATCCTTTGGTTGGAGCCACCATCACCTCCTCCAGGAAGCCTTCCAAGGGTCCACTCAGAAGCTCTCACTTCCGTCCTCATGGCACTGTTACTGTGAGTGGCTCTTAACAGTAGTTTGCTAGCCTTACTCCAGCTCAAGGAAAGAAGGATCTGAGGACACAGAGGCCTCTGGGATGCACCTAGAATGACTAAGGAGGCAGCTGACCCAGGCTAGGGTCAGCGCAGTGGTGACGAGAACAGAATGCTGATTTTGGTTAAGAGGCAGAAATCAGTGGCAACCTCTTCCTGGCTGTGTGTCTCTGTGTCTTGCTGGCCCACCTTGCCAGCTGAGCTCAACATTGTGCTTGTAAAATGGTCAGAATGACAGTGCCCTGGGGGTCTGCATGCTTCCGAGAGCGTGCCTGTACAGCGCCCTTCCCAGAGCCTGGTCAGGTGAGTGCTCGGCAGATTGGGGTCTCCAGAGCAGCCCTAGGCTGTGACAGGGTCCTTTGGGCTGTAGGCCCCTCCTGCTGCCCTCCACTCTGCTGGGAGCGTGCATTCCTGCAGCCCAGCATCTGTGGGGAGATCTCCTTCCCTATCTGTGTTCTGCTAATAAAGAGAAACACACTTGGCGAGGTTAGACAAACAGCAGTGAGTGATTGACACAACCGCAGCCCTTGGCCAAGCAGCGCGGGCCATGCAGCAAGCTGCTGAGAAAACACCGTGTGGGCTGTGCATCCCTTGGTGTTTGCTTTCCATTAGCCTCACATTTTGCCCTTTAGTCACACTCCGTCTATCAAGGCTGGCCCAGGAGGAGCCTGCTCCCGTTCTCCCTGGCTCACTTCAGGAGCAGCCCCTGAGGTCCCAAAGTGGTCCCTGGTGATCCCTGTTCATCCAACTACTGCAAGGGCAGCTCTGCCAGGGGAGAGCTTGGGGCTCTGAGCCCGGTTCCTCTGTCTGGAGCCACACCCGGGCCACCCTGGGAGCTGAGTTGAGCTATGTTGGGCCAGAGCCTGAGTTTAATAGCTTCCCGAATATGTCCCATGTGCCTCCGACCAGAGTTTTGCCTGGGGCTCAGGAGATGAAGAAACAGCAGGCCAAACTGGTGATGGGCAGGTAGGGCACCTGTCTGTGGGCAGAAGGTCCACGGTCCCCATTTGTTTTCTAAAATAGACCTACCCAGGATGAGAGGCCAGCCTTCGCACTGGGAAGGGAATGTAGAGGTCTAGGCTCAGCCTAATCCTCCCGACTCCCACCCCTCTACCACCCCTCACCTCCTTATCCCCCTACCACCCCTCACCCTTCCACTCCAGACCCATCCCCACCAAATAGTCACTGCCAGGAGGAATGAGAGGTTATGAGCTCCAAACCTGTGCTCCTTCCTGCCTTTCCCATGGGGCCTCCCTCCACCTACTCCCATCTCAGAAGCTGTCTCTTCAGTCCTAGACACTGGTCTTTACATCACACAATACTCACCTGCACACAGGGCTACGTGGTCATTTCCTTGGAGTCTTTGGAGACAATGGTCACAAAGCTACAAGTGGGATTCAGGGGCAGTGAGAGCATGTGCAGGGATACATGCCCCAGAACTCAAAATCCTGGCATCCCAGAGTGACAGGAGCCTCATGGAGTTCTGATCCACTCAAGCAAGGCACAGATCTCCTCTGTGAAACAGTCCTATGTCCAGGTAGAGAAACAGTGGCTTGGCGTGGGCATGTCAGCTTCCCCAAGCCTCTTGAGGTGGGCCAGGAATCCTTCCCAGGGTTCTCTAGTTTACACCAACAGAATGGTTGTCAGCCTCCAGGCTGGTAGTTTGGGAATCTGATTGTTTTGCACCTGAGCTCTTGGTCCCACTCTCCCACACTCTCTTATTTTGTTGACCACACAGAACTCAGAGGACTCTGGGCCCTGGCTACCCACTGAGGGTGCTTGGACAAACCAGCACCTACTCAGACCTCAGCTTTCACATCTGTTCATGGAGATCCTGGTTGGAGGAAGCCAAGAGGTGACCCAGCTCTTCCCACCCCACCAGAGAGGCTCCAGGCTGGAGGGCTGAATGCTGCCTGCCTCCCTGACAAGGCTCTCTCCTCCCTCCTCCTCTGAAGGGGAAATTACCCATTAATGAAAGAGAATTACAAACGCAGCGTCTGGCCCAGCGCCCAAGGTCCTTGGGAGAGCAGGGAGGGAGCAAGCGTGCTGGAAGGCGAATTGGAAACAAATGCACGGGGGTGTTTTCTTTGGTGGATCCGCTGTCCCCTCCCCACCCCCTATTCCTACCACTGTCCCAAATTTGGACTTTTACGGAAACGGATTTTATGCCTGGGCTTCCCATGAACTCTCTTAATTCAATTGAGGGGCCATTATCGGTACCGGGTGTAATGGGCTGTTTCCGCAGCCTGGAGGAGGCCTGTGCAGGCGAGGGGTGGGTGCCTCTCTCCTCTGCAGGTGGGGGCTGGGGTACGGGGGTAATGGGGGAGCTGAGATGAAGCCCCTGCCTTGGCAGGTGCCCAGAGGTGTGGAATAGGAGGCGACAATTAACTTGAGGCCAAGCAGGGTAGCAAGGGGGAATCAGATGCAAAAAGGGCAGGAGGCAAAAGAACAGCAGGTGAATCTGGGGCTTAGAGGTGGGGTCCCACGAACTTGGCAGGAGGGAATTTCAGGGCCATAGGTGGGAGGAGCCACCTGCCAAGATGCAAAGGTCCCTCTCCCCAGACACCTCATTGCCCATCCTCCTTCCTCCATGAGGAATTATCTCCCACCCACCCTATTCCTATGCAGAGTCCCTCTTGCTCATCTTCTGATTGGACCCACTGTCATCTCCTCCAGGAAGTCTTCCAGGGACCCACCCCACCGCCCCCATTTCTACCTCATGGTACTAACTGCCTTTGTCTTTCACGGTCTGAAACAGAACCTGCACAGGGTCTGAAACAATACAAGGTCCTGGAGGGAGAGACCAGGATGTGGGCCAAGTTTTGGAGAAGGGCAAGGGGACTAGATGGCTCCTCCTAGCAGAGGGTATCCCGGCTGGTGTGGACAGAGAGTAGGTCCTGTCCCCACATGGGAACTGGCCTATGGAGCTGTGACCTGGGCCATCCCCTTGGCCTTTTCCCAGTCCTCATCTAGCAGGAGGGTCCTCGTAGCCAGCCTTGAAGACTGGGCCTGGTGAGAACACTCATAGGGCACTTAACTGGGCCGCCCAAGCACATACCGTGAAGATTTCCTTCTGAANGAGCTGTGACCTGGGCCATCCCCTTGGCCTTTTCCCAGTCCTCATCTAGCAGGAGGGTCCTCGTAGCCAGCCTTGAAGACTGGGCCTGGTGAGAACACTCATAGGGCACTTAACTGGGCCGCCCAAGCACATACCGTGAAGATTTCCTTCTGAAGAACGAGGTCACAGTCCCTTCTTAGTTTCTGGCAGGAGAGACATGTGGAGCCTGACTCCACATGCAAGGCTGGTCAAAACCCTATTTGAGCAGAGGATGAAGAGCCCTGCAGACACACCTCACCTCCCTGACAGAGGCCTTGCCTCTTGTACTAAGGCAGGAGCCTGGTGATCTGGGTGGTAGGTGGGAAACCAGGGGCTTCCAAAAGCAGACCCTGTGGAGGCCTTTGGTTTTCCTTTTTTCTTCAGGACTAGATTCAGAGCTGAGACTCCCAACAGCCAGGGACTGTACTCAGAAGGGTGAAGTGAGCTGCAAAGGGATAGAGTGAAGTGTAGTCCTAGGCTTGATACATACTGGGCAAGTACAGAGGGGAGGCAGGCCACACCTCTGTCCCCAAGGCCTCCTGCCTGTGTGAGTGTTTTTCAGACTTTACATACAATATGGCCTGAGTTCATCAAACACTCTGCGCTCTCAGCCCTTTTTTTTGGGGAGGGGGGGGTTGCTTCCCAGGTGGTAAAGAATCTGGCTGCCTGTGCAAGTTCAGTCCATGTGTTGAGAATATCCCCTGGAGGAGGAAATGGCAACCCACTCCAATATTCTTGCCTGGGAAATCCCACAGACAAAGGAGCTTGGTGGGCTATAGTCCAAGGGGTCACAAAAGAGTCAAACACTACTAAGAGACTAAATAGCACCAGCAGTGGATCCCCAGGANTGGTGGGGGGGGGGGGGGGTGGGTGTTGCTTCCCAGGTGGTGAAGAATCTGGCTGCCTGTGCAAGTTCAGTCCATGGGTTGAGAATATCCCCTGGAGGAGGAAATGGCAACCCACTCCAGTATTCTTGCCTGGGAAATCCCACAGACAAAGGAGCTTGGTGGGCTCTAGTCCAAGGGGTCACAAAAGAGTCAAACACTACTAAGAGACTAAATAGCACCAGCAGTGGATCCCCAGGACTAGTTTTGACCTGTGGCCTGTGGACGTAGTGATGAGGTCACTTCCAGGCTGCAACAGAGAAGAGTCAGTCTTCCATCTCGTCACTCTTTTCCTTCAGTTTGCGGTACCCAAGTGATCACAGGTGTTGGTGCAAGATAGTGAAGCTGTTGTCAAGCCTGGCACCATGAGTGACTTGTGGGGTGCAGAGCCCCAGCTAACCTGTGTGTGAGAGGGGGCAGGCTTGAGAAACAGGCCTTAGGGGTGCTAAGGGGTAGGTGACTGACATGGGTATGGTGGTATTGCCGCAGGGGGTTTGGTAGGAGGTGGACTGAAATCCACATCAGAGGCTGGAAGGATGGCGACCCACATGACTACAGCTGCAAGGAAAACTTTGAATGAGTGGCTTTGGGAGAAGAGGTAGGAAAGCAGATGCTGGCGGCATGTGGGGTTGCAACTGGCTGTGCTTGTGCAGTGGCTACAGAAAAGATCGGAGCTCAGGATAGAACTGGCCAGATTCCTATTAGAATAGAAAAGGAGTTGGTAGTGCCCAGAGAACTGAGCCTAGATGACTAAAAAGGCTAACTGCTTCTCAACTCAGACATTGAAGGTGAATTTGATGCCTTGGAGAGAAAATGCCTAGTAAACTCTCCTAATCCATCAAATGGCCTCAGGCAAGATCAGAATAAGGGTGGATCGGATCCAGAGCAGCTTTATCCCTGCAGAAGGCTGAGAGAGAATTTGTTTCTTGAGGCTCCATAAAAAAGTACCACGGACTGGGTGACCTAGACAACAGGCCTGTAGGCAGGGTTATTTGCCACTCATTTCTCAGGCCAGAAGCTGGCCTATTTGGGGGGCTACTCAGCACCCAAAGAAAATCAGTGCAGCTGAATGGAGAGGAGGGTCCCCTTGGGCACAGGGTTGGGACTCTGTGAGCGCACAGCAGACAAGAGAGTAGAAGCAGGACCCAGTCAAGGCGTCCACTCCCCATCTGACTCGGGGCCCTGACACCGCAGTCTCTTGGTAGGACAGGACATGTTCACTGGGCATGCATGGGAGACCCCCTCTTAGATGGGAGGGACCTGAAATCCTAAAGGACTCTGAACTTCCCGAGGCTGCAAGGGTCCGTTGTTCGAGTATCCTGAGAGTAAGAAACTGTTCTCAGGCTTGCCTTGTTTCCAGGGCTGGGGCTGGGCTTGTCAGTAGCTTGGCAGGACAGAGGGGGCCCGTCAGAGCCAGGCTGGGGCCTGGGGCACACAAGGAAAGGGCATTCTGAGGACCCAAGTCTGAGGTGATTCCAAGCCAGCCCCCAGGGAAGGCGGCCAAGGCGGGCAGAACTTCAAATGCTTCAGGGTTATTTCATTTTATTTTACATAAGTGGAGGCAAAAATTGGTTTCTCGTGTGGTCTAACACTTTCCAAGTCGTAACATCACTCCCCAGCTCCTGCCATTCAGGGTGGAGCTGGGATGGGAAGAAGAGGGGTGAGCTGTGGGCTCCAGCTCTCCCTCCCCACACAAAGCCACCTTGGGGCACAGCCACAACAGTCTCAACGCCAACCCTCAGGGACAGACATCCTCCAATCAGAGCCCTTCCCTTCTGGACCATCTGTTTGATATTAGGCAGGTTACCCCACTTCTCTGAACCTCAGTCTCTCTGACTGTGAAATGGTCATAGAGCTTATGCATGTGAGCCTATTTGGAACCATGTGTTTCTCCAGAGCCCAGGGAGTAATGAGTCGTGGTTCTATTTCACAGCTCTCCTGGGAGGTCTCTGATTTGGCATGTTCAAGCTGGAGGTGGGCAATCTCTCAGTCAGGACCCCTGAGGCAGCCCCTTCTTTCCCAGGAAGCTCAGCTCACTTGGGCAGGGGACCCACTGGGCCCAGGCTGATGACCCTGGGTGGGTCCCTTGCTGCCCAAGCCCTCCTCCCGCGGGGCCCCCAGTCATGGCCTCCTCTCCCTCTTCCACCACATCTGCCTCTAGAACTCTGCCTCAGTTTACCACTGATGTTCCCCAGGGCCCCTGGAGAGGAGGCTCTTAGGATGAGCAGCCTAATTCCTTTGACTGATCCATCCACTCCATGGTATCCCCTTAAATTCCATCTTCCATGCCATCTGCCAGACCCTACAGCTTTGCTCCTGTGCTGCTCAAACTGCTGCCCTCTGGACAAGTCACCCAAGACCCTCGGGGTCCTGCTCCTGCCTGCCCAGCCGCTTCACCCTCCACTTCTGATCCGGAAGGCCATGCTCTCCTGCTCTCCTCTCCGTGCTCACTCCTCTGCCAGGAATGGCCTTCCTTCCTTCCCTACTCTCTCAGCTTAGACATGCCCTCTGAAACCTCCTGACCCCAAATCCTCAACCCTTGAAGCCCCCAGAGCAACCTGTGCGGTGTTTTTCAGGCCTTCCCTCTTGGCTTGCCGGTGCTGACGATCACTATTGGTCAGCTCCCACTGCATAACACAGTACCCAGAACCAGCAAGTGGTTACGTCTGCTCGTGAATCTACTGGTCAGTCGGTTCTCCTGGTCTTAACTCCTGATCTTGGCTGGACCTGCTGTGGCATCTGTGATAGTTTGGTCAGGAGCAGGCTTGTTTAGGATGACCTCTGTATTCACTTTCTGTACTACATAAAGAATCATTCCTCTCCCAGTGAGAGAGAGGCTGGCAGTGTGGCTGAAGGGCATCATCGCAGACCTTCCTTGGCTCCACCACTCACTGTCACCTGTCTCATCAGTGGCTGAGAAGAGAGACTGAGGGACCAGAGGTGGGCAGAGACTCAGTGGGAAAGGAGTCGGGGTCCTGATGACTGTGGGGGGCAGGGCTGGCCTGGGTTGTGGTGCGGCCTCCAGAAGGACGTGCTGATGCCCACCATGACTGCTGCTGGGCTCCAGCTGAGCCACTCCCTCTTGGCTGAGCCCAGCTTGGGATTCCTGGAGACCCATGAAGAAAGTTTACCATAGGCCGTGGTGCCCAGCCACTGAGCAGCCCTAGGAGGCTGTTCGTCTTTGAGGGATTTTGAGTCCAAGACTGGAGTCATATCAGGGGAGTGGCTGCAGGGAAATGGGGTGATAGGGAAGAGAAGGAAAAGGAGGGGACAAGAGAGGTGGAGGATGAAGGGCCAGTGGAGAGAAGGAAAGGAGGAGCCAGAGTGAGGTGGGCAATTAGCACCTTGCCAAGCATCCCTTTGCTTCAGTGCCTGTGTCCAAAGTCACTAGTTGTCTCTCTCCCTCAGTGAGACAGGAATGGTCACCACCTTTTACAAAGGGACACAGATCCAGGGAACTCTGGGACCCGGGCAGGATGGGGAGGAGCATCCCTATTGTTACGAGTGGACTTTGAGGCACCAAATGTGGCAGCTGGTCTCAGGGGCTGACCTCCCCTCCAACCCACTGGAGCCGGGAACCTTCTCTCCCCATTACAGGCAAGACTCATGCCAAAAGAACCACCTGAGCTTCTGGCCTTCACCCCAGCCTCCAAGGGAAGACATATTCCCCAGAGCTGCATGGACACTCAGGACCACTACCTGATCTGTTGTTGTCCAGCCGCTCAGTTGTGTCCAACTCTTTGAGACCCCAGGGACTGCAGCATGCCAGGCTTCCCGGTCCTTCACCATCTCCCAGAGCTTGCTCAAACTCATGTCCATTGTGTCGATGATGCCATCCAACAATCCTCTGTCATCCCCTTCTCCTCCTGCCTTCAATTTTTCCCAGCATCAAGGTCTTTTCTAATGAGTGGTCTCTCTCTACTGACTGTATCAGGTGGCCAGAGTATTGGAGCTTCAGCTTCAGCATCAGTCCTTCCATACATATTCAGGACTGATCTCCTTTAGGATTGACTGGTTGGATCTCCTTTCAGTCCAAGGGACTCTCAAAGGTCTTCTCCAACATCAATTCAAAAGCATCAGTTCTTTGGCGCTCAGCCTTCTTTATGGTCCAACTCTCACATCTATACACGCTGCTGCTACTAAGTCGCTTCAGTCGTGTCCAACTCAGCGACCCCATGGACTGCAGCCTACGAGGCTCCTCTATCCATGGGATTTTCCAGGCAAGAGTACTGGAGTGGGGTGCCATTGCCTTCTCCGATCTATACAGACTACTGGAAAAACCATAGCTTTTATTATATGGACCTTTGTTTGCAAAATAATGACTCTGCTCTTTAATACCTGAAGGCACATCCTACCCCACCTCCACCCCCCACCAGCCAGGACCTTACAGTGATGGCCCAAACTCCAGCCTCCATCCAGCAGGCATCATGGGGACCTAGTGGCAGGCTGACTCAGTTTTGCTCATCTGCAAAATGGAGACAGAGACTGCTTGCCTAGACGACCTCCAGAAGAACTCAGGGCAGTATACTGGTGCAAGGGAGGTGTGCACGTGGGGTTACAGCGCTGGGTTCGGGTTCTTGTGTTGCAGGTCCCCAGCTGGTGACTTTGGCACAGGTACTAGGGCTCTCGGAGCAGTAGAGCAGCCAGGAGAGGATGACGTGTGTTCCCGAGGCCTGGGGCCACCCTGGGAGGGATGATGACAGACACTCAGCTATTACTGTGTCTTGGGGCCAGGCCCTTCCCACTCACTCGGGGCAGAGGCAGCCCCAACAGGGATTCACCCAAGGCGCTGTCGGGCCTGTCATTCAGGCCTAATCCCTGCCCTTTGTCCGCCTGCCACTGAGGCTTTGGGTTGCCACCTGCCTGCGCCAGGTGATGTCATGGGAAAAGAATGTGATGGGTGGGGGCAGGAGAGGGACCATCCTGGAGAGTGTCTGTCTCCCCTCTCCAGGTGAGCAGGAGACTGTGGGAGACTCAGTCCTGCAGTGTGGAAACTCAGGTCTCCCCTCCCATATGGGCCATCCTGTCCTGCAGATGACATGTGTTCCATGAGGTCAAAAGTTTGAAAGTACTGGAAGCTTCCAGAGCCTTGTTTAAAGGAAGGGTGCTACTGAGCTCATGGTCACAAAGCAGTGCATGAGAACAAAACAGCGGGGGCTTCTGTGTCCAAGGCTCCATCGACTCCTCGAAACAACCGCAGAGCTGGGCAGGGACATGTTCTCTGGGAGAGCAGCCCTGGCTGCACTGAGTTACCAGGGCTCCACGGCAAGACTCAGCAGCCTGGGGGGCCTGCCATCCTGTGAGCTCAGAGTAGGGTCTGCCAGAGACCTCTCTGAGCCTCCATTTCTCCATCTGTGAAAAAATTTTGCTGCCCTCCACTGCCTTCCTACCAGGCCAGGAAATCCCAGGCAGATTTCTTAACTTCCTGTGGTCACTCTCAGTTAGCTCATTCCTGCAATTCTCTACCTCCTTCGGGGGCAGGACTGGGGCCCTACATAGGGAGGTAGAGGAGGCAGGGGCTGCCCTGGGGGCTTTGTGCCCTGGCCTGATGACATCCTTCCTACCTGCCCTTCGACCTTTGGAGCCTCACCTCCTGTGGCTTCTGGGACCCTCCTCATGACTCTGCTGCGATTTCCTTCCCTTATTTATATGGTAACTGGGGAGCCAGCCTCCTTCCATCTGGTGACTCTAGCATCTCAAGGCCTCAGCATCCTTGACTGGGTCCTGTGCAAGGGTCAAGAGATGATAAGAGATACAGGGTGCAGAGATTTCGGGGCCAAGCCAGGAAAGGCACACATTAGAATGTTCCATCCTGTAGGTCAGTGAAAGCTCTGAACTTGACCTGTAAGGCGCCATCTCCTTGCAGGCACCAGGTGATTTTGCCTCCTGCTCACCGGCTGCCCAACCAGAGTATAACAGTAGGGGGAGATGGCGGGAAAGCAGTGAGTTCTTTTACCGATGGTGTCACTCTCCCTAGCCTGGAGGTGGGTGAAGTGGACTCTCAGGGCACATCTGTGAGCATTTGAGGAGACACCTTTGCTGGTCCCTTTCTGTGACTTCTGTGGAATAATATCACCTCTTTGGCCACTCCCTCCTAGCTCCTGCACCCACTCACTGCAGAAGCTCTCCCACCTCCTCTCAGGCACTATGGTGAACAGGATCCTGAAATGGCCCAGAGCCTACCCTGGAGTCCCCTCCTGTGACTGTGACAGAACCATGAACGGGTTACTGAACAGACTGTCTTGAGGGTGGGCCTAAACTAACTGGAGGGGAGGGCTTTAAAAGAATACGAAGCGTCAGATAGATAGATGCCCTTCTGCTGGCCTGGGAAGGCATGGACAGCCAAGAGTAACGGTTTCTGGGGCTGCTCGAGTGGCCTCCGGGAAGGAGAGCCATTCCTGGCAGGGAACCTCATCCCACGGCTGCATGGACCTGGATTCTGCCAACCACAGGGAGCTCGGAGAGGACCAGAGTCCCAGATGAGACTGCAGTCTTGGGAGACTTTAAGTCTAGAGAGCCTAAGCAGAGCTCCACCTAAGCTGCTCCTGGGCTTCCAACCATGGAGACCAAGAGATCGTCAGTCTGCTATTGTGATCACTCAGTGTGTGGCCTGAGAAGGCGATGGCACCCCACTCCAGTACTCTTGCCTGGAAAATCCCATGGATGGAGGAGCCTGGTAGGCTGCCGTCTATGGGGTCGCACAGAGTCGGACATGTCTGAAGCGCCTTAGCAGCTTAGCAGCAGTGTGTGGCAGCTCCTTGTGCAGCTTAGAAAATGGACACAGGCAGGACTTGAAGGGTTTCTGCCTGAGAGAAGCACACGTCCTTCCCTGAGGCTGTGCAAACCTCCCAAGCCTCCCAGCTTCCCCAGTAGTTGAGGCCAAAATTCTCTGTGACACACCGTGAAGAGGTGGAATGGTGTCCTTCCAAACGTTACACCTGCCCGGTGTTGCTGAGTGTGACTTTACTTGCAGATAGAGTCTTGGCGGGTTAATGAATTAAGGATCTTGTGATGAGATCATCCCGGGTTGTCCTGGTGGGCCCTAATTCCAACAACTGGTGTCCTTATAAGAGGCGAGGACACAGACACGCACAGACAGGGAAAGGTCATGTGATATAGAGGCAGAAATTGTAGTGATGAGGCCGTAATCCAGGGGTGACTGGGGCCACCAGAAACTGGAAGAGACAAGAAGGGCCCTCACAAGAGCCTGGAGAGGGAGCATGGCTCTGCTGATAGCTTGATTTCAGACTTCCCTCCTCCAAAGCTGGGAAAAGATTCCGTTCAGTTGTAAGCCCCCTGCCACCCTAGTGGTGGTGTTTTTCTAAAGCAGCTATGGGAAACCAGTGCAGATCCTGACGGGGTCATCCAGGAGAAGCTGGAACAGCAAGCAGCCCAGATGACGGAAAGGAGCTTCATCAGACACTTAGGTCCTTGCCACTGAGCCCCTGTGTCTGGGACACGCGGTGACAGTGCCTCCAAGTTGTGGCAAAGTACCTCCTCTCCTGTCACAGGGAAAAATGAGAGGTCATAGTGGGCGATTTCAGGGAGACCTCCTGAATATCCATGCTGACAGAATGTAGGCATTTCCGCCTTTCACCAAAGGGAAACCAAGGCTCAGAGAAGGGAAACAGTTTGCCCAACAGACAGGCATTGTCTCTAGAAAAACACTCAGAGGACACAGAAAGAGCAAGACAAGAATGTTAATTGCAGCCTTGTTTTTGTAGCAAAACCCCCAGACCAGCCTAAATGTGCCTTCATCAATAGAGGTGTGACTAAATAAATTAGGAAACCCTCCGAGGTTTTCTGCAGGTTTGGACAGGATGGATCTCTGAGACGCAATGGGGAGTGGAGGAAGCAGCCTACACAGTGAAGTGTGGAAACATGATCCCATGGAGGCCTTTGACAGCCCAGCAAATCCCGAGTCAAACAAACTAATCGCAGGAAGACATTTTTTGAACAATCGGGGAAATTTGAAGACTGATGGGGTATTAGACGATATTAAGGAATGACTGCGAATTTTGTTAAGTGTTCTGATAGAATGGTGTTGTTAAAGGGGAAAGGAGACCGACCTCGGGAAGACAGCAACGTACTGAGATGACTGCAAATGAGGTGGTGGTGCCTGAGTGTGCTTGGAACAAGTCACTGGGGGCAGGGATATGGAGGCGCCAAGAGCGGTCATGAGAGGAGCTTGGTGGAGCTGCACAGTGAGTACAGGACTCTTCATACTATTGTATTTGAAAATTTCAACAGAAAAAGTTAAGCACCATAAAGCAATGTTTTCTACATATATACATGAATATAAATAAAGGCATGGCTTAATGACCAAAAGGATGTACTCCAAATAGGCAAAGGTGGACGCCTGTGGAGGTGGGACCCTGATTAGAGGGGTGTGGCCATTTGTGGAGCCATGAATCTTAATTTGTAGGGTTTAATTTTTTAGAGAGAGAATGCCTAGAAGTTTTACTCCTGTAATTGAATGCTGCCCTCAACCAAATGATAGAAGAGAAAAGGCTGAGTGGTACAAAGGTTCAGTTATAAGATGAACTAGTCCAGAGGATCTAATGCATGGCACGGTGACTAGAGTTGACAATACTGTATTGTACACCTGAAATGTGCCGAGAGGTTAGATCACAAGTGTTCTCACCACACACACACACACACACACACACACACACACACACACACACAGAGGTAACTATATGAGATGAGAAGTATGTTAATTAGTTTGACTGTAGTAGTCAATTCACAATGTATACATATCTCAAAACATCACATTGTATACCTTAAATATATATAATTTTTATTTTTCAATTAATAAAAAGAAAAATCTGGTGCTGTGGTCTTCAGTGGTGGCTTAAGAGCCAGATGTTCCCACAACCCTACACACTCTGCCTGCAAGTTTCAGAGAAGTGGCACCTTCTCCATGCCTGCAAATCCCTGCCTGAGGCCACGTCTACTATGGCCCAGGGACTGGTGGGAGGAGCAGAGCCCTTGCCAGATGTGGAGCCAAAGCAGCCACTCTCCACTCCCACAGTGCCACTCGGATGTCACTCTACTTATATTACGCCACAGGACTGACAGCTCAGGGCAAAGAGGGTAGCTGGGGGCCAGATGCACCAGGAGCCACCATCTGATTTTCAGTAACCCCAAGAGGGGGAGTGGGAAGTTTCCTGTGAGGGCAGAGCAGGTAGGGTGTCCACTGGTCCTGTGTAAATCCCAGAACTGCTGCCTGGTCTGCATGGCTGGAGAGGACCATTTCTGGGTTCAGACTCCATAGTTTGTGGAATTGTGTTCTCCCCCCAAAGTTATGTCCACATAGAATCCAAGAACATGATCTTATTAGAAAGCAATGTCTTTGCATATGTAGTTAGTTAAGACAAGGTTGTCCTGGAGTAAGGTGGGGCCCGAATCCAATGAATGATGTCCTTAGAGGAGATGAGGACACACAGGCATATGAAGGGAGAGGTGATGGGACAGTGGGGGCAGAAATTGGGGTGATGCAGCCACAAGCCCAGGGACACCTGGAGCCCCCAGAAGCTGGAAGAGGCAGGAACAACCCTCCCCTGGAGCTATCAGAGGGAGCACAGGCCTGCGACATCTTGATCTCAGACTACTAGCTTCCAGAACTGGGAGAGGATACTTGTCACGACAGTTCCCAGGTGTAAATGGGGACCACAGCAATGTCTGTGCTGCAGATACGATGTTTCTAAGGGTGAACTTAGGTAATATTCACTGAAAAGTGGGCACTCTGGTGGGGACGACTGGAACAGAGGCTGCTGATGAGGATACAAACTCACTCATTTACAAAGGGACTGGGGAAGTAGCTAGAGGCCTGGCTGGACCCAGGGTTCAAGAGATGGTGTCAAGACTCAGTTTCCCTTCCCTATGGCCTAGAATGGCATGCTGACCAGCCACTGTGACGACTTTGAAGCCACTGACCAGCATAGGCTGAGGTCGCTTTCTCCAGCCCTGGGGCAGGAACACAGGGGCTCAAGAGGAGTAAGGTGGTATCCCCACCTGCTGTGGTGGCCGCAAACCAACAGACATGTCCCATGTCATGGCGTCAGAGACGATGCCGGCTGAGGAAGGAGCCCCACACAAGAATGCACTTATCTCAGGCAGCTTGGGGCCACTGTAACAGAACACCACAGGCTGGGGCTTAAACTGCAAACATATCAGCCTCACAGGTCTGAAAGCTGGAAGTCCAGGATCAAGGATCTAGTGAGGACTCTCTTCCTGGCTTGTGGACAGCCACCTTCTTGCTGCATCCTCACGTGGCAGAAAGAGAGAGGCTCTTCCTATTAGGATGCCAGTCCTATGGGATCAGGGACTCCCTTTATGACCTCATTGAGCCTGAATCACCTCCTTACAGACTCTATCTCTAATATAGTCACCCTGGAGGGTGGGCTTCAAGAGGGGGAGTTGGGGACAGGATTCAATCCATTGAAGTCCCTCTGCTTCTCCCCACTCTAGCCCACCCCAGCCCACTCCCATGCCGGCCCCAAAGACCCTGTGTCAAATCCAGACCTGACCTTGTCCTTGCCTTCCTTAAAAGACTTTCCTTAATTCTGACACCAACAGAACAGTTGTTGAAATGGCTGGCCACATAGACTTTCTCTACAGAGACAAGCCAGGCATTCCTCCTCTCTGTCCCCACAACCGCTCCTCCCTGGAGTGCAATGCCATTTCTTCTCCCCTCATGTCTAGACTCGCCTTATGACTTGCTTTGTCCAATGGAAGGTGGAGGGAAGGACCTCATCCCTGCAGACTGGGCCTTCTGGGGCTTTGTTTTTCCCACGTCCACTTCCTAGAATGTTCCCTTTCAGCCTCCCAGATAACCGGGACCAGAAGCTTTCCTGGGCCCTAGCAAGACACAAAGCTGTGTGGTGAGAAGGGCTCTGGAGAGGAGAGAGCATGGCGAGATTGGCAGACAGCCCCAGCCCTGCAACGAGGCACCAGGCTGTGAATGGGATCATCTTGGAAAGATTAGGTTGCCATATCAAGCAGAGATAAATTGCTCCACTCTTCTATGATGGCTCAGACGGTTAAGAATCTGCCTGTAATGCAGGAGAACTGGGTTAGATCCCTGAGTTGGGAAGTGCCCCTGGAGAAGGCAATGGCTACTCGCTCCAATATTCTGGCCTGGAGAATTCCATGGACAGAGGAATGTGGCAGGCTACAGTCCATAGGATCATAGAGTCAGATATGACTAAGTGACTTTCACGTTCACTTTTCTTTCACCCAAATTGCAGAATCTGGAACAATTAAATTATTGTTGATGTCTTGGGGTAGTTTTTTACATCTGACTGATACAGGTCTCCACTCATCTCTGGAGCTTTGACCAGAGAGATGTGGAAGAGGAATGCAAACTGAGAAATAGCCACTGTCCTGGTGCCTTAAACGGAAGCTCTGGGAGGGGTTATAGTTGAGTGGCAGCGAGGGCATGCACTCTGGAAGTTTGGTTCAACTTCCACCCCTGCTTTGGACTTCAGTTTCTCTCATCTGCAAAGTAAGTGGCTTGGATAGGACCAATGACTTTTAGGTATTATTTAGCCCTTTTGGTGGACAGGAGATTGGGTCAGCCAGAGTCCACGGCACCTTGTTCTGAAGATGACACTTGGGTTCCTTTCCAAATCCCCAGTGCCCTTGGGGATAATTGTCGTGGATGCTCCAGTGCCTGCTTTCCCACTATGAAGAAGTAGCCGTGTAGCCAGAGGCTCATCTTCCCTGAAATCTCACCAGGAAGCAGAACTCTGAGATCCTCTTCCTGAGGCATCTGGACTTGAGGACCCTGTGCAGCTGACAGGAGCAGAGCCAGCCACTTGGTTCCAAAGTCAGGCTTCTGACTCCCAGCTCCTCCACCCACAAGCTACTCACTGGCTCTGGCCTCAATTTCCCCATCCATACAATGGGCTAATAGGGCCTGATGTGTGACTTGATGGCACAGTGCCTGGCATACCATGAGGGCTCACAAAGTTTCAGCTCAGGGAGCTGTTTCTGTCATCCTTACCATCAGTCTCCTGGGGCTGACCCAGTTACTGTCTTCTTCCAAACCCAACACTTGGGCCTCCCCTCATCTGATAACCTTCCAGGTCAGCCTCTGCCTGCTGCTGTGGGCAATCAAGCTCCCTGGGCTGTCATGGCTCACAATACAACTCCAAATCACTGCACAGAGATGCCCCACGGAAACAATCAGGCAAGCATGGCAAGCCAGCTGGAGCAGGGTAAGGTGGCAGCATGGCTCAGGGTTGCCCCTCATACTCGGAGACTCCAAAGGGCTTTAGGGCTCAGGCACCAGCAGGCAGTGCAGGATTCCTGGGATGCATGCACTTGCCCTTCCCCTAGGGAGATGAGACAAGAGCATCTTACTTGGCAGGAAGACTTGTCCAGGGAACACCACTGGGAAGAGGACAGGGATGACCTGCACCTGCTGTAGGGCAGCACTGTGCCTGAGGATCTGCCAGTCACCAAATGGCACCAAACATCATAACAACAGAAGTCACAGCCCATGGCCGTCCTCACATGTATTAATTCAGTCCCAGCAAGACAGAAAGTTTGTGCAGTGTTTCATTTCACAGATGAGCAAACTGAAGCATAAAGACTGTTCATGATGGGACCAGCATTGGATGCAGATAGCTGTCTGGGGTCTAAGTTTTGACACCCAAGGTCTAAGCCAAGATGCTCAAAGGAGTCACGTGGCCAGAGTGGAAGTCAGGAGCTGCTGTGCTGGCCCCTCCACTCTGCCCCTACCCTACCCAGCCACACTGCACCTATTACCTGGGGGCGAGACAGGCACATCGAGGAGCTGGACAGGGTGGGGCATTCAGCTTCCAACTCGTGCCCCGCTACCGTAACGGGAAAATCAGGGAAAGCCACGGCAAAGCCCGGCGCCACGGATGCCGCCTGCTGGAGCCTCATGGCCACAAAACCTGCAGTCACACAAATGATTAACATCAGCTCCATGGAGGGCCGGGCTCCACAGGAAACTGGAGTCGATGAATTTAAGAGAGAAACTCCTTGTTTAAACAGAACTCCTTTAGAAAATAAATACTGCCGAAGTTGATGGTAAATACAGATATTTGTGTGGGACAGAGGAGGAAATATGAATTTAATAAAGCTGGTGGCACGTGGCCCTGCTCCTTGGGCCCCTGAGCCAGTGTCCCAGCAGCCTGGGCTGCTCAGAACAGGGCCTCGCTTCCTGTTTCACTCCTGTGACCTTGGCAATTTACAGCCCCTCCCCAGCCTGAGCCTTGGAGCGGTCTACAATCTCTCTTGCAGGCCAGTGTAGAGCTGTTGGCCCTCTATGGCCGTCCCCTTCTCCGGGAAGCCATCCATGACTTTGCTGATGATGCCGGCATCCTGAGTGCTATGACCACACCCACAGCCTCTCAGACCTGCCCTGGGTGCACCAGGCCTCCCTGTGGGCTTCACTAACCCCACTTGGTAGAAGGGAGACAGGGACTCTAGAAAATGAAGTGACTTTCCCAGAAGTAAGTCGCAGAATAGAGAGGAGCTGGGGCCCGCTAGGTGTGCCGTTTCAGTAACAGGGTCTAGGGTTGGGGAGGAACCACTATCCAGCTCTGCAAAGTCCTTGTGGGCCCAGCAGCAGGGTGTTGGGGGACAATGCCCCCTAGGGAGGGGATCCTCCTGTGGCCAGGAAGCTCCATCCCACTAGAGGCAAGGGAGGGTGCCCACAACTCCCACACTGCACATCTGCTAATGTCAGACCTCCTGCCCCCGACCTGTCCTGTGACATTTACTGAACCCTTTCTGTATAAGAAGGCCAGAGACCCAGACAGAGTCAGACTCCACCCCACCCTGGTTGGGGGCCCCAGACATGGCTGATGGAACGTGCCAGAGAAGATATGTCCCACAAGCTGTGGCCCAGACAAGGAGACTGGAACAATCTACCGTGGCTGGGGATCCCAGTGTTGTAGGAATCATCCACACCCCCTCCTAGGGTTCTCAGGATGGCTGATGCCGTCCATAAAGATAGGGTCAGCTGGTGCCAGGCACCTGGAGCAACTCCACCCCTCCTCATACACACACCCCTCAGAGGCTGGTCATAGAGCAGGCCACAACCCCACAGGAAGCACCCAGAATCCCCTAGCCAATGGCCTAGCCACTCTGGGTCTGGCCCAGTGAGGGGAGTGCTTGCTGACAGCGCCCCTCAGAGGCAGGTATTGTTACCACTTCCACTTTTCAAGTGGAGAAACCAAGGCACAGAAAGGATAAGAGGCCCTTGAGGCCACGCAGTATATGGCAGCCCTGGAGTGTGTCCACGATGACTGGCTGAAGTTCTCAGGACAAGACTGCCTGGAGGCCAGACCCCCATGCCTCTCCCAGCAGCCTCACAAGCTTGGGCCCTCGAGACGGGCTCAGCTGAAGCCATGATCCACCACATGCACTCATTTCTCAGATGAGAAGACTGAGGCTCCAGAGAGATCAGGCCAGAGGTTCACCCTACCTGGAGTGTCTCAAGGGTCCCTGAGGAAGGACACACCACGCCTCCCACCCCCGCCGAGGACAGCTGCACCCTGCTGGTGGAGACAGGTCTCAGGAACAACAGCGCTGCTGTGTCGACACGTGCAGGACGACGGCGATTTACACGGGGCCTCCTAATCCCCCACCGGGCACCCTGACTCATGGGCCTGGCACCCCTGCCCGCGCCCGCAGGTGGACGGGCATTCACCGCGACGGCTGCGCCACTGTTATTTTTTCATAAGCCTGCCTTGAAATTTGTCAAACCACATATTGTTCTCGCACACGCCCGTCAGAGAAGCCCGCGCCAGATGGGCTGGCTTCCTACGTGTGCTCCAGGCAGCAAAGTTACACATCGACTTCGGTTTTATGTCAAACCTTTAAAAGGGGGAAATAAAAAAGAAGACATAGGAGAGATTTTTTTTTAAAGAAGAAAGAAATGAGTCGGAGTCTGAACAGGCAGGACTGTGATCATGCACAAATCCTGGCTCGCTGGTGCCGGGTTTTATATGGAAACTCGGCCCGTGGTAAATAGAACTTCCCGGCTGTCAGGTCCTTCATTAGCGAGGTGTGCATAATTTATGTATTTAAGAGCTGCCTTCAGCCAAGCTATCACACGGGGAGCATGCTTCATAGGTGTTAGTGTTTATACGGACAGTAAATAAATGTCACACACACACAAAATCCACTCTCAGGCCAGTGCTGACGCGGCCCCATCCATCATCCGCCCAGCTGGAGGTTTCGCAGGGCTGCCAAGGCCCGAGGGCTGCCTGGCCTGGCAGCGGAGCTGGCAGGGCCGGAAAAGGCTGTGTGAAGGCGGGAGGCCTAGGGGCTCTCACACCTGTCCAGAGGCCACAGGAGCCTCTGGGAGGAGTGGGCCTGCCCATCAGGAGGCCCCCCTCCATCAACCTATCCCCTGAATTCATCGACATCAGGCCAAGCCAGGCCATGCTGGCTCCAAGGGCTTCCTTGGACAAGGATGGAGGGGCCTGGTCCATCTCTGCTCAGCCAAGGCTGCCGAGCCTGGAGCCACCTCAGAGGCCAGCACGGGCCGGTAGCTAATAATAGCACTGCAAGCAGGGGCCAGGCCAGTGGTGTTTCCATCCATTAGTTCACTGGCTCCTCACCCTGCCTACCTGGTAGGTCCTGTTTTTTAAAGTTTGGAGCTATTTTTAACGAAAAAAAGTTTTTTTGAAATCGTTTTTGCAATTCCTTTTCATGGTCCACAATCAAACTGTACACGCTGGCAGGCCATTGAGGACATGTCCTCTCCTCTGTATCCTCTCATTCAGCCCCTGCCCCAGAGACAGCATTTTCTGCAGCTCTAAGGGGCTATTCCAGGAGAGCCTGTGTGTAAACAGCCCCTTCCTCTTCTCTGGCAAAATGGTGACACCCCTACACAGCCCTGTCCCTTCCTTTCTCCCTACAGGCCACCCAAAGCTCAGCCCTCTGCAGACATGGATTCCTAAGGAGAACATGTGGATATCCCACTGAGAGGGTGCACCCTACTCCCCTAGTGGCCAACCAGCCAAGGCTGTGCCTGCAGCACCAATATCCATGCTGAGGGCTGTTAAGTGTTGAGTTGTGTGCTTGTGTGCTCAGTTGCTTCAGTCATGTCCGACTATTTGTGATGCTAAGGTCTATAGCCTCCCCTGTCCATGGGATCCTCCAGGCAAGAATACTGGAGTGGGTTGCCATGCCCTCCTCCAGGGAATCTTCCCAACCCAGAGATCTAACCCAGTTCTCCTGCACTGCAAGTGGATTCTTTGCTGTCTGAACCCAGCTGACACCTTAATTTCAGACTTCTGAACTCCAGAACAGTGGGAGAATAACTTTCTGTCGTTCCATGTTGCTTTGTTGTGACAGCCACAGGAGGCTAAAACAGAACCTCTGCAGATATTTTACCGTCTGAGCCACCAGGGAAGCAGAGCACCACTACCAGGCCTCAAACATCCCAGGGAGAGGTGATTAGGAAAAAGACATTGGAACTAGACAGGCATCACCTCCTTGGTTCAAGCTCTGTTAAGTCATTTAGCCCCTCTTGGCTCAATCTTTTTATCCACACAGTGGGACCACAACAAACTTGCCTTGAGGATGTAATCCATATGGAGTACTATAGCCTCAATGGAAGTTGATATATGCTGTTATTTGGAGACAGCTATTATAGCTGTCTAAATGCTATTATATGAGACAATGTGGGGCCGTAATTAAAACCATCACCAGGAAGTACTCTCTGCTGTATGTGGAGGGGCATCACCCAGAGGTGTCACACATAGTCAAGTTGACCAGAGGTTGCTAGATGGAGCGAGAGCAGATCAGGATAACCAGATGTCAGAGATCAAGTCCAGCCTTCTTGTTCTGCAGGTGGGAAAACAGGATCAGAGGGGGTGAGATCTGGCTCAAAACCACCAGCATGCCTATGGCCAAGGTGGAGCTGGAGCCCAGGGTTCCACCTCCAGCATCACAGTTCACAAGGCAGCATGCAGCCCTGGAGTTGTCTCCTGTAGGAGTGGCCCCACATGTCCTTCCCTGGACCATCCCTATCAGAGCCCCTCAGGACCTATGTGGGTCAGCCGTGGCTCATGCAACAGAAACATGAGTTTACCCCACACGCCTGCGGCCTGGAGGCCTTGTGGTGAGGATGGGCTGCTTACAGAGGAGACCTGTGCTTTCAGGGCCTGTTCCTCAAAGGGGGCCACCAGCGCCTCAGCCCGATTCCACTGGCCTAAGTACTACCAGGCATGGGACGCCCACCTCCTTCTAGGAGGAACTGTAAAGGAGTGTGAAACATTGAGACTGGGAGGGGAATTGGCCACCGCCCTCCCTCCACAGGGAGTGCAGAGCTCCACAGCCTGCAGGCAGAGGTGGGGAAGGCAGCACCCTAGGATCATAGGTATGAAACCAGCACACAAACATCATTGTGCAGTCATGGCTTCTTTGGGCACTGCACAGTACAAACCCAAGGGCGGGCCCACTGCGAGAATGATGTTAAATCCATAAGATCCTGAGGCATGCAGCCTGGGACACCCACATGACTGGAATTTGGGAAAAACTGACCTAATTCAGGCCATCTCCTGCTTAGAGAACATTCACTTTTTTAATCGGGATTTCCAAAGAAGAAAGAAAAAGCACGGTGACATTTTAGGTAGAGTGAGGCACAGAAACACCTCTAATCTCTCAGGAGCCTTGGAGAGCACCAATAGGGATAAGCCGTAGCTAGTGGCGGAATCAGGGGCAGAACCACCTAAGTGTAAAGAACCAGAGCCCAGCTCTCAGCAACAATGGAATTCATTTCATGACATATCAAAAGCTCCTATGAAAGTGATCTAAAGGTCTTAGCTGACCACAAGCTGAAACGATGGAACAAATTTGATAGCAAAGCAAAGACATGGTCTCCAACGGCACAAAAAGAATTGTGCTATCTTGCAAGCTCAGAGGGGTGTCCCCTATACTACAGCTAGAGAAGCCCCTCCCTTCAGCTGAAGAAATTATATCCATTTCTTGCTCTATATTATACAAAGGACATTAGCAAACCAGTAGGGCACTGGGGTCATTCAGTAAACAAGTGTCAGCGCCTGTGCCAGGGAGACTGGACCGGATTTATGAGAAAACTAAATCACCACGGGACTGGAGGACAGGGCTGAGGTCACCTACCTTAGATGCGCTGCAAGTCCTCATCAACATCTCCGGCCTGCAGTCCTGATCTGTGCTCCGATAGCTTGGAGGCTCTAAGAGCCGACCACGGGGCCTGCCCTACCCACCACAGGCCTTGCTCCTGTGCTTTGCACATCCAGGGTCTCCACACTGCTTGCCCTGTCTCCCCTGCTCCCACTTCCTCTTCCTTCATCCTCCACCCTGGCCTGTGGCATTTTCCTGCTCAAAGCCCCCCATGGCTCACCATTGCTCTCACTGCCCATCTCAGTGGCCTAGGCACTCTGCCCCTCTAAAGCCAGTTACCTCTTCTGCAGAATGAGTTTCACTGGTCACTCTGTATGGCGCACAGGCACCAGAGCAGTTTCCCTACAGAATGGCATTCTGGTGTTGTGTTTTCCTTTTCTGGGGTCTGCCCTTCCCACCAATATCCCTTGGGGGCCGGCTCTGTCCTCAGTCCACCTGGTTCTAGAAGGCAGGTCCCATCCTGATGCAAGGGTGCAAATGCACTCCTGCCCACCAAAATGCTGAGCTGGCACACGCCTACCAGTCAGAGCTGTCTGGGAGCCAGTAGGAAAAGTGCTGCTGTCCTGACAGCTGTGGGACTCAAAGTTTCCCTGCATGCCCACCCCAGCTCTGATTCCACAAAGGGGGGCACCCTGAGACGGAAGCCAGCAGAGAAGGAGAAGCTGGAGTTGCTGGACCCAGCTGTGCCAGCAGGGAGACCTCCTGGGATGATCGCCCACACANTTGAAAGCTACAATATGAGCCTGGGCGGGGTCATGAGGGGCTTCCCTAAAAAACAGCAGAGAAGAGAGCGTTTGTGAGAGATGGATGGGGTTGGCTGTGTAAGTGTCTGGGGGAGGGGCAATCCGGTAGGAACAACCTGGGCAAAGACCCTGGGGCAAGTGTTGGAGAGAGAGCCCGGAGGCCAGCAAGGCTGGACAGTTGGTTGGAGCAGAGGGAGGGTGGGAGCAGTCCCGGGAGCCAGGAACCTCGAGGAGAGTGAGAAGGAAAGTGGAGTCCATTCACATGTCCACCTCCTCACTGATGGGGGCAGGGCCAGCTCTTACCCACACCTGCATCCCCAGAGTGCAAATGTGACATTTTGCAGGTTCTCAAAAGGGTAGTAAGTTAAATCAGACCCACAAGAATAGGACCTGGGGTCCATTGCCTCTCCCACCCACCCACGCCCACCCATTGTGTTGGCTAGAGCCTGACAACATTTCTTACCTGAGCAAGCCTTCTCTGGAGCGTTGGACCAGGTCCTGGGGAGCTCCAGGTGGGCATCTCATGCTGCTGTGTGCAGGAGGCCTGCAGCCTGCATGCTCTGGCCCTGAGGTCTGTAGCATCCCAAAGGGGACCACTGGGCACAGGTAACCCTGGACTCCCACACGGCAGAGCTGCCCTCCACACATTCACCACTCTGAGTCCCTATAAATACCCCAGGCTCAGCAGAGAGCCTCCTGACCATATTATGACCAGTCTAAATAAGACTCCTTTAATAAGAAGAAACACACGGCCCCATTTATACACAAGTGTGTAAAATATATTAAAATAATTTTAAATGCATGAGTCACTCACAGAGAGTGTGTTTTTTAAAAAAAAATCACAAACAGTACTTTGTGGTGAAGACGGCAGTGAACAGGGGCTTGTCCTACAGACACAGGACCCCAGCAAAGGAGGAGCATAGACACATGGGGGACACTACCTTGTGCCTCCACGGGTCAGTGCTCCCTCCAAGGGAACAGATTTGCACCCAGATGGTGAACAGCACCATCAGCATCAGAGACTGTGTCCTCCCTGCTTTCCACGCTTCACTTACCAGCACAGATGCCACAGGCAGAGCCAATGGTCCTGTGGTTTGGGGGCCCAGAAATGACACTTCCTATTTCACTGGCTCATTCTGGGCTTCAGTTTCCTTATTTACAGACTGGAGAGAAGAACCCTGCCTCTAAGGGCTGGATCTGCCTTCAGAGGCAGCCCCACTTACCACACTGTCCTCCTACAGCCCCTCCTGAGGAGACATTCACCCCCTCAGAGACATCCCTGGCAGCTGATGTTGGAAGAATGTTCTTCCAACATTCTTCAAGGCGAGGGGGCACAGGAGTGCTCCAAGGACTGCTTCCCAGGGCCCCATGCAAAACGAAGCCCTAGCCTCTCCCTGCTCCTGCCCTGGGCCCAACCCATCACTTTGGGCATTTAGGATTTCAACATATAAATTTCAGAGGAACACAAACATTGAGTCCCTAACACCTGCTGCTGCTGCTGCTGCTAAGTTGCTTCAGTCGTGTCCAACTCTGTGCAACCCCACAGACGGCAGCCCACCAGGCTCCTCTGTCCCTGGGATTTTCCAGGCAAGAACACTGGAGTGGGTTGCCATTTCCTTCTCCAATGCATGAAAGTGAAAAGTGAAAGTGAAGTTGCTCAGTCATGTCTGACTCTTAGCGACCCCATGGACTTCAGCCTTCCAGGCTCCTCCGTCCGTAGGATTTTCCAGGCAAGAGTACTGGAGTGGGATGCCATTGCCTTCTCCACTCTAACACCTAGCACCCTTCAAAAACAGTTTGGAAAGAGGAAAGAGTTTTCCTTCCTCTTTAATTTGTTTCAAGGAAGTGATGTTTCAAACCACTGCAGTTACTATTGTTGCTCAAATTGCCCCAGTTGGGGGCTCTTCTCCTTGGCCCTGGTTTCTTCTCACTGGTGCCCAGCAGCCCTAGTCACCTCCTTGCTGTCTGTGATAACAAAAAACTTCAAGCTCATTTTGCCTGTTTCCTGCCCCAGACATAGACCAGCTATTTCTCTATGGAGGCCTGGTTCCTTTTAATGGGAAATGATACAGAGTCCACAGTGAAGGTATCAGACGGGCTTTCTGCTACTGGATTCATCGTTTCAAGGAATATTCAGTGGCTAGAGCTAGAATACACAAATTCTTTAAAGATTTTCTTTTATTATGCTAAAATATACATAATGTAAAATTTACCAGTAACCATTTTTAAGTGTAGAGTTCAGTGATATTAAACACTTTCACATTATTGTGTAGCCATCACCACCATCCATCCCCATAACTCTTTTTATCTTGTAAGACTGAAACTCTCTATATATCTTTATATATGTATACATACCAAACAATAATTTCCCATTCTCCCTTCCTCCGGCCCTTGGCACCCACCGTTTTACTTTCTGTCTGTATGATTTCGACAACGCTAAGCGCTTCATATGACTGGAATCATATAGAATCTGTCGTTTTGTAACTGGCTTATTTCACTGAGAATAATGTCCTCAAGGTTCATCCATGTTGTCACATGTGTCACAGTTTCCTTACTTAAAGGCTGAATACTATTCCACTGTATGACAAACTTAGACAGTGTATAAAAAAGCATAGGCATCATTTTGCTGACAAAGATCCGAAAAAGTCAAAGCTATGGTTTTTCTAGTAGTCATGTATAGATGTGAGAGTTGGGCCAGAAAGAAGGCTGAGCGCTGAAGAATTGATGCTTTCGAATTATGGTGGTGGAGAAGACTCTTGACAGCCCCTTGGACAGCCAAGCAACCAAACAAGTCAATCCTTGAGGAAATCAAGCCTGAATATTCATTGGAAAGAATGATGCCGAAGCTGAAGCTCCAGGATTTTGACCATCTGATGTGAAGAGCTGACTCCCTGGGAAAGACCCTGATGCTGGGAAAGATTGCAGGCAAAAGGAAAGGGCGGCAGATGGTAAGATGGTTAGATAGCATCACCAACTCAATGGGCATGAGTTTGAGCAAACTCCAAGAGATGTGGAGGGCAGGGAACCCTGGTGTGCTGCAGCCCATTGGGTCACAGAGAGTCGGACATGAGTTAGCAACGGAACCACGCCAGTATCCATTGTATGGATGGACCATATTTTGCTTATCCATTCAACCATCAGTGGATATTTGGGTTGTTTCCACCTGTGGTTCATGTGAATGTTGAGATAAACATAGGTGTACAAATTGGCAAGAGTAACTTTTTGTTGTCAAAGGAGGGAATGGAGACATGAATGCATGAATGAATGAAAGGGGCATGCTCAGAGCATCCAGGCAGGCCTGGGCTTTCTTGCACAGACCCTGAGGCATGGTTTCTGTGTGCTTCCTCTCTGTCTTCTGCTCTCTCAACCTGTACATCCTAACATCAGCTGGGCCATCAGGCAAGGCCATGGCTACAAAGACCCATGATGCCCCTTCTTTGGAAGGGCTTCTACCAGTTTGTTTCACACAGTGCCTAAGGTCTCCTTCACAAGTGGGAAGTGCAGGCAGGAATCCAGACGTTTCTGGACGGCAGTATCACACAGACTGGACACCAGGGCAGCACTGATATACTTCCCTGCTTCCTCCTTGTTCTTCCTCCTTCCTCATGTCACCCCACACATTCCTCCTCCTCCCCAACTCCCCCACCCCCTCCCTGTCTCCCCCACCTCCTCCTCTTCAAACATCTTGGTGGCTGCTGCATGGCTGAAGCAAAGCCAGTGGCTGCTTGAAGGTGGGACAACATCAGAAGATTGTAGAAGTTCTTGAAGTGGATGAATAGCATCAGAGGATTCCAGAAGCTCTAAGCTGGGTCCTCAGAAAGCATCGATTACATCTGACTGTCTTAACCTTATTTATCAGTCAACCCTTTGCTCAAATAAAATCTTACTAGAATCTATTAACTCAGAACTGTCAGTGCAGCTATTTCTATGATTACTTTCCCTGACAGCCCTCCATGCAGCTTACCCCCATACTCCCCAATCACAAAGAGCCCATGGCTGACAAAGGGTGTGTTTGCCAGCAAATCCCAACTGGGGGCAACTGGAGGGTAAGAGGCTGTGCCTACCAGCCAACTTCCAGCAGCCACTGGTTGCGGGCGTGTGGTGTGAATTCCTGGGAGAGCAGGCTGTCGTGGCAGCAGTAATACTCAGGCAGGCTAAAGCCAGCACTTACAGGTGGAAGTCAGGCCCAGGACATCATTCATCTGTTCACTCACTCACTCATTCACCGCAAGCCTGGAGGGGATGTGCGTGAGTGTCCAGGTTCAGGGCAAGCCTGGGGGATGTGGGAGCTCAGTCCAGTGCCCAACACAAACAGGGATGGAGACAGGGAGTATTTATGGTTGGCCATCAGAGGAAGGCAGAAATGGTGCTCCAGGCAGGGAAGGGAGCTTTGGAAAGTGAGTGGTTCTGGAACCCACAGACCAGGCAGAGGGTGGTAAAAGGAGAGGGTGGGCAAGGTGGGAGGTGATGGTGTGAGCTGAGGGCTCTGGGCCTGATGGAAGCTGTAGAAGAGTAAGCATGACAGTGATGTGGCCCTGAGCTCCAAGCAGTCGCCTGAATGTGCACAGCTCTGCCAAGGCCACACCCAGGAGCCTGCCAAGCAACCTGCTGCTGCCTCAGGGTACCACCACAAGGCCCTGGGAGGGGAGATTTTGCATTCCAGAGCCTGCTGGAGCAAAGGCTAGGCTACCTTTCATGTGAGATCTTTGCACACATTCTCAGCACACACTGAGGCAGGAGGGGCACAAGTGCTTGGCCCAGGATCTCCCAGCCTGTACATAGCATTCACTCTTCATGTTTCTTGTGCACCTACCACATCCCAGCCACTGTCCCAGAAATAAGGGCTCAAGGATGAGCAGAACAGGTAGGGTCTCTCCCTCCCAGTGGGAGAGTTGGCCAGAAATCCATCAACAGACAACCTGAATACCTTGTTCCTTGCCAACACCTGAGTCACTCCCATCAGCCCCTGAGGCACACAAACATCATGTCATATCTTCAAAATAATTCTAAAACTCCTTTGTGAGGAAATCCTGCTCACCAAATGATCGAGCACCTTAAGGAGAATACAAGGTTTATTGCTATTGTTCAGTCGCCGAGTCGTGTCGGACTCTTTGCAACACTATGGACCGCAGCATGCCAGCCTTCCCTCTCCTTCATTATCTTCCAGAGTTTGCTCAAACTCATGTCCATCGAGCTTGTGATGCCATTCAACCATCTCATCCTCTGTCGTTTTGCCCTCAATCTTTCCCAGCATCAGGGTCTTTTCCAATGGGTTGGCTCTTTGCATTAGGTGGCCAAAGTATTGGAGCTTCAGTTTCAGTATCAGTCCTTCCAGTGAATATTCAGGGTTGATTTCTTTTAGGATTGACTGGCTTGATCTCCTTGCTAGCCAAGGGACTCTCAAGAGGCTTCTCCAGCACCACAATTCAAAAGCATCAATTCTTTGGCACTTAGCCTTCTTTCTGGTCCAACTCTCACATCTATACATGACTACTGGAAAAACCATAGTTTTGAAGTTTTATTATTAGTCCCCATTTTCAAGAGGGAAACTGAGGCACAAAGAGGACAAGTAACTTGCCCAAGGTCACACAGTTNGCCTTCCAAATAATCCAGGATAATTTCCTTATATTATGGTTATCTGACTAGCAACCTTAATTCCATCTGAAAACTTAATTCTATCTTGTATATGGCATACAATATTTATTTTCCAGGGATTATGTATGAAAATCTCTGGGAAGCGCTATTCTGCTCATCATGGTAACTATGCTAGGGAGCCAAGAATTTCACAGTCACATATTCACCCAGTGCAAATGTAGCTAGGTTGGAGTTAGAAAGATTGAATTAAAAACCTTTCACATACACACCTAATAGATTATGATTTTCATTATTAATAATGTACTAATTAGACGATATTGATGAATATATCAAATGTGTGTTAGCACGGAAATATTTTGGGCTTGCCTGGTGGTTCAGCAGTAAAGAATCCACCTGTTAATGCAGGAGACATGGGTTTGATCCTTGAGTCAGGAAGATCCCTTAGAGAAGGAAATGTCTACCCAGTCTAGCATTGTTGTCTGAGAAATCCCACGGACAGAGGATCATGATGGGCTGCAGTCTATGGGGTCACAAAGAATCAGACATGATTTAGTGACTAAATAACAAGGAAATATCTTAGCAGCAGTGAACTTCATGTGGCTCAGCTGAAGAGCATTGAAGTAGAAGCAAGGTATCTGAAATTTTAAGAATTACTATGTAGTTTTTGTAAGTGTTAAAGGTTATTAGTTTAGTGATGCACCTGAAAACAAATTCAAAGATTTATGCTAATAATAGGTATGATAGAAAACATTGAAAGTAAATGAAATGAAAAAAGAGCAAATTCTATGCTATGGAACAAGCGATGTCCTAAGGTAAGAGCCATTAGGAACTTTTCCTTTATCTTTTGAGTGAATTTATGGAAACCCTATCATTGAGGCAGTGTGTAAGAGAGAAATTTTAAGAGAATATAATACAAGGAAGAACACAAGTCTCACTTATAAAGATGGAGAAGGTCATTCATCCTTAAAAATGCTTCAGATTTGAAACTTTTTTTTTCAAATATTCTTTATTTTATAAATTTTGCAAAATTTTATATTTATTCATCTCTGTTTAAAGTTTTATTTTAAAAATTTGCTCAATATTATATTGATGATATTAATTTTCTGTTGCTGTTGTAATAAATTGCCACAAGTTTGGCAGCTTAAAATAGCATAGGTCTATGACCTTATAAACCTGTTGATCAGAAGTGTGAGTACATCCTGGCTCAGCTAGATTAAAGCTCTATTTGGATTCTCACAGGTCTCGAATCTCATGGATTATGGCCTTTTTGCGGCAAAGGAGCTTGTGTAAATCAATGAAGTTATAAGTTATGCTGTGCAGGGCCACCCAAATCAGAAGGGTCATAGTGAAGAGTTCTGACAAAATGTGGTCCACTGGANAGAGAAATTTTAAGAGAATATAATACAAGGAAGAACACAAATCTCACTTATAAAGATGGAGAAGGTCATTTATCCTTAAAAATGTTTCAGATTTGAAACTTTTTTTCCAAATATTCTTTATTTTATAAATTTTGCAAAATTTTATATTTATTCCTCTCTGTTTAAAGTTTTATTTTAAAAATTTGCTCAATATTATGTTGATTATATTAATTTTCTGTTGCTGTTGTAGTAAATTGCCACAAGTTTGGCAGCTTAAAATAGCATAGGTCTATCACCTTATAAACCTGTTGATCAGAAGTGTGAGTACATCCTGGCTTAGCTAGATTAAAGCTCTATTTGGATTCTTACAGGTCTCGAATCTCATGAATCATGGCCTTTGTGCGGCAAAGGAGCTTGTGTAAATCAATGAAGCTATGAGCTATGCTGTGCAGGGCCACCCAAATCAGAAGGGTCATAGTGAAGAGTTCTGACAAAATGTGGTCCACTGGAGGAGGAAATGGCAAACTACTCCAGTATTCTAGCTACAAGCACACTATGAATATTATGAAAAGGCAAAAAGATATGACACCANTATGCTGTGCAGGGCCACCCAAATCAGAAGGGTCATAGTGAAGAGTTCTGACAAAATGTGGTCCACTGGAGGAGGAAATGGCAAACTACTCCAGTATTCTAGCTACAAGCACACTATGAATATTATGAAAAGGCAAAAAGATATGACACCAAAAGAGAAGGTTGGAAGGTGTCCAGTAAACTACAGAGGAAGAGTGGAGGGCAATTACTAATAGCTCCAGAAAGAATAAAGTGGCTGGGCCAAAGCAGAAATGTCAGTTAGTTGTTGCTGTATCTGGTGGTGAAAATAAAATCTGATACTGTAAAGAACAATATTACATCAGTTCAGTTCAGTCGCTCAGTAGTGTCCGATTCTTTGTGACCCCATGAATTGCAGCATGCCAGGCCTCCCTGTCCACCACCAACTCCCGGAGTTCACTCAAACTCATGTCCATCGAGTCAGTGATGCCATCCAGCCATCTCATCCTCTGTCTTCCCCTTCTCCTTCTGCNATTTTTTTTTCTCGGGCTTCAAAATCAACGTGAACCATGACTGCAGCCATGAAGTTAAAAGATGCTTGCTCTTTGGAAGAAAAGCTATGACAAACCTAGACAGGATATGCAAAAGCAGAGACATTACTTTGTCAACAAAAGTCCATATAGTAAAAGCTATGGTTTTTCCAGTAGTCATGTACAGATGTGAGAGCTGGATCATAAAGAAGGCTAAGCACCGAAGAATCAATGCTTTTGAACTGTGGTGTTGGAGAAGACTCTTGAGAGTCCCTTGGACTGCAACGAGATCAAATAAGTCAATTCTAAAGAAAATCAAACCTGAATATTCATTGGAGGGACTGATGCTGAAGCTGAAGCTCCAATACTTTGGCCACCTGATGCAAAGAGCTGATTCATTGGAAAAGACCCTGATTCTGAGAAAGATTGAAGGCAGGAGGAGAAGGGGATGACAGGGTGGTCTCAAAGAATTGGACATGACTGAGTGACTAAACAACAATGACAACAATGCTCAGGCTGTGTAGGATTCAACCTCAAGGCAAGTGAAACCACTAATGTGGTAAGAGACTGCTCTCAGCTCCTGCCTCTAGGAAAGAAATGTCCTTAAGATGCCATTGTGTAAAATTCTTATTTCTCAGGAACCAGCACTTTTTTGGAATACATGGACTCCTATCAGGAGCTTTCAGTTCAGTTCAGTCGCTCAATCGTGTCTGACTCTTTGCCACCCCATGAATCGCAGCACGCTAGGCCTCCCTGTGCATCACCAACTCCCGAAGTTCACTCAGACTCACGTCCATCGAGTCTGTGATGCCATCCAGCCATCTCATCCTCGGTCGTCCCCTTCTCCTCCTGCCCCCAATCTCTCCCAGCATCAGAGTCTTTTCCAATGAGTCAACTCTTCACATGAGGTGGCCAAAGTACTGGAGTTTCAGCTTTAGCATCATTCCTTTCAAAGAAATCCCAGGGCTGATCTCCTTCAGAATGGACTCAGGAGCTTTAGGGGATTACAAATGGGTAGTTTTTAGAATCGAGACTTTTTTTCACTCTGTGTATGCTAAGTCACTTCAGTCATGTTCAACTCTCTGTGACCCCATGGACTATAGCCCACCAGGCTCCTCTGACCATGGGATTTTCCAGGAAAGAATACTGGAGTGGGTTAGCATGCCCTCCTCCAGGGGGCTTCCTGATCCAGTGATTGAATCCATGTCTTTTATATCTCTTGAATTAGCAGGTAAATTCTTTACCACTAGCACAACCCATTTTACTGTTTTATTTATTCAGTTTCATAAGCATCTGTGGAATATATAATTAAAATTTGGAATAACAAATAGGCTATCGAATTTCTCCACCAGCCTGTATTTCTTTTGATCAACATACAAACTTTACTGTTATCAATGTATGGTCATACCGAGAAAATATATTAAACAGGTATATATCCTATTCCTTAATATACTGTGAATTGTGATTTCATTGAATATACACTTTACTCAGTTCAGTTCAATTCAGTTGCTCAGTCATGTCTGACTCTTTGGGACCCCATGGACTGCAGCATACCAGGCTTCCCTGTCCATCACCAACTCCCAGAGTTTACTCAAACTCGTATACATTGAGTCGGTGATGCAATCCAACCATCTCATGCGCTGTCATCCCCTTCTCTTCCCACAATCAATCTTTCCCAGCATCAGGGTCTTTGCAAATGAGTCAGTTCTTCACATCAGGTGGCCAAGGTATTGTAGTTTCATCTTCACATCAGTCCTTGCAATGAATAGTCTGGACTGATTTCCTTTAGGACTGGTTGGATCTCTTTGCAGTCCAAGGAACTCCCAAGAGTCGTATCCAACATCACAGTTCAAAAGCATCAATACTTTGGCACTCAGTTTTCTTTATTGTGCAACTCTCACATCCATACATACTGTAAAAACTATAGCTTTTTTTGACTAGATGGACCTTTCTTGGCAAAGTAATGTCTGCTTTTTAATATGCTCTCTAGGTTGGTGATGGCTTTTCTTCCAAGGGAAAAAAAATTAATTAATTTCATGGCTGCAGTCACCATCTGCAGTGATTTTGCAGCCCAATAAAATAAAGTTTAACACTGTTTCCACGGTTACTCCTTCTATTTCACATGAAATGATGAGACCAGATGCCATGATCTTAGTTTTCTGAATGCTGAGTTTTAAGCCAAGTTTTTCACTCTCCTATTTCACTTTCTTCAAGAGGCTCTTTAGTTCTTTTTTGCTTTCTGCCATGAGTGAGGTGTCTTCTGCATATCTGAGGTTACTGAAATTTCTCCTGGCAATCTTGATTCCAGCTTGTGCTTCCAGTCCATCATTTCTCATGATGTACTCTGCATATACGTTAAATAAGCAGGATGACGAATAAGCCTTTCCATACTCCTTTCCCAATTTGGAATAAGTCTGTTGTTCCATGTCCAGTTCTAACTGATACTTTTTGACTTGCACACAGATTTCTCAGAAGGCAGTTCTGGTGGTCTGGCATTCCCTTACCTTTAAGTATTTTCCACAGTTTGCAGTGATCCACACAGTCAAGGGCTTTGGCATAGTCAATAAGCAGAAATAGATGTTTTTTTGAACTCTCTTGGTTTTTTGATGAGCCAGTGAATGTTGGCAATTTGAGATTTGGTTCCTCTGCCTCTTCTAAATCCAGCTTGAACATCTGGAAGTTCAAGGTTCATGTACTATTGAAGCCTGGCTTGAAGAATTTTAAACATTACTTTGCTAGAGTGTGAGATGAGTGCAATTGTGCAGTAGTCTTAGTATTATTTGGCTTTGCATTTCTTTGAGATGGGAATGAAGACTGGCCTTTTCCAGTCCTGTGGTCACTGATAATTCTTCCAAATTTGCTGGCATATTGAGTGTGGCACTTTCACAGCATCACATTTTAAGATTTGAAATAGTTCAACTGGAATTCCATCACCTCCACTAGCTTTGTTCATAGTGATGCTTCCTAAGGCCCACTTGACTTTGCATTCCAGGATGTCTGGCTCTAGGTGAGTGATCACACCATCATGATTATCTAGGTCATGAAGATCTTTTTTGTACAGTTCTGTGTATTCTTGCCACCTCTTCTTAATATCTTCTGCTTCTGTTAGGTCCATACCATTTCTGTCCTTTATTGTTCCCATCTTTGCATGAAATGTTCCCTTGGTATCTCTGTTTCTTGAAGAGCTCTCTATTCTTTCCCATTCTATTGTTTTCCTCTATTTCTTTGCACTGATCGCTGAGGAAGGCTGACAGAAACCAGAAAGTATCCCTAAATGAACTTTGGGTTAAGACATAATTCTGGCCCTTGTAGCTGTTTTAGATATGACACTGTCCCCATTACCAAGTGCTAAGGACAGTCTTGTAATTTNTGAAGAGCTCTCTATTCTTTCCCATTCTATTGTTTTCCTCTATTTCTTTGCACTGATCGCTGAGGAAGGCTGACAGAAACCAGAAAGTATCCCTAAATGAACTTTGGGTTAAGACATAATTCTGGCCCTTGTAGCTGTTTTAGATATGACACTGTCCCCATTACCAAGTGCTAAGGACAGTCTTGTAATTTTTATTCAAGTCTTAAGACTTCCTTCTGGAAAGAGGAAAAAGCTAGACTTGTAGCAATTATTTTTGAAACTTATGTCTTTGTTTAGATAAGCACTTTGTTCAATCAGAGCCCTCCAGTAAGAAGTGTATGAATTAAAACATGTAATAAAAAGAAAAATTTATGGGAAATATGAAGAACACCTATATATAAGTTGTAATTTCAGGGAAAGATGCAGTAACTTTATTCCCATAAAATGTCTCAGAGCAATAGAATAATACCTCTAGCTCTCTCTAAGATCTAAGATTCATTATTGGAAAATGTTGGAAAAAATATCTCACTTGTTTTGTACAAAGAATGGAAATTGACTTCTGCTGACTTATGTGTGCTGCCTAAAAGCTCAGTCTGGATAATTTGGAGAAAAAATATGGTCACACAGCACCCTAATGATTAAATTAATTAGAACTAATATTGAATTCATGATACATAAGAAGTATTTGCTACTTTGTTTCTTTTAGAGTATATTATGCTGCTTAGCTTCTGCATATGACATGGATTTGAAATGAGTATGATGAGAAGCCAATTGATGTCATTTTCCCATAAGGTTAGGACTTGACTTGCTTCTTTGATATACTAAATGGAAATGTAGATTAAATGACTTTTTAGAGAAGCAACATGGAAGTGAGGTAGTCTCAGGAGAAAAAGATTTCAGGTTTATTTGGCAGACATATCACAAATGACTATCTTTTTGAGATGTGTATGTCCCATTTATGGTAACTCATAATAAGCTGTATTTCGGTTTACACTCTGCCCAGTGGAGAGTTAATGGGCTCCACAATTCTTCTGCACGTGTATCCAGCCTATTCTTTGTCAAAACCACCCTGATAACAACATATGTAGTGACTTGATGAGAATAGACATGTTCAGCAAAATGTGGTACAACTTTTAGTTTAGCGTCTCATGGTTCTAAGAGAATAATGGGAAAATTATTTCAGGAGACACATCAGCAGACAGTTAGGGAAGATGATGAATAATTATGAGTTGCCTAGGCATGCTAGTAAACTAATAAAACACCAAACTCATTAATAGTTCTAACAGAGGGCTTATTCCTTCTCTTAAGGAAAGACAGAACGGATTCTGGTGTTTTTGAAGATCTGTAGTAAGCAATGTTAATGTCCCCGATTAAAGTGGTCTATCACTCACTATCAGTTCAGTTCAATCGCTCAGTTGTGTCCAACTCTTTGCGAGCCCACGAATCGCAGCACACCAGGTCTCCCTGTCTATCACCAACTCCCGGAGTTCACTCAGACTCACGTCCATCGAGTCCGTGATGCCATCCAGCNCAAATACAGTGTCCCTTGTTGCTCAGGAGAATGTCAGGTGGAAAGGAGCGGCTGCTGGAGGCTATGAGGCTATACCAGGATTGAGACAGCTATGCCTCCAGACAAATGCACAGAGAATCACAGGCAAGTGTGATTTTGCCTTCCAGGCAAATGCACAGACCCCAAGCAATTTGACAGACCCCGGGCAAATGCACAGAGAATCACAACAGGGGTGAGTGCCAGCTAGCACTCAGAGTAGGCCATCTTGGGAATAATGAGGGAGCCTCCACCTGGAGGGAGAAAGGACCTCACATCAAGGGAGTGCAAGGAAGAACACCATGGACTGGGGAATAGAATGTGCAAGGGCCCTGAGGAAAGGAGGAGCCTGGCATGTTTGAAAGGCTGAACACAGCAGGTCAACAGCAGGCAAAGGCACTTTAGACTGCTTCCCATCTTCCCCACTGACTACCAAACAAGACCCCTCTGCATCAGGTCACAGGTTGGTCTGGGACATAGCATGTCCCAGGAAGAACGCCATTCCTGCTTTTGCCTTCCTTGCCCCTCCCTCTTATTATCTCCTGCCAGTAACTCTCGTTTCTTCCTCCTTTTCCCACCTTTCTCCTCTGTGTCTCCATCTGCACTGTCTCCTCACTCCCCTTTTAGCTGTTTCTTTACCCCTTCCATCTTCTCTCTCTCACCTTCTCTCTCCTCTCTCCCTCTTCCCAGTGTCCACTCCCGGCTCCCTTCTCCCTCTTCCCAAAGCCGCCCTCCCCCTCCTCCAGCTGCCTCCTCCTCCTCGGAAACCCACACTCCCGCCCCGCCCCTTTAAACGCTTCTAAATTGATAGTTCACTATTGCATCTCCTATCTTTCCAACTCTTTCTCTTTTGTCTCTCCTCTCTGCTGGTTTCTGCCTTTCTACCTCCCGCCCCAAGCGGGTCCCCAGGGCCAGCTCCCGCCTCCACCTGCCCCTTCACGCGCACGCATGGCAATGCCGCCTTCTGTGCTCAGCGCCTAGAGCCTTGCTAATGCGTTTCGCATGGCGCGTCAGTCAAACGCCCTTCTAATGTCCTTAAAGCACGCAGAAAATTGCATCCTTATGAAAAAGAGAAAAAAAAAAAAAAAAAGCAAATTGCTTGGTGTAGGCGGAGCCGCCTCAGGGCTCTAGTGGCTGTGCTTGGAGTTCAGGGGGGCTGAGCTGGCACAGAGAGCTGCCCTTGGAGGGAACCAGAATGTCACCTCCTCCCCACCACCTTCCAGGCAGCAAGACCCACCTTCTCACCTCCTTACCCACTACCTTTGCCCACTTCTCCTATGTACTCCCATCACTCTGATCTTTCGCCTGTGTCTTTAAGGCCAAGCTTCAGTCTGCCACAGGAACTTTGCACTTGCTATGCCCACTGCCTGGTAAGCATTTTCTCACATTCATGACTCGGCTGAAGATTCAACTCCTGAGATTGACTCTCTCTGACTAAAGCTTCCATCCTACTCATTGTCTATCACCTGTTTTTATTTTCTACAAGGCATTTGTTACTTCCTGATATCATCTTGTAGATTTAATTGTGACACTTTTGCCTCCAATTTTAGCTCCCTGGGTCACAGGCTGTGTGCCCTATGCCTAGCACGGTGCTTGGCACACAGCAGGCATTCAATAGATACTTGGCAGACAAATGGATGAGACTCATTCTGGGCAGGCAGGGGCCATTGGGGACACTAAGGAATCTAGGATACACCAATTTGAACCTCAAGGCAGAGGAGATCCACAGAGTTGAAGTCAGATCCAAATTGTGCTGTTGATAGATAGTTGTGTGTCCCTGAGCGAGTTGCCTAACATCTCTGAGCAGTATCTTCATCTGCAAAATGAGAGAAGGACCCCTATTTTACTGGACTGTAACTGGATCAGTGAAGGGGGAATGGCCGGTGTCCCAGTGCTGAGAACCAACCCCACCACATCCTGCAACTGCTTGTTAAATGAATGAATTGCCCAAGAAAGAGCTTAATTAATATCAGAGTGTCCTTGATAGCACTGATGTCTCACACCATTATTTCCTGAAACACGAAGAAAGAAAAATGTTAAAACACTGCCAATGAAGATATAACCCAGTGGTTTTTTAGCGCCCAGAATTTTTATCTTGTACTTATTCAAGGATCTCTTTTGGGCTTATTAAGACAAAATTTTCTATCACAGATCACTACTGAGTTTATATGAAAAAGAAACAACCAGGGAAATTAATGGATTGAGCAGTCCTAAAACTTCTCCAAGGTCAGAGGCATCTTTGAATTGATCCCCCTCCAGCAACCTACAGTCCTGTCTCACTTGGCCTCTGCCTGGTGTGTGAGTGTCTCTGCCATCCTATTGCCCTGTGTCTTCCTGCACCTTAAGGAAGATTCCTTCCTGCCTCCAGGCCTTGTGGCTTTCTCCATCAAGAGTTGGTGCCTCAGAGATGAGGGGCCTCCACTGTCCAGCCAAAGACACCTCCTTAGGGACAATCACATCTTTGCAGACACAAGGCCCACAGGGCTTTCCACCCCAACTGTCATATGAAACCAGATTTCAGAAATGGGAAGACACTCTCTTAAAGTAAATAAGATGAGCATAATACAGTGTGAGAACTAACACAAAGGAAATATCTGAAGTCACAAAATGGAGAGGCCCCTGCAAAGTCAGGGAGGACCTGCCTTCTGCTGCACCATGGGTGTGGCGTGGTCCAGGGACCAGGGCCAGTGAAAAACTTGGCCTTGAGCCAGGCTGACTCAGATGCATGTTGCTGTTGCTGTTGCCACCTTTCTGGCCTGCCCACAAATGAGTGAGTTTTGGCTTCCTTCCTTCCTCTTAAAGTGGGGCTGGGAAGGTGGTTTTGGAGACAATTTCTTCTCAGCTCAGAAAGTTCGGGGCCAGGTTGAGCTGGAGGGAGCCCACCGGGCCTCTGTAGTCATTCTTAGCCTGACTGCAGCCCCCCTGGGCCTTGAGGGGCAGAGACTCAAGGGATCAGCTGGTCCCCTCTGTGGACATGGGAACTCAACATGGGATCAGAGATGTAACTTCTGGGACAGGGGTTCCCTTTGAGTGTTGAAATCAGGCACTGGGCAACTAAAAACGGAGGAGAGGCCTGGTTTCCACTCCAATTCTGGGCCTCGGGAAATGTCCCCAGGCAGTATTGCTCACTCCAGGTTGAGCCCGCACCACTCTGGATCCTGGTTCCCTCTTAGGTGCAGTAAGAGAGAACCTTCGGGCTCCAGGAGAGGCAAACCTCACACCTGGCCTGGTTAATGTGGTCCTGGGGTCCGCGTTTCTTTTCTTCCCACCTTATGGGTTCTCACTACTGACCCTACAAGAGAATCCAGAACAGGGAAACGGAGTAAACCCAAATAAACTCTATTTTTCACAAAGAGGCGACAGGAGGAAGAATGGGGAGCCCCTGCTCGGCTGCGCCTGTCATATCCTAGTGGTTCTGGCTTCGCGGAAAACCCGCGGCTAGTCGGAAGCTTTGAGAAAGTTGTGGCGAACCCCAAACCGGCCGCGATAGGCCCACCTCTCCTCGAACGCTTCCTGCGATCCTGGCCTGAGCGGAGCGCTACACAGTCAGGCTCCCGCTTCCGCCGACTAGGAGAATGACTAGGTCATAACCCCCATCCCCGGCCAGGCCTTCAGCCAAACTGCGCCCACAGTCTCCCTTCCGGTCTAGGTCCCTACCTACCCCCACCTCACAAAGCCCAGACGCGTAAACTTCGTGCTCGCCTCCGAGCGCTGCCGCCGAGCTAATCCCGTGTGCCGCTCAGTCCTTGCGCCAAGCCGCGCGCCCTTCCCATCTGGCCGGAGTCCTGGCCACCAAAGGCGTTCCACCTCCACCCCCACTCTGGGCCCTCGTCGATCTCGAGACGCCCGAGCCCGCTCCTGCCCTGGCTGAGGGTCTGGGGCTCCGGAGGCACAGCCGCGCGATCTCTTTTGCGCTTTGGTGTGGTCTCCGGGTTTTGTTTCCCAGAACCTTGGGACGGAGATGAGATTTGTGCGGCGGTGGGGAGCGAGAAGATCGTTCCTTCCCCAAGGCTCGGGTCTGGGAGCGAGCGGTTGCTGCCAGGCAGGGAGAGGGTTTCCACGCTGGGGGGCCCAGGTGGCCGGGGCGGAGTGGCTCCGAGGCTGGGCGACCGCATCGCCGTCAGAGATGCGGCCCTTTATCTAGAGTCCTAGTTCTGCGGGCGGCGGTGCTTGACTGTAAGTCTGAGGATGGGCAGCAAATCTGCCTCCGCTTCTTCGCTTTTTCCTGGAGCGAGCCTGAGCTTCCATCGGGTCTCACAGGAATTGCCCAAGTCAGGAATTCCGAGGTGCCGAACACGGTCGGTTAGCAGCTCGGTCCTCTCCGAGGCCTCCAGGTCTCGATCTACTGCGGTCGCCCCGCTCCCTGTCCGCCAAGGAACACAAAGGCGCGGGCATGACAGAAACCCCTCCCACCCCCGGCCGCACTGGAATTTGGACCCCTTCTGCAGGGGCGCAGCTCCCCCACTGACCGGCTGGTGACCTCGTGACAGCGGTGCCCGCGTCAGGTTCCCCATCTGTGCCTGCAGGAGCTGTACTCACTGGAATATTGGGGCCCTTGTGCTCTGGAGCCGGTTTCCTCGGACGCCCGCCCTCCCTCTTAGAGCTCTGGTCCTTTAAGGCTCTTTCCTCCAGTCCAGTGAGGGGGCTGCCTTGGGGAAGCACCAAAGAACCACAAGGCAATCCGCCAGAGGTTGCATTCCGCAGATTTAATGAAACCTGAGGACCCTGAGGACCCAGAACATGGTCCCAGAATGGACTGGAGGAGTGCAGGTCGGTTTGCCTCGTCTCTCCTCTTTCACTCGTCTTGTCTTCTGCAACTCTGCATAGCTGACAAAAGCTGTGCTGAAATCTCTCCCAGGCCAAGGAGGGACAGAACTTCTTTTCACTCCCACTCCTGTCCTACATTGAGGAGGAGAGGATTAAAAAACTCAGTTAGTGTACCTGATTTGGCGAGCCTGGGCCTGCTGTAGGAAGGTTTTGGCAGGACCACTACATTGAGCAGACCTGGAGGTAACCCTACGGGATGGAAGGAATTAGGAGTTGCAGTCATACACTGATGGTGTATTTCTTCCCTCCTGCCTACAGGTTTTCTCAGGCCCCTCAGGGGACAGTGGCAAGTGAGTAGTCTGGGAGCTGTTTTTGAGGTTAAGAGCCTAGAAAGGGAGTTGATTTCCCAAAGACTTGGCAGAGCTGGGGCTTGCAGAGAATTGCCTGCCAGTCTCAGAAAACATCCTCTTTTTCAGTCCTCCAAGCCTCAAACAAGGCCAGTGATGCTTGGGTACCAGAAGTCCAAGTGCAAGTTTCAGGAAAGGGCAATCAAGCGGCTGATTTGAAAAGGAAGCTATCAGCCACTGCAGGTGAAAGCCATAACGGTTTTCACATTCTGAAATTCAATGCTTGCATCTCAGTATAATGTTCCTGACTCTTTCCGTCTCTGCACCTGCAAGGACCTGGTTTCAAATCTTGTTCCTGTTTGGAACTCTGCAGGGCCAAGTTTCCATCTGTCCCCTAGCTTTAACCAGTGGTGTGCCCATTTCCCCATCTCCATAGCCTGGTGGTAGTCCTAGAAAGCACAAAAACAGGAACCAACTGTGGAGCTCGAAGCCCAGTTTAGGTCAGGGAGGAGGCAACTTGGAAACCTTCCCCAGCGAAAGGGACTGGGTTAGGGGTGGAGGGCAGCAAGCACATGCCACCAGGCTATGCCCTTGGAAAGGGGCACCCGGAAAGACTGAGCAGTTTGGGGTCCTCTGCCCTCTGCCTCAGGTACCCCTACTCGGTTCCCAGGTGACTTCACCCGGGTGTATACTGTAGAAAACGTGAAAATTCCGGGAGCCGGGTGCCTCTGCAGGCAAGGGCTGCTGATGGTGGCCGGCCTCGTGGTGAGTCCTAGGTTTCCTGTCAGCCTTAGGAAGGGCTGGCCAGAAAATCTCAAGGACATCACAGTTAGTCCCTGAGACCGAACCAACAATCGGGCAGTTTTCAGCCCGGGGCAACTTGCCGAGTGAGAGCGCCGTGGCCTGGGGCTCCCGCTCCTGTTGGCGACCGCTGTGTAGCCTGACTGCTGCCATCCGCAGCGCCCTCCGCCGAGAAGGAAGGGAGCAGGTTCAGGCTGGCTTCTCATGCCCAAAGTGGAAGCGATTCCTAGGACCCTGCAGCAACCGAGCCCCCTGCGTGCCGGCCCCGGCCGGGTGGAGCTGGTTAAGGCTCGCAACCACGGAACCCCGGGGCAAGGACGTTTCAGAAGCCACTGCGTGTGTCCCTTTTACCTCGCCGTGTCCCCCTCCAACCTCGCGGATTCAGAAACTCCTTCATCAAGTCCCGCTGTGTCATAAAATATTTTATTGGGAAAAAAATCACCGTCTTCGTAAGAGAGGGGTAGGGGCCCCAGCGACGTCGGTTTGTCTGGGCGCCATCTCTGGCCGTGGTGGCCTGCGCCGGGCCGCGGGGTCCCCGACGCGTGGAAGCGCGTGTGTGCCTGGAGGCGTCTGGGCCCGGGGGCCGGCCAGAGGCGAGTGGGGGGTGCAGGAGAGGAGCGGGGCGTGAACGCGCGTGGATCGCCGGCGCTGTTGAGCTCCGAGCGGAGGCGACCTTCTGCCGCGTCTGATGTGAATTTCCAGGCTAGGGCCCGCGAGCGCACTGGGGCCTCAGTTTGGTTTCAGGGTCTGTCCTTGTTTGGCCCCTAACTGTCCGTATTCAAGGTAATAATAAAAAGTTTAGAAAGCAAACGGCGTGGACGCAGAAGGGCCGACTCGCGACTTTCGGCGGATTCTGGGAGCCGCCGACTCTGCTGGGGTTCCCTGGGCCCGCACCCTCTGCCGCGCTCAGTCCTCGTGGCTCCGGTCGCTGGCCTCGCCTGGCGCCTCTGCTGTCTTCTCCGCCTCCTTGGCGCGCTCCTGCTCCGTCAGCTGTTCGCTCGTGGGGATGGAATTCTTCTTTGGCCTCCCCTTGGGCTTGGTGGGAGACTCCAGGCCGCCGCCCTGTAGCACCTGCGAGGGAGACCAGCGGCGCTGCGGTGAACTGGCCGGGGATGCCGGCGCCCTGGAGAGGCAGGCAGGACCTGGAGAGCCCAACGAGGCCACTGGAGGCCGCGCCTAGCCCCTGGGAAATGGTGGCCATTTGTATGAGGGCTGCTGGGGCAAAACGACCAGAACTTTTCTGGCGGAGGGTTCAAGTCTTCCAGGAACACTGAGAGCTCAGGAAGCACGAAAGGAGCTGGGCCAGGGCACCGGAAGGAGGCTGACCTAGGGCACCCAGAGGGACAGAGAGCAGGGAGGGTCCTTCTGGGCACCAGGACGGAGGGAATCGGGAGGATTGGGCGCAGATCTGCACGGTGGAGAGGAGAGTAGCTCTCGAAGGCGGCAGGGGCGTGGCGGCAAATAGAGAACACAGAAAACCGCGAAAACACTTACTATTTTCTTCCACTTCATCCTTCGATTCTGGTACCACGTCTTAACCTGCAACTGGCTCAGACCCAGGGACTCGGCGAGATCTATTCTGGAAAGAGCGGGGTGCACCCTCAGCAGGGCATGCAGCCTCCCTCCCACTACCCGCTGGGCCCAGCCTGGCCCCGCGCTACCTGTCCGGTGTGGAGAGGTACTTCTGCTTCTCAAAGCGTTTCTCTAGGCCCATCAGCTGCAGCTCGGTGAACACGGTGCGGCTCCGACGCCCCTTCTTGGCCTTGGTGCCCGGCTCCCCAGCGCCTGGCGCCTCCAGCTTCCCGCGGAGCTGCAGCTCCAGCGGCAGGTGCGGAGCGCCCGCCGCGCCGGGGAGCCCAGGCCCCGCGGCCAGCAGCGCCGAGCCCAGTCCGGAGCAGCCGAGCGGCGCCAGTGGAAACTTAAACACCGCCGCCTGCTCGGCCTTCAGCACGGCTGCGGGGAGAGAGTGGGGAGCCGGGTGAGCTCGAGCCGTGCTCCTCCTCTTGGAGATCCTCGCACCGTGCGCCCCTGCCGACAGCTCGCCCTCAGCCAGTGCCCCCGGCACAAAACTTTCGTGCTGGCCGGGAAGTGAGAAATCTGTGCTAGGCAGACCCTCCTCGACGCCGGGTTTCCCAGAATCTGGGAGGGGGACCTCCCCAACCCGGGCTCTGCCTGGCGTTCCCCAGGCCCCAGCTGTCCTGACATTTTAGGATGCCCAGTGAACAAGGTCGAAGCTCCGAGACCAAGGGAGTATGTGTGTCACAGAAAAGGGAAACCAAGAAAAAACGGCACAGTTAGGAACATGAGCATTTGCCCCACTAAAATCGGCTTTGCTGCTTTCAGGGGGGGAAAGAGTTTCAATGGAGTAAGCAATCTGTTAGTCTATGCAGAGCAAAACAGCCACCCCGAGAGACAGGCATTGAACAGGCAGGACAGTCAGTGAGGATGAAGTTGGGACCTTCCCAGAAATTCCAAAGAACCCCCAAGAAATGGGAAATGTGTTCTTCCCGCTTTCTCTCTTTAGACTCTTCCCCGCGAAGACGTTTCAATTTTCATTAGTCCTAAATGATTTTTTGGTTTTTTGCCCGCTTCAAACGAATTATTTACAGCGCAGCTGGAGGCAAAAAGCAGCAGAGATTGAACTCAAAACGAACCAACTGGTCCCGCTGCCCCTCAGGCAGGCGGATCACAGGCCGAGGGGTCACTAGGTATAGAGGATGTCAGTTCCCTGGGCTGAGGTCCTGCTAGAAGGTAGGAGGGCTCCCTGCCCAGATACATCTCACTACCGGCGATGTTAGGCCCGCTGGAGTAAAGAAGGGCCCGGGCAAGATGATCGGGTGAAAGTGAGGAGGCAGCAGGAGGGGAGAAGGGAACGGTGAGAGGAAGGGCAGACCCACCCTCACTGAGAGGAAGGTTGGAGAGAGATAGGGAAAGGTCAGAAGAGGGAATGAAGTGGAGAGGGCAGGCAGGTCAAGGCAGGGCCCGGACAAGGGAAGAAGGGAAGAGAACTGAAAGGAGCAGAAAAAGTCTGAGTTGCTGGTACAAGCTCGGCCAAGGTCCCGCCGATCTGGAGCATAAGGACCAGTCCGGCAGCAGCTCAAAGACAAGCCTCTTGTCCTCAGGCAAAGCCCAAGGGGGTCTACGCTACAGCACTGGCGGGTTCGTCGCCAGCCTGAGACCCTGGGCTCCGGGAGGCTCTGGGCTGGCTCTGGCCAGCGTCAGCCCCCAGCACAGCACTCAGACACACGGGCCTCTTCCGTCAAGGTCCAGCTTTCCCAGCTTGGGCAGCCACGGCCACTCCCAAGTCCTGTGGCGAAGGCCCAGGCGCCCGCGGCCTGAGGTCGCGTTGACCCGAAGTCTGACATTCGCAGTCTGGTCCAGCGCCCGCGATGGGGATGCGGGCTCGGGTCCCCGGGCTGGACTCCTTGGGGCTGGAAACCACAGGGTCGCAGTGAAGAAGAGAGCGAATGCTCTCCCGGCTGGCCTGGCCCACGGGCACGAGGCCTGGGCAGGCCCGGCGCCTGCCCCTTTTGCTTCCCTGCCTGGAACGCGCCGAAGGAACGACCCAGGGCCTGCGTGCCCGGAGTTGCGTCCCGCAGAGGCCACGGCTCGCTTCCTCCCGCCGAGCCCGGCCAGAGCCCCGCGGCCCCCGGCCCCGCACGTACCCAGGTGGCTGTGGAAGGGCCGCGCCGCCAGTAGCGCCTGCACGCCGAACTTGAGCAGCTCGCCCGCGGCGGCGGCGGCGGCGGCGGGAGCGGCGCCCTTGGGCCCCGGAGGCTCAGTGAGGATTTCCTCGATCATGAAGCTGCGGTAGCGGTGCGGCCGGTGGTCGGCGCAGCCCTCGGGCGGCCCGAAGCGCGCTGCGCCCGGCNGCCGAACTTGAGCAGCTCGCCCGCGGCGGCGGCGGCGGCGGCGGGAGCGGCGCCCTTGGGCCCCGGAGGCTCAGTGAGGATTTCCTCGATCATGAAGCTGCGGTAGCGGTGCGGCCGGTGGTCGGCGCAGCCCTCGGGCGGCCCGAAGCGCGCTGCGCCCGGCTCCCCCGGCCGCTGCATCGCGGCTCCCGGAGCTCGGCGGCGTCAGCGGCTGGGGCGCGGGGCCCGAGCGGGGTCTAGGCCGGCCCGCAGCTCCCGGCGGCGCGCGGGCGCCGGCTCATGCCCCCTCCCCCGCCGGCCAGCCGGGCGGAGGCACAGGGCGCGGGCGGGGCGCGCGGGGCTCGGCTGGTCGGACCCGAGACTGCGCCCCCGCCCCGCTCTGCCGCGCCTCTAGCCCGGTCGGCCCCGCGTCACCGCCCCGCCCCGCCCCGCCCGGCCG
>SJYA01001417.1:1183775-1356492 GCA_006410615.1 Neotragus moschatus
GAGACCTGGGTTCAATCCCTGGGTTGGGAAGATCCCCTGGAGAAAGGAATGGCTACCCACTCCAGTATTCTTGCCTGGAAAATTCCCATAGACAGAGGAGTCTGGCAAGTTACAGTCCTTGGGTCATAAAGAGTTGGACACAACTGAACAACTAACACCATATGGCAAAAGGGATTTTGCTAATGTGATTAAGGTCCCTAACTGGTTGGTGTTGAAATGATCGAAAGGAAGATTATTCTGGATTTGACTTAAGTAGATGACCCTTTTAGACCTCCCTGGAGTCTGAGCAGTTCTTCTGCAGGCCTTGAAGTCAGCTGCCACATTGTGAGGGGGCACACAGAGGACCTGAGACCAGGACCCCACCATGGCCTCAAGGTACTAAGAGCAAGGGAATAGATTTTGCTCACAGCCTGAGTGAGCTTCACAGTGGATCCATCCTCAGCTGGGCCTCCAGATGAGACCACATCCATGATTGCTGCTCTGTGAGAAGACCCAGCAGAAGACCCAGCTAAGCCCTGCCTGGACTCCCGACCCACAGACACCCTGAGATAACATGTGTACATTCTGTTAAGCAGCTCCATTTGCAATAATTTGTTATTCAGGAATAGAAACCAATTCAGGAAGTTACTTGTGCATGGGCCAAACCTGACTTCTGCCTCAGGAGAGAGACTATACGCAGAGACCAAGTTGGGATTCCACTACTCCAAGGCACACCTGCCAAGGGACTATCATGTGCCTCTAGTCCCCACATGCACACTGACTCCCAAGGAAGCCCCTTTGGCAGGCAGCTGGCCACAGTGTGGGCAGGACCTACATGGTGCTTCCTCACCTAGGGTGGAGAACAAGAGGTGATTCTCATCACCAATGTCCTGGTATCCTGCGACCGCCCACTCACTATGATTAAGAGTGAATCCAAGGAAGACTCCACCCAGAGAGGGAAAGCTGCTCTAAGCCTCTCTGAGGCTGCAGAGCTGGCCAGTGTGGCATGCAGACCCAGGGAAAACCAGGAGTGAGGTGGGGGAAGATGGGTGTCCAGTTCCTCTTTCTCCCATCCTCTGGGATCTGGGAGGCAAGATGAAGCAGCACATGGTCTTTGACTCCATTCTCAGATATCTGGCCTGGGGCAACTGGGGCCAGTCTGCTCAGTCCCCACTCCCCTATTTGAAGTTTGTTCTGTGGCTATGTCTCAGTGCCCGCTCCCCCATCCAGCCCTACTCTCACAGGAAATGTATTGACCACAGGATGCCCCCCCTCCCTCCTGGTGACAGACTTCAGTCACCAGGTCCTACCCTCTGCCTGCTGCACCTGGACTTAAGCTCCTGGTAGGAGCCATTTGTGGCCCATGAGACCAGACCTTTCTGTTGGCCAGGCCCCGGTCAACGTGGTTTTGATGCACCACTGAATCCTGCTCTAGTTCTCTGTGTCCTCTTCTCATGCCCCCTCAGTTCAGTTCAGTTCAGTCGCTCAGTCGTGTCCGACTCTTTATGACCCCATGAACTGCAGCATGCCAGGCCTCCCTGGCCATCACCAACTTCTGAGGTCTACCCAAACCCATGTCCGTTGAGTCGGTGATACAATCCAACCATCTCATCCTCTGTCGTTCCCTTCTCCTCCTGCCCTCAATCTTTCTCGGCAACAGGGTCTTTTCCAATGAGTCAGCTCTTTGCATCAGGTGGCCAAAGTATTGGAATTTCAGCTTCAACATCAGTGCTACAAATGAACACCCAGAACTGATCTCGTTTAGGATAGACTGGTTGGATCTCCTTGCAGACCAAGGGACTCTCAAGAGTCTTCTCCATCATCATAATTCAAAAGCATCAGTTCTTCAGTGCTTAGCCTTCTTCACAGTCCAACTCTCACATCCATACATGACCACAGGAAAAACCATAGCCTTGACTAGATGGACCTTTTGACAAAGTAATGTCTCCGCTTTTCAATATGCTGTCTAGGTTGGTCATAACTTTCCTTCCAAGGAGTAAGCGTCTTTTAATTTCATGACTGCAATCACCATCTGCAGTGATTTTGGAGCCCAGAAAAAATAAAGTCAGCCACTGTTTCCACTGTTTCCCCATCTATTTGCCATGAAGTGATGGGACCAGATGCCACGATCTTAGTTTTCTGAATGTTGAGATTTAAGCCAACTTTTTCACTCTCCTCTTTCACTTTCATCAACAGGCTCTTTAGTTCTTCTTCACTTTCTGCCGTAANGCTTTTCAATATGCTGTCTAGGTTGGTCATAACTTTCCTTCCAAGGAGTAAGCGTCTTTTAATTTCATGACTGCAATCACCATCTGCAGTGATTTTGGAGCCCAGAAAAAATAAAGTCAGCCACTGTTTCCACTGTTTCCCCATCTATTTGCCATGAAGTGATGGGACCAGATGCCACGATCTTAGTTTTCTGAATGTTGAGATTTAAGCCAACTTTTTCACTCTCCTCTTTCACTTTCATCAACAGGCTCTTTAGTTCTTCTTCACTTTCTGCCGTAAGGATGGTGTCATCTGCATATCTGAGGTTATTGATATTTCTCCTGGCCATCTTGATTCCAGCTTGTGCTTCCTCCAGCCCAGTGTTTCTCATGCTGTACTCTGCATAAAAGTTAAATAAGCAGGGTGACAATATATAGCCTTGACCTACTCCTTTTCCTATTTGGAACAGGTCTGTTGTCCATGTCCAGTTCTAACTGTTGCTTCCTGACCTGCATATAGGTTTCTCAAGAGGCCTGTCAGGTGGTCTGGTATTCCCATCTCTTTCAGAATTTTCCACAGTTTATTAAGTTAGAGGAAATCAGGGCTGTATGTGAGAGAGTGGCAGAGCTGGCTAATTTCTAGCAGGGAATTATGCAGACTGTGCACTGATTACACTGTATCACATACTGGGGAAGTTCCTCCCTTTTCAGTTATTTCTTCATCTTCCTGGTTTTGTTAAGTCCCACATCTCACCTTGCTGCTGGTATGGGTGCACTGTGCTCACAGACTGGCCACTCTTCTTTCAGCAGGTGAGTCCAGCCTCAGCTGTACAGCATCGGGCAGGTAGCAGCACTGGGGCATGCAGGGACAGAGGGGTGTTGTAATTGGATTTATCATTATAGTTAACTACTTTTGATTTTTCCTAAGTGATGCTGAGTGGTTGTTTTTGTTTTTAGGATCTGTGAATGTGAAAGTGTCGCTTAGTCGTATCCGACTCTTTGCAACCTTATGGACCATAGCCCACCAGGCTCCTCTGTCCATAGGATTTTCCAAGCAAGAATATTGTAGTAGGTTGCCATTTCCTACTCCAGGGGAACTTCCCAACCCAGGGGTCGAACTGGTGTCTCCTGCATTGCAGACATATTTTTTAACCATCTGAGCCACATCTAGGTAAAATTTAAATACATTGAGTTAGTTAGAGCAATGCCATTTAAAGGGAGAAAAATCAGATAAACAGTAGCATGGGTGATTCATGAGGAAATGACATGATCGTGGAGGCGGTATGAGCAGGGCAGCATAGATTTGGATTTGAATTTCATTCAGTAACCTGGGGCACCAGCCTTCTTTGGCCTTCAATTTCTTTCACCAAGAAAGGACAATAACATTGTGAGGACCCACTATGTGCACATTCACAAAGCTCTCAACCATGCAGCACTTGCTAGGTGAAAGTGAAAAAGTGAAAGTGGAGTCACTCAGTTGTGTCCGACTCTTTGCCACCCCATGGACTGTAGCCTATCAGGTTCCTCCCTCCATAGGATTCTCCAGGGAAGTGTACTGGAGTGGGTTGCCATTTTTTTCTCCAGGGGATCTTCCCAACCCAGGGATCGAACCTGGATCTCCCGCAGTCCAGGCAGATGCTTTAACCTCTGAGCTACCAGGGAAGCCCACATGCTAAGTGAGTGTTTGTTAAATAGAACTGACAAGTGGGGTTAAGGAAGCCTGCATAGTGAGCCCTTTTAGACGCTGCTGATGGCCATTCCTGTAGGGACTTTCTGACCCCAGTCTGAGAGGTGCTGCCCCCACGCTGACACCTATAGCTCCAGATTTTCTCTGCCACTTGCTTCTCTTGTCCCCTAGACAGGACCCTTACCAGTCCTGGCAGGAGGAAGTGACTGTCTACTGCAGTACCCAGCAGGGGGCCTCGCCCAGTCAGTGAATGTGAATGAATAATGAAGTATCAGGAAGGTTCTGACTGCCCCATGGCCATGCAGTTGTCTGGATGCGAGGTGAGCTTGCTGCAGAAAGAGCCCTGAGCCTTTGAGCAGGAAGCACCAGCCTCCCGCAGAGGTTCACCCACATCTATCGTGGCTGAGCAGGACCCCTTGGCATGTGCATAGCAACAAGTGGAGACAGTGGCTCCTGAGCTATGTCTTACAGTCAGAGCTCAACTTAACATCTGCATGGTTCCCCTACAGGCAACAAAGTGAACTGCAGCCAGATGGGCAGGGGCCATAGGAGCCCTGAGGCTGGTGCTGGTCATGGTGGGGTGGTGGTGGTGAGGGATGTGCGGCTGCGCTGGGGTGAAAAAGGGCGAGGCTGGGCTGTGGTGAAGAGTGGTTGTTCTTGGAAGTTTACTGTGCTGGTAGCCAAGCGAGCCCTCTCCAGGGCTTGGAGAAAACAAGCCTAACCTGATTTCCAGGCCCTGCTGCCCTCTCAGCAAGGCCTGGAGCTCCTGATGCCAGAACCCCCTTGAGTTGGGCAGAGGCTTTGTTGCAGTTAGACATTCCATCAAATCAGAGTCATGCTGGACTGTCCCTCCTAAGGCCTTTGTCATTGGGGTAGACCTCCAACATCTGGTAGGGTGGAAGAATTGGGAGGGCCTCCAACCCCAAGGACTGCTCACCCCCATCCCAGTGTCCATTGCCCTCCTTGAAGTCCTTGCCCAGCCCTGGGTCTGCTCAGGGAGTCTATTCACTCATCGCACCTGAGGAAGGATAAGGCGACAGGGCCAGGACCTCTCCAGGCTGTTGCTTGCCCCGGGCCCGGCCACTCCATTTCCTCTGGGGCCCCTTCCATCTCACAGGCCAGAATCCCTTATAAATGTTGTGCAGTTCAGTGAATTGTGCCATGTATCACCGGTGAGGAGGCTTGCATGCTAAGTTGTTTCAGTCGTGTCCGACTCTGCAGCCCTATGGACTGTAGCTCGCCAGGATCCTCTGTCCATGGGCTTCTCCAGGCAAGAATACTGGAGTGGGTTGCCATGCCCTCCTCCAGGGGATCTTCCTGATCCAGGAATTGAATCCACGTCTCTTCTGTCCCCTGCACTGGCAGGTATGTTCTTTACCACTAGCGTCACCTGGGAAGCCCAGGGAGAAGGCTATGTCAATACATTGCTTCACACCTGAGAGATTCAGTTTCCCTTCATAAAATAAAAATCAGACCAACTTCCTCATCACAGGATTTCTCAGCGCCTGGTCCATAGCAGGTGCTTAATGAACAGAAGCTCCCACTTGCTACATGCAAAGCTGAGGAGGAGAGGGGCTCACTCTAAGCCACATGGCTGGTGGCGGGATTGGAAGGACATGTATGGTCGCAACAGGCTGTAATGAAAGCCTCCTTTCCTGGGAGGCTGGCAAGGCCAAGGTCTGTGTCCGCTCCTGCTGTGAGTCCATCACTCATCTGTCCATACAGTGGCTCTGTGTGGGGACTGCTTGTGGGGAGCAGAGGGGAAGAGGGAATTCTGGAGAGTTTCATATTGGTGATTAAGTGGTCCAGCTTGGAGGTGATGCTGGTCGCTTTCCTTGACAACCCGAGCAGAGCTAGGACAGTCCTACCACACACACAGCAGGGCTGAGACGAGCACTCCAGGCAGCTAAAGCTCAGAAAGGGGGTCCTGCCTCCAGGCTGCGCCCCTGCTCTGTGGCATCCCCAGTCTGTCTCTCCCTTAGTGAGGTAGAGTCACAGGGGTGAAAGAGGTCTCCAAGCACCCTCCAGCCCAAAACTGTGACAATAAATTCATGTGTGTCTCGGCCAGTCATGTCTCCCTGACCGTTCTGGCTCCACCCTTCACCAGTTTGGGAGACAAACATTGAAACCTCTCTGAGCTTTATCTTTCTCTTCTCTCCATGGGGGATAGTAGCAACCTCATGTTCTGGGATTAGTGTGAGAGTGAAATGAGATAATACTTTCAAGGTGCTTAGCAGAAGGCCAGGAACAGAATAAGCGCTCACAAAATTGGAACAATAAGATACTTTTAAGTGCTCAGAAAATCCTTACTAGTGATTACCATTTGAATGAGTACCTTCTACCATACACCTAAGTCCTTTGGAATAAGGCAGTGTTGTCCCCATCTTTCTGACCAGAAAACAGTCTAGAGGCATTACAGAAAATGCCCAAGGAAGCTAGTAAAAGCACAGTCAAATGTGAATCCTATGCTAGGGAGTCTACAGTTGCCCAGTCCTGGGTGCAGGAAACTAGTGGCCAGGCGGTAGGGATGAAACTCATATGTATCAATACCCAGAATAAGAGATGAAGAGTGAAGCCCTGAGAGGAACAGGAACAGTGCACAGGTCACGACAGAAGATGCTGGCACTGCATGTGTGCATTTCAGGGCAGTCTTGCAGGCCTGAGTGCAAAGACGCAGCTAGGTGGTTCTAGGTAAAGATGCTGGCAGGCAATGGGAATTTGCCATATGACTCAGGGAACTCAAACCAGGCTTGATAACAACCTAGAGGGGCAGGATAGGGAGGGAGGTGGGAGGGATGTTCAAGTGGGAGGGGACATGGGTAAACCTATGACTAATTCATGTTAATGTTTGGTAGAAACCAATGCAATACTATAAAGCAATTGTCCTTCAATTAAAAATAAATAAATTTTAAAAAAGAATTTCCCAGATTAATAAGGAATAAAATAAAAATAAACTTTAAATTCTTGAAAAAAAAAATGCTGGCATGATTTTCTCTCATCTCCAACACTCCGGTCCACCTAGGCATCTTCTTGTAGAAGCTCAAGTCGCGCTCCAGAGCTGAGAGCAGGGACGGAAGCCCAGGCTGTGGGACTCCTCTTTTGCGTCCTGGAGTCCCTGGCTGCCAAGAGACTGTCAAGTGCTTGTCAAGTGTTCTGTCAACTGTTCCCCAGCCCCCGACTCCCTTGCACAGGTCCAGCCTTAGGTTTCAGAACTTGGTATGAAGCCGGGCACCTTCTCAGGATGGGTGAGGAGAGAGAAGATGCAGATACCCCAACAGGACTGATGACTCAGGCGAGTCCTTGCTCCTTCCCTCCAGCCTCAGCTTTCTCTGCTGGGGACTTTGGACAGTTCCCCGTCCCTGAGACAATGAGGGTGAGTGGATTCCCAGAGGGTGTGAGAGACCAGGGGTGGCCCCAGGAGAGTCAAGCTGGCACGTGGAAGTTCCGAGGAAAAGAAGAGAGAGCCGTGAAAGGTGCTCCAGGGCTGCGCTCTCCTTCTAGAAGGCCTGTGAGGCGCCAGACCCTAGCTGAGCGCAGGTGTGACGAACCTTCCTGCGTGCAGCCCGCACGCCCTCTGCTGGCTTCTCCCGAAGCAACAACTTGAAGAAAGCTCCCCTCTGTCTCTTCCTCAGGCCTGCTCTTCTGGTGGCAGGAGAAAACAGGTTGTTTCCGCCCCTCCCCCCACCCCGAAAGAAACAAGTATTTGTTTATTTATGTATCATGTGTTTTTTTTTAAATCTCCGCCAAAGGCCTTTAATGTCCTTGACAACAACATTCACCAACCCCGCCTTCACCATGGTGGGGAGAACTTTATGTTTTCTAGGGAGAAGGGGATAAGTTCTGATACTTTAAAATAGTTCAAAGAGGATTCTAGAACAAAGCCATCACTGCCTATATGAGTTTCCTTTGGCTGTCATAAGAAAGCATCACACACTTGCTGACTTAAACAGCAGAAATCTGTTTCTTGAGTGCTGGAGGTTGGAAGTCTGAAATCAAAATGTCGGCAGGGCCGTACTTCCTCTGGAGGCTCCAGGGAGGATCCTTCCTCTTCTCGTCCAACTTCATGTGGCTGCCGATGATCCCTGACTTCTGGCTGCATCACTCCAGTCTCAGCCTCTGTAGCTGAATAGCCTTTTCCTCTGTACGTCTGTGTCTTCATCTCCCTCCTTAGAAGCCTTCCGGTCATTGCTTTAGAGTTACTTTCATTCATCATAACGACTACATCTACAGAGACCTGATTTCCAAATAAAGTGACATTCACAGGTCCTGGGAGTTAGAACTACAGCATATCTCTTTGGGGAGCAGAGTTCAACCCACCACACTGCCCATATAGCACCTTTGTACAAATTACATAAAGACACCCCTTCCTTAAGGGAGGCATGGCTGCAGCAGTCAAGCACAGGCTGGGTGTGAGCCTCTTGCTTACCCTTGAGTTGGGTACCTGTGTGCAGAGAACAGGCTGCACAGCTGTAAGCAACAGCCCTATTTTGGAACCTCTCATNTATAGCACCTTTGTACAAATTACATAAAGACACCCCTTCCTTAAGGGAGGCATGGCTGCAGCAGTCAAGCACAGGCTGGGTGTGAGCCTCTTGCTTACCCTTGAGTTGGGTACCTGTGTGCAGAGAACAGGCTGCACAGCTGTAAGCAACAGCCCTATTTTGGAACCTCTCATTTAAATGCTTAACATCCATCCCAAGTGAAAGGTCCAGACTGAAATTTCAACTTCAGCCTGGGTCAACGGTGCTACAAAACCCAAAGGCAGAGCCTGAGTGGCTGCATCCCAAGGGTGGGGCCAAAGCAGGGTCTGCAGAATCAAAAGCAAAAGTGATACATTATCTACAGAGAATTTAAGAGCAATAACAAAGCTGTCTAAAAGTTGGTCTCATTGTTTTATTATCACCGTGTATCTGCTATTTTAAACAATGTCAGTCATGAAACTCTCCTCCCTTACCCACATCTTATGCTGGTTTAAGTCCTAAACAACTGCTGCTGTTATCATTGTTTTTATAATATATGGAAGCTTTAGGCTAGCACACTTTATTATTTACCTTTTCATTAAAACTGTGGTCTGCATGGAAGTTACTTAGATAACTAGAAGTTAGGCAGTATAGCCTGACATACATCTTAAGTCTGTGAGNCACTCACATTCATAATGGTCTTTTCTAAGAATATTGCTGCCTGGGTTCTTTTCCAGGATGGAAGTTCTGTAGCATGTGTAGTGTTGCAGTCAAGAATTTCCATCCACATTCAACCTACATCTCTTTTGTCTGGTTAAGCCCATTGCTTTCGGTTCTTATTCTCACTGGAAATAATTTCTTACTGTCATCTTACACAGTAAAGTTTATACCTTTAAACCTGTGATTGAACATTTCCAAACATATGTATGAAAATTTTTAAACGCATTTGTCAATATGTTTCCAAATCTCAACTACAGTTAACATTCTACGATAATTTCTCATGCCCCTCCTTCCCATTGCCCACTCTTTGCCTGCCATAATAGACTTGTTTGCATTTCTGGAAGGCCCAAGGCCTTATTTTTACTAACTGTTTCTTTATAATGACTGGAAGTAAATTGACATGCAATTTAACATCAAGAGCAGAAATAGATCACTTCCTTTCTCTTGTGTCATAGTTTATTCATCTGTAAAACAAGAAGGTTGAATTTGATTGGAATTAGATTACAAGAATGGAAACCCTGGATTCCCAGGGGGCTCTCAGTGATGTAAATAAGAATAAGTAAGCTAATAAAATGGAAATTTTGCCCACAAAAAGGCTACGGAAGGAATAAACATTTACTAAGTACACATGTACTTAAGTTTATGTTTCCTTGAGGTTGCATAATGAAGTAGGTATTTCCATTTTCAAATGAAAAAACTAGCACACAGAGAGGGAGATAACTTTTCTAAGGCAGAACTGGCATTTTACAAAACTAAATAAAACAAAAACTCGGGTTTCTTTGCTTTTAAACAGAATTATATCAATTTAATAATTTAGCCAGGATTATCCTGTTAACTCGGAGAAGGCAATGGCACCCCACTCCAGTACTCTTGCCTGGAAAATCCCATGGGTGGAGGAGCTTGGTAGGCTGCAGTCCATGGGGTCGCTAAGAGTCGGATAGGACTGCGTGACTTCACTTTCACTTTTCACTTTCATGCATTGGAGAAGGAAATGGCAACCCACTCCAGTGTTCTTGCCTGGAGAATCCCAGGGACGGGGGAGCCTGGTGGCCTGCCGTCTATGGGGTCGCACAGAGTCGGACATGACTGAAGTGACTTAGCAGCAGTAGCAGCATCCAGTTAACTGGAGAAGGAAATGGCAACCCACTCCAGTATTCCCAGTGCTGGAAATCCTATGGACAGAAGAGCCTGGCAGACTCTTGGCATTCCATCGGGTGGCAAAGAGTCGGATACAACTCAGTGATCAAACAACAACCAGTTACAGAGGGAAAAAGGGAAAAAGAAGTGGACTTTTGTTTCATAGATACCATTCAAAATATGACTCATAAGGCGAGGCATACAATTATGTGTATCTTTCTTAATAAGGTTAGAAATCTATGGAACAGTTGCTTTAGAAAACAAGTGTTCCATAGATTTCTAAAGCAAGGACCTACCCTCTCAAATAAATCCTAGGATTCCAAGAAAACCTTCTGATACACAGTATGTGCATTGATAACTAGCTGCCACAAGGTGGCACAATTTCTCAGTAACTGCAATGAGGTTGCGCGCATGCGTGCAAAGTCACTTCAGTAGAGTCCAACACTGCGAACTCTTGGACTGTATAGCCCGTCAGGCTCCTCTGTCCATAGCATTCTCCAGGCAAGAATAGTGTAGTGGGTTGCCGTTTCCTACTCCATCAATGAGGTTGGTCTAAGTCTAAAATCTCAAATTTGCCTTCTCCACTCAGAGCATCGTTTCTCTTTTAGAAGTTCAGTCTGATTTTTCTATTTAACAAGGGCAAGCTTACATAAATGTGGTTATTCCTTTAATCTGGAATCCCTCCCACCGTCTTATCTCCCTCCTCTCACTTACTCACATTCATCTTTAGCTTACACCTAAAATATCATTTCCTTAGAGACTCTCATCTCCCTGAACAAGGTTAGTTTCCTGAGAACATGCTCCTGGAGCATCTTTGCCCTTGATCATACTTTACACTCTTGACAGTTCTAACTTCTAGGTTTGAAGCTTCATATAAGGACAAACAACCACACTGATCTCATTTGCAGCTCAAATCTAGAGGCCAGCCCAGTGTCTGAGTCATAGTAGGCATTCAATAATTAGCATTGCTCAATGAATAAAGTAGTGGTAGACTAAACATTAGACAGATAGATAACCTCTAAGATTTCTTCCTCCAGATTTCAGGAGAAATATTTTTCTCACCAAAAAGAAACAAAAGATTGATCAAGCTTCCATAATTTCTGGTCTTTAACTCCATATAGTGGTGGGAGACGATTAGCAACACTTAAGAACTACTTTATATTTCCTCAGTTAATGTTACACTATTATCCATAATTGTGTAATTTATCCACTTCTGAAGCTGTCATCTAGAGTAGTAATAAATGAATCTCCTGTGACTGAGGAGAACAACTTGGATCTAGTGTGGAGAGAGGATTTCTTCCAAGCTTGCCTCTGGCAGCTGAACAACTTTCTCCCAGGAACAAGGTCTGAAATATGATATTTTCCAAGAGAAATGTGCTCTAACCAATTGGCTCTGGGCTTTGAGGCTGCTCTGGTTGGTGTGTGCAAAAAGCCTGAGCACTATCTATTGGGGAGATTTTTATATGATCTTTGCTTCTTTTTTCTTTGCATGCTAATAAAATTTAACTCAAATTTAATTCAACAGTGAACATTTGCTGTGTGCAAGAAACTGTGCTGAGTCCTATAGAGATGTGAAAAGCAAGACTCCTTTCCTCAAGAAGTTTACAGTCCATTATTTCTTGTTGCTGTTGTTCATTTGCTAAGTCATGCCTGACTCTTTGTGACCACACGAACTGCATCACTTCAGCCTTCCCTGTCCTTCACTGTCTNAGCAGCAGTAGCAGCATCCAGTTAACTGGAGAAGGAAATGGCAACCCACTCCAGTATTCCCAGTGCTGGAAATCCTATGGACAGAAGAGCCTGGCAGACTCTTGGCATTCCATCGGGTGGCAAAGAGTCGGATACAACTCAGTGATCAAACAACAACCAGTTACAGAGGGAAAAAGGGAAAAAGAAGTGGACTTTTGTTTCATAGATACCATTCAAAATATGACTCATAAGGCGAGGCATACAATTATGTGTATCTTTCTTAATAAGGTTAGAAATCTATGGAACAGTTGCTTAAGAAAACAAGTGTTCCATAGATTTCTAAAGCAAGGACCTACCCTCTCAAAAAAATCCTAGGATTCCAAGAAAACCTTCTGATACACAGTATGTGCATTGATAACTAGCTGCCACAAGGTGGCACAATTTCTCAGTAACTACAATGAGGTTGCGCGCATGCGTGCAAAGTCACTTCAGTAGAGTCCAATACTGCGAACTCATGGACTGTATAGCCCGTCAGGCTCCTCTGTCCATAGTATTCTCCAGGCAAGAATAGTGTAGTGGGTTGCCGTTTCCTACTCCATCAATGAGGTTGGTCTAAGTCTAAAATCTCAAATTTGCCTTCTCCACTCAGAGCATCGTTTCTCTTTTAGAAGTTCAGTCTGATTTTTCTATTTAACAAGGGCAAGCTTACATAAATGTGGTTATTCCTTTAATCTGGAATCCCTCCCACCGTCTTATCTCCCTCCTCTCACTAACTCACATTCATCTTTAGCTTACACCTAAAATATCATTTCCTTAGAGACTCTCATCTCCCTGAACAAGGTTAGTTTCCTGAGAACATGCTCCTGGAGCATCTTTGCCCTTGATCATACTTTACACTCTTGACAGTTCTAACTTCTAGGTTTGAAGCTTCATATAAGGACAAACAACCACACTGATCTCATTTGCAGCTCAAATCTAGAGGCCAGCCCAGTGTCTGAGTCATAGTAGGCATTCAATAATTAGCATTGCTCAATGAATAAAGTAGTGGTAGACTAAACATTAGACAGATAGATAACCTCTAAGATTTCTTCCTCCAGATTTCAGGAGAAATATTTTTCCCACCAAAAAGAAACAAAAGATTGATCAAGCTTCCATAATTTCTGGTCTTTAACTCCATATAGTGGTGGGAGACGATTAGCAACACTTAAGAACTACTTTATATTTCCTCAGTTAATGTTACACTATTATCCATAATTGTGTAATTTATCCACTTCTGAAGCTGTCATCTAGAGTAGTAATAAATGAATCTCCTGTGACTGAGGAGAACAACTTGGATCTAGTGTGGAGAGAGGATTTCTTCCAAGCTTGCCTCTGGCAGCTGAACAACTTTCTCCCAGGAACGAGGTCTGAAATATGATATTTTCCAAGAGAAATGTGCTCTAACCAATTGGCTCTGGGCTTTGAGGCTGCTCTGGTTGGTGTGTGCAAAAAGCCTGAGCACTATCTATTGGGGAGATTTTTATATGATCTTTGCTTCTTTTTTCTTTGCATGCTAATAAAATTTAACTCAAATTTAATTCAACAGTGAACATTTGCTGTGTGCAAGAAACTGTGCTGAGTCCTATAGAGATGTGAAAAGCAAGACTCCTTTCCTCAAGAAGTTTACAGTCCATTATTTCTTGTTGCTGTTGTTCATTTGCTAAGTCATGCCTGACTCTTTGTGACCACACGAACTGCATCACTTCAGCCTTCCCTGTCCTTCACTGTCTTGGGATTTGCTCAAATTCACGTCCATTGAGTTGGTGATGCTATCTAATGATCTCACTCTTTGCTGCTCCCTTCATTTTGCCTTCAATCTTACCTAGCATCAGGATTTTTTCCAGTGAGTCAGTTTTTCGCATCAGGTGGCCAAAGTGTTAGAATTCCAGCATTTATTTCAGCACTATTAAGCATAGTTTACATAAGTTTATATTTGGGACAAATGATTCCTACTCTTTAGGAGAGCCTAATGGAATCCTGAATTGGGTAACAGGGGTGATGGTGAGGTCATTGGAAAGGATAGGTTCAATATGTGCATATCAATTTGATTATTCGAACTACAGGAAGTGTGTGTGTGCTAAGTTGCTTCAGTCATGTCTGATTCTGTGCAACCCTGTGAACTGCAGCCCACCAGGCTCCTCTGTCCATGGGATTTTCTAGGCAAGAATACTGAAGTGGGTTGCCATGCCCTCTTCCACGGGACCTTCCCAACCCAGGGATCAAACCCACGTCTTTTACATCTACCTGCGTTAAGTGGGTTATTTTACCACTAGCACCACCTGGAAAGCCCAACTACAGAAAGTAAAGCACAACAAAACTATCCTTCTGAGGGTATATGCATGAGATTGAAGGATCAATAAGCATCAATTATGTGGAGTTAATATTAGAGAGGTGATAACAGACTCAAATATTATTAGCACAGAGTTTCCCTAATCTCCTCTGGCATGTCCACTCCAAGGTTCCAGCAATAATCAACTAACAGTTCCCACTGACTGAATACCTACCTGGGCTTTAGGATCAGCAGCTATTATCCACATCTTCACATGTGCTGTTGCCTCTGATTGTGCTGCTCCAACCTAGTGTGGCTGGGAAACCCCTTCCCTTCAAAACCCAATCCGAGCTCACAGATGCCTCCAACGAAGNCTGCTCCAACCTAGTGTGGCTGGGAAACCCCTTCCCTTCAAAACCCAATCCGAGCTCACAGATGCCTCCAACGAAGCCTCTCTTCCTCCCCTGGAGCTTCTGATCACTTTGTTGTCTCAGCTTATTCATATGGACACCATCCTCTCACATTGCAAGGCAGGAGCTGCACCTCATTCCTATTGTACCTCCAACCCTGTAGCTTGGATTCTTCAAGATGCTAGAGGGTGTCCTTTCCTCTGTGTGCTTCCTGAAGTCAGCCACAGTGGAGAGGAGTCCCTGGGGAGTCAGAAAATNCAGCTTATTCATATGGACACCATCCTCTCACATTGCAAGGCAGGAGCTGCACCTCATTCCTATTGTACCTCCAACCCTGTAGCTTGGATTCTTCAAGATGCTAGAGGGTGTCCTTTCCTCTGTGTGCTTCCTGAAGTCAGCCACAGTGGAGAGGAGTCCCTGGGGAGTCAGAAAATCTATTTTCCCTAAATGACCACAGCTGTAGCCCTAAAGTTACTTTTAGGGCTTTTCATGGGATTACTTTTCATGAGAAACTGTCCTTGAAAATCCCAAGAGGGCATCAGATGACTAGACACATCATTAGATTGATTACTATTCTCAATTCACATGTTTTCTCAAGATTAAAGTGCTTTCATATGTACTATTTTCTTTCCATCTTTATAAAAACACAGTTTTAGGAACCTTAGAATCATCTGGGCTGGAAGTACCTTAAGGAACATACCAATTCTCTTTCAAATGAAAACGAAGGCCAGACCATTTAAAAAAACTTGCTCTGAGTCCTAAGATTTAGCAAGAAAAGCAAGCTGCAAAACAAATTACCACAAATTTAATGGCTTAAGACAACACCCATTTATTAACTCACAGTTCTATGGGTCAGAGGCCCTGCCTGGCTCAGCATGACNTTTAAAAAAACTTGCTCTGAGTCCTAAGATTTAGCAAGAAAAGCAAGCTGCAAAACAAATTACCACAAATTTAATGGCTTAAGACAACACCCATTTATTAACTCACAGTTCTATGGGTCAGAGGCCCTGCCTGGCTCAGCATGACTAGCTCCTTGCTCAGGGTCTCATGAAGCTGTAATTAAGGCATCGGTGGGCTGAGTTCCCATCTGGAGGCTGTGGGGGAAGAACCTACTCCCAAGTTCATCCTTACTGGCAGGACTCAGTTGCAGGATTGCACACCCAGTTTCCTTGTTGGCCTTTGGCTCTCAAGTCCTTTCTACCTGGCCCCTCCATTATCAAGCCAACCACAGGACATCAACTCCTTCTAATACTTCCAATCTCTGATTCATGCCATGGCTACCAGCTACAGAAGATCCTCTGTTTTCAAAGGCTCTATGTGATTAGGTTAGGCCCACCAGGATCCTCTCTCTTTTTCTTATCAACTGTGCCAGATAATGTAACCTAATCACAGTGGGAAAACCCATCAGATTCAATCCCAAGGATGATTCAGGATGTATATGTGGAAGGTAGGCAGGAACTCTTGGAAAACAAGTTAGAATCCTGCCTACACACAGGGAATGGAAATCAGAGACATAGTTTTGATACCAGCTTCACTACTCACCATCTCTGTGGTTGGACATATCATTACATTTGATTGAGCTCATGTTTCTTCATTGGTAGACTGAAATTAATAAGTACCCCACAAAGTTTTTGTAAGTGTTAATGAGAAGGTGGATATGAGAATGGCTTTAAGCTATAAGGCATAACCTGGCAAGGTCTAGCTCAAGTTAATATGTACAAGGATGTGGCATCACTAGACTCAAAATTTCTAAAAGAGGAAAGTTTGTCTCCTCAGACCTGCCAAAAACAGGGGCTTCCTTCTCTGCAGTGTCAGCCTTGCAGTCATAATGACATGGAAGTTGAGGGCACCAAGAAAAGGAGAGGAGCTACAGGATTTCAAAAGGCAGTTTCTTCCTACCCAAGACTAAACTGTATCTGGACTGCTCTAGTCCTTGGCTAAAGCTGGGATTTCTTCAAGTGGCCAAACAGTCCTGGACCCCCAAGCTGACATGTTCATCTGATAAAGTTGGGGCCTAACTCAGAAAGGGAAGGCACAGCAGAGATGACTGGGCACATGTTTCAGCAAGAAAGGCAGCTCGTCTATCCCTCCCGACTTTCCAATGTTCCTTAGGGCAAAAATTGTGAGTTATGTTAACATCTAATCATAACTCTCTTCATTTAGAATACCACCAAAGGGGCAAGGTTCTAAAGGTACAAGTAAGCCAGCACATGCATCTGTAGAAGCCTCATTTTCTCTTCCTTCAGTGTAGCTTACTTTCTGAGAAAGGAGCACATAAACCTGGATGTAAATTGCTTAAGAATGATGGCTTACATATACTAACCATGTTTGCCCCTTCAGCAGAAGAAACCATTATGTGATGGTCGCCCTCAACTCTTTTTTGCTAAATACATAGAATAGAGCAGCAGCTGCTGCTAAGTTACTTCAGTCATGTCCAACTCTGTGTGACCCCCACAGACCCAGGCTCCCCCCGTCCCTGGGATTCTCCAGGCAAGAACACTGGAGTGGGTTGCCATTTCCTTCTCCAATGCATCAAAGTGAAAAGTGAAAGTGAAGTCGCTCAGTCGTGTCCGACCCTCAGCGACCCCATGGACTGCAGCCCACCAGGCTCATCCGTCCATGGGATTTTCCAGGCAAGAGTACTGGAGTGGGGGTGCCATTGCCTTCTCCTTAGAACAGAGCAGAGTCTGGCGTAAAGCAGATATTTCGAAAAGCGTTTGCCAAATGAACAAATTTATAATAAAAGTAATGATAATAAAACAGTGAGCTGGATCCATATTTCCTATTTCCCACCCACCACTCTTTCTAGTCAACTGTTTCCCACTGTATTGGGCTAGTGGCTGCCTTTTGAACAGATTTAATAAGCAGGTGTTAAAGCTCAGGCTAAACTTGAATGTGTCAGCTCCTATAGCCACTAGAAATTCCAACCAGTCTGTTAAATTAAATGTCTCTATAAATAGTCATGCAGCTGAGGAAGTGAACAGTAGGTTGACCATCTGTTGTCTTTCTTCCCTGGGGAGATGAGTTGAAGGAATTTGAAAGGTTAATGAGCTCTCTCTGGCTCCTGTGATCTTGCATAATCTTTGGATGTGGGTCTTGTCCATTTGGGAAGATCAACACCCATGAAATACCCTGGGAGTGTACATGCCTTTGCAATGATTACAGGTGTCTCTCCTTAGTGATCTGTGACGTTTTTAGAGGCTCTAAAGGAAAACTGGGAAATTACTTGGGCTTTGTAGTCAGTTCAGTGTTTTAAACCTTGATTCCTCCACTTAGTCGGATAACTTTGGTTCCTCTCTGATCTTCTGTTTCTTCACGTGCAAAATTGGAACAATACTATTAATAATATTTATATTATGGGGTTATTATTAAGATTAAATGAACTAAGTACACAAAGCACTTAGTATAGAAATAGGCTCTTCATAAATTGGCTGTATGATTGTTTGTATGTAACTAGATTTCCTCTTGAATACCTGTACATTTATTTCTTCAAACCATGCAAACATTTATTCCATAAACATTCACTAAGTGCTTAATAATATTCCAGTCCCTGTGCTAAATAATAGATGTTGAGTTAAGTGAGAGGATGGCTCAGGGGAAAGGGAGAGGAAATTAACATTGAAAACCCACACTGAGCCAGCCTCTGTGCTAAGTGTTGAGAATCGAAGGCGAACAAGTCACAGAATCTGAATCTCATATCTGCTTTTGTTTCTTCATTTCACACATTAATTCATTTAAGAGATATCAGAGCTCAACAAGCCACTTTGGCGTACTGGTCACCAAAATTCCTTTTTGACTCAGTCTTTGAATTCCACTGGGGCAGGAGAGCATACCTTAGAGACTGGCTTTACACTCCAGCCAAGCCTGAGCTCAGTCTTGGCCTCCCACTGCTCCGCAGCTATCTTTGACTTCCCACTTGTAGTGAAGAATAACTCCACTTTCTCAACAGAAGCTTCAATGCTCTGGGCCTCAATGTGATTGCTTTTGAAAGTAATTGTGTTTTGGCAAGAACATTCTGCTCTCTTAATTAAGGGCTTCTGTGGTTTGGTCCTTGTCCTAGATCCTTTTAATTTATTCCCTGTTGTCAATTTCATCACTAAGTATGTCCTCTTATATAATGTTATTATAGCACAAGTGACATAGTTCCATAACATTTCAGGAAAAAGTGGATTTTACTGGAAATAAAAGTACTCAGAGAACCGCATTATGAAGAAACATTCCACAGTGCTGATTTGTTCTCTATTTACCACAAATTGACAGCAACAAGTGACTCATTTTAAAACTAGCTCTAGAGTTGCCCATCTAAAATAACTCAAATAAAACACATGCACACACTTGTCATGTTTGTCACAATTAATCAATCTTACAACACAATTCCAGAGCAATTAAAAGTTAAGTAAGATATAAAACTATAAGAATTTTAGAACAACAAATGTGTGGAAATGTTTATACTTCTCAAGTGGGAAAGGTATTACTAAGCATTGTATCAAAGGCAAAAAGCATTAAGAAAATGACCAATAGAATTGATTTCTGAAAAAAATTTAAAACTTTTACAAGGCTAAGAATTCTGCCAAATATTGAAAAACATAAGTTAGGGAAAATATTTACAATCCATAAAAAGCAGTTAGCATATAGTTTTTCACAGTTGCATGCTAGGCAAAAGTCATGAGAATACAATTCACAAAACAAATGTCCAGTAAACATATAAACATGTTTGACTTTACCAATAAAGCAATACAGATTAAAACTATGAAACATAGTTTTTAACCATTAGAATGGCAAAGCTTAAATTTATGGATAAGGCAAGTACATGCAAGAACCAGCACTCTCATAAATTCTTACTGGATGGGATTAATTTTTTTGGATGGCTATTTTGTAATATGCAAATTGTTTTTAAAAGCATATACCATTCAACTCAGCAATTTTACTTTTAGGCATTATCCTAAGGAAATAACTGGAGAAGTCACAACAATGTATTGTAGCACTGCTTATAATAAAGAAGAATTTGAAACAACCTTCTATCTACAGAGGGTAGTTAAATTATAGTACATTTGTACAGTGGACTATTAGGCTACTGTTATGGGCTTCCCAGGTGGCTCAGTGGCAAAGACTCTGCCTGCCATGCAGGAGACCTGGGTTTGATCCCTGGGTTGGGAAGATCCCCTGGAGAAGGGCATGGCAACCCATTCCAGTTCCACAAATTTCATGAACAGAGAAGCCCGGTAGGCTACAGTCCATGGGGTCGCAATTCTCACTCCTTTACTGGCTTCAAAGAAGCTACCAGGTTGTAAGAGGGTCAATGGAGAGAAACACGTGGCAAGGAATCAAGGACAGCTTCTAGAAGCTGAGAGCAGCCCACTGCTGACAGTCAGCAAAAAAAAACAAAAAAAAATGGAACCACAGTCTAGAGCTGTAGGGAGATAAATCTTGCCAATAACAGCTTGGAAGCAGATATTTCCATGGTCAGACCTCTGATGGGACTGTTGTCCTGGCCAACAGCTGACTGCACCCTGGCAACAAAAACTGTGAGATAATAAATAAGTATTGTTTTAAGTCACTAAGTGTGTGGTAATTTGTTATTCAAAGCTGTCTATGTTATGTTAGGTAAAAAATAAATTATGAAACAGTATGTCATATGATCTTATTTAAATTAAGCTTATGTTTGAATAAATTTGTAGAAAAATGTCTTGGACAGAATAAGCCACTTTTATATATTTTAAATTTATGTATTTTTATATGTAAAATTTATATATTTTAAAGGTAGTCCTCATACTTTTCTGCTTTCTTGCAATTTATTTTTTCAATGAATTTTTGTATAATTAAAGATAGGTATATTCTCATTTTCAAGAATAATATACTCAAAACCTTGGGAGGAGAGTTTATCATTTTTGTGTTATAATGATGCAAACATTTGGGGGGGGGAACCTTGGAACACATTGAAATTCATTGACTTAAAGATAATGTAACATATTTCTGTTCATTAAGGTAATCTGTGAATATGATTAAACATGAATGCCCATCTTCTATTAATACTAAGGATAAAATGAAAATATGCAATCAGAGCTTTTGCACTGCTAAAAACAGTTCACATTAACTTGAGACAATTACATTACGGCTTATTTCAAACACAATTGCAAATAATTATCAGTTCAGTTCAGTCACTCAGTCATGTCCAACTCTTTGCAACTCCATGGACTGTAGCATGCCAGGCCTCCCTGTCCATCACTAACTCCTGGAGTTTACCCAAACTTACGTCCTTTGAGTCGATGATGCCATCCATCTCATCCTCTGTCATCCCCGTCTCCTTCTGCCTTTAATTTTTCCCAGCGTCAGGGTCTTTCCAAATGAGTCAGCTCTTCACATCAGGTGGCCAAAGTACTGGAGTTTCACCTTCAACATCAGTCCTTCCAATGAACACTCAGGGCTGATCTCCTTTAGGATGGACTGGTTGGATCTCCTTGCAGTCCAAGGGACTCTCAAGAATCTTTTCCAACACCACAGTTTAAACCANCCGACATCTTTCTGTAGGAGCTCCTGATTTTTAAATACTAGTAACTAATTAAAAGTAAATGAGTAAACTGAGGGGGAGGGCGGATGGGCCGGTTCCAGACCATCGGTTTGTGGCCAATGTAGACCAGATCCTGCTTCTAATTTGTGACCTTGACCAAGTCACCTCTCTTGAGGATGGACATTCTCAACGTGGATGATAGTACTCATATTTTTGAGGGGAAAAAGATCTCAGACAATACAATGGCTTCTGGCTTTCCAAAGGGCCACAAAACTTAAGTACTGTCTGTCTCGGACTGGGGAATTAGAAGAGAAATGCTTAGAAAGGCTCCTGAAATCCTGCTTTAAGGGAAGAGATAAAGAGACGTTCCTGTGATAGTTACATACATTAGAGGATTAAAGCAAACGAGTTGGAAGAACTTGAAAGATCGTCTATTAGAAAAGTTTTGTGACGCCTCACACGTACATACACATAATTTTACTTGGTCTCCAAAACAGACTGTCATTCCACCTTCTATAATGAGAAAATTAAGGATCCAAGGGTTTGGATGACATGCTGCAGTCAGAGCTATTTAATGAAGAACTGGAATTTAAACCCAAGCCTCTGTGGCTCCAAACCCATTCATCACGTTGCCTCTCAGCCTCTGTTCCAGTTATGTCCCAACCAAGAATTCTACCTTGTGACTTAAAATAGGAATATTCCCAGCCCCCCTACACCCAAGAAGTGTGAATTCAGTATCTGGTACCTAGCCTGGTAATCTGGATTTTAACTGTTACTAGGTGATTCCATTGTGGTGATCCAGGGACCATTTGGAGAACAATTACTCTATAAATTTCCCACCCAGCCCCCACATCCTCATGGGGTGTACCCTAGGGATTCAAAAGAGCAGAGATTACATCTTCTCTTCCCAAGAGGTGGCCAACCAAGCTTTGGGAGAAGCCAAGGTTTATGAGCTAGCACCTTGCACAGCTCTCAGTTTGAGAAAGTGCTGGCAATTTTGGTTTTCTTTCTTCCTCCCTCCTTTTTCCTTCCTTTCTCCTCCCCTCTTTCTCTCCCCTCTTTTTCTGTACACCTTCCTTTGTTGCTACTCTGATACTCCTGAGAAAATGGCTCAAGGCATTTATTTTAAAGTCCATATTAAAATTTAAAACACCATGAAAAAAGTTTAAAAACCACAATTCATTCATAATGCTTCCAGTCTGTAAGTTTTCATGTTCTGTTGTGTTCTGGGGCTGCTAAGTCGCTTCAGTTGTGTCCGACTCTGTGCGACCCCGTGGACTGCAGCCTAGCAGGCTCCTCTGCCCATGGGATTTTCCAGGCAAGAGTACTGGAGTGGGGTGCCGTTGTACAGTGTTCAAGTTCACACAATTTAGAAAATTCTTCTAGGAGATGAACTTGAACCTCACAATTCCAATTGGAAATCANACTGCAGCCTAGCAGGCTCCTCTGCCCATGGGATTTTCCAGGCAAGAGTACTGGAGTGGGGTGCCGTTGTACAGTGTTCAAGTTCACACAATTTAGAAAATTCTTCTAGGAGATGAACTTGAACCTCACAATTCCAATTGGAAATCATAAAATTATGCTGAAGATAAACTTTAAATCACAGTTCTCTTAAAAGCATATCTCATTCTCCTTCCGAATGCCTCAAAATCTGAAGATTTTTCTTTAGTTCTAAAAATAAATGGTATTGTTGGTATGAATATGTATACATTGAAATGTTTCTTTTCCAGTGACTTTATCTGTTCTTTCCCATATCACTTCATTCTCACCAAAAGATATATTTAACTATTAATATTTAATTTGCTTGTATATTTCATGTTCTAAAAAATGTAAGTTGAATAATCAAAACATTTATTTGCAGTTATTAACTGTCATTTAATGCACTTTGCTGCTAAAAAAGTTTTATTTTTCTAGTTCTTGTGGAGGTAATATGGGATAGAGGAAATAAGAGTTTTGGTTTAAGGAGACCTGGTGCTCCAACCCCAATTCCAACACTTTCAAACAGTGATCAATCTGATCACAGTAAATTGAGCAAATTGGATTTTTAAAGAAGCTGTGAATTTTGCATTGTAACTAATTACAGTGATGAAAAATTGAAACTATCCACTTACACTTGCATGAAAAAAATAACTTTATTAATAGGAATTCTGCTTTAACATTTTCTCAGTTTGTTAATGGTCATGTTTTCTTTCTTTTTTTTTTTTTTGTCTGGTTTAAAACCTAACATTTGTTCTCTCGGGTAGTAAACCTTTATGATTTTAATCCATAACTTTTTGAGTGGCAGATTCTACTGCAAAACCATTAACTAGCGTATTCTAGCTGCTGTGAAAGAATACTTGCTTTCTTTGTTCTTTCTCTTGGATGTGAATAGGTATTAGTCTTTGGCTCATACTTTGCTGTCTGGTTGCTGCTGTGTTCATAGTGCGAGGAGTTGGCCATTGCCGGTGGAGAATGGTTTAGAGAAGGCCTACAAATAGTACTTGAGGGAAACAAAGGCATGTCTTTTTTGATCTTGGAGTTGTTTTTATTCACTACAGTTCAAGCAGCACCATTTCTTCTGCACACTTGATCTAATAATTTGTGGCACTCTTCCCTTCAAAAGGAAGGTTGTCTGTCCCTATAAATGAACTCAAGACTTTATTTCATCAACAATGTTTAAATACTTGTGCTAGACATTATAATAGTTTAAATGGATCAATTATTATAGATTCTTAGATTCCTATATGTTTAAGAAGGGCCATATGATCTTAGCTACTCATGGAAACCTTTTCTCATTTAGAATCATACTGTTTTCAAAGTCAATCCTAATATGTTACTTTTATAGCTTTATAAAGACTAATTTAATTTAGCTCTAGGTGAAAAATGTTCTAGAGGATTTATATTTTCTCCATTTTAAAAAATCTTCTGATTTAGGGTTTAAATTGCCGAGTAGTTTAATTAGTGTTGTTTCTATGTTTTTATTTTATTCTAGACACAATACTGTTTCCCAGGAAGTTTGCATATAATATGTATTGACTTTTAAAAATAATGTTTTCTAGAAATAAATAAAGGTAGGTAAATATATAGTCAATATCAAACTTAGAAAATACTGATAATCAGAAAATAAAATACACTCTGTTAATATTTTGACATGTTTTTCTGGTCTTTGTTTATGTACCTGTTCTATTTATGTATTTCTTAATAAAAATGAGATCATACTCTGCATTCTATTTTATACCTTATATTTTTTAATCTAGTAGCATATGACAAATAAATATGCTTTTAATGTGCATAATTTCAGTTCTTTGTGAGCAGATGTTTTGTTGCTAAAATAGGGACCACAAGAATCTATTTATTAAATTAGTCTACAGAAACCCAGTCTACCAACCCAGGAACAGAATTACTTCTCTGCTCCTTTTTGACCTCAGTTCTGTACCTCTTACTCCCCACTGCCCATTTCCCCACCCCCAGGAGGGTTCTGTTGGGAAAGTCTCTGAAGGAAGTTTTATCTAGTAATTTATACATTGTTAACACTTAATTTCTCTTCTTTTCCAGTCTTTTCAGTAAATCCTTCAGAATTTTTATATTTTATTTTATTTGCTGGAGACAAACATCACGAGTGAAGTTGGGAGGATTTGGAGTAATACAGAAAAATAAAATCATATGCTGGAATTCTTTCTCAAACTTATAGGGAAAGGAGAGATAACTGAGTAAAAATACTCCCTAGGTATATGCTTTCCTTCTCTCTCCCAGACAGTGATGTTTTTAAAGGTCAGGAACTATTTATCCTTGTATTCCTCATGCCTCTCATAGTTCTTGGCACCTAGTAGCAACTCAGGTATTTATTATATTGACTCATGAGTCCCTAACTATCCTGGCTTCTTCCCCCCTTAACATATACTAGTTTATAAGTCTCTTTTCAGTATGTTCCTGTATACTCTATCTTCATACTTTGAAATATATATATATTTGCACAAAGACACAATTTTATATGATTAAAATTTGGAAAAATATCAAAGATCTAATTTTATTGAGGATGTCAAAGTTTTCCATCATCATACAGTTATAACTAAAAACTGCATTATTTATTTTGTTGTTCAGATTGTTCCAGCATTTGCCATTGTGAGCTGTTTTAGTTGGCTTCTGAATCGCTTTGACATAGTCCTAGCAGTTTGTGTTTTGAGCACTTTCCTACTTTCTGGGCCAGGATCATCTTGTATATTCTCTACTCTGCTTCTAAAATCAGCCATTTCTCTTTTTGTTTATCTTTGTTGTGTTTTACTTTTTTATTTTCCATATGGCTTTTTAAAAGATAGTGAATATAATTCCCTGTGCTGTACAGTAGGACCTTGATGTTATCTGTTCTATTAATATATATAATAGTTTTCATCTGTTAATCCCAAATTCCCAGTCCATTCCTCCCCATCCCGCTTCCCCTTGGCAACCACAAGTCTATTGTCTGTGTCTGTGACTGTTTTGTAAATAAGTTCATTTGTGTCATCTTTTAGATTCCACATATATCATATGGTATCTGTCTTTTTCTGACTTCACTTAGTATGACAATCTCCAGGTTCATCCGTGCTGCTGCAAATGACATTATTTCATTTTTTTTAATGTAAAATCACCCATTTCCCTGGATCCTTTCGTTGGAAATTGGTATTAGAAACCAGGACTTGCTCTAATCTGCTCATCATTGAAGCACACTTATTCACCCAGGCCAGGGAGGGGAACGGTGACCACAGCTGGGCTGTGTGCGAAGTGCCTGTGGCAGTGGAGACTGACAGGCAGTTATACTGGGGCAGGATCACTCTGGTGGGAGTCCCTCCCAGGGCCCACAGAGGCTGAAGCAGATGGTTGAGGAAGGGGGTTGCAATGGTGACCCTGTCCTTTCTGTGCCACTCAACAATGATGCCTTGCGTCTCTGATGTCCCAGGTTTTTTGTGTAAACTTTCCTAAACTTTCCTGGTTGTGGGGCCCTTAGTCCTTTACTTCAGGCTGTCTTTTCACAGCCAATCCTCCCTGGGTCCACTCTCTGAACCCCACTTTCCAGCACTCAGTGCCCTCTACATCAGGAGACACGCAACTCATACTGGAGTGCTCAAGGCTGAGGCACAGACCATGCATGCATTTCTTACTTTGTTCTGCCTTCCACAGAAAGGGCCATCTCCTCTGATTCCCCAAAGTTCCCTTTCTGCCCCAGCTGATCTCCCCACATTTTCTGAAAGTGGGAACCTGTCCTCACCTTCAGCCTCCCGCCAGGATTGCTGGCCCCTTTTTTGATTCCTTTTCTTTTTTTCTTTCTTTGGTCCTACCCAGTTGTTAGGGGATTTTTCTTATCCTTTTAGGTGTCCAGAGTCTTCCACTAATGTTCAGAAGGTGCCCTGTGAGAACTGTTCCATTTGTAGGTGTATTCTTGATGTAATTGTGAGGAGAGACAAGTTCTGGGTCCGCCTATTCTGCCATCTTGACTTCTCCCTTAAAATTTTTTTCTTTAATGAATTTTGCTTTTAATATTGTACTTAAAAACTCATTACCAAATTCAAAGTCAGGCTGATTTTTTCCCCTAAGTTTTCTTTTAGAAATTTTTTAGTTTCTACATTTTACATTTCGGTCTATGATCCACCTCAAGTTAATTTTTTTGTAAGATGTGAAGTTCAGTTTGTTGTATATGGACTTCCAATGTGTAGCATGATTTATTGAAAAGACTCTTTTTTTCTCCATTGAATTGCCTTTGCATCTTTGTCAAAAATTGACGATATTTGTGTAGGTCTATTTCCGTACTCTCTATTCTGTTTCATTGACTGATGTGTTTATTCTTCCCCCCATCCCGCCCCCATGTTCATTACTGTAACTGTGTCTTGAAGTTGAATAATATAAATTCTTAAGCTTTTGCTTTTCTTTCCCAGTATTGAATTGGTTATTCTAGTACCTCTACTTTTCTACAAATTTTTGAAGTAAGTTTATATATTTCTATTAAAAAAAAAAACCTGGCTAGAATTTCAATAGGGATTACATTAGGTCACAGAAAATGGACATGTTTACTGACTAGTTGACTTTTATGTGTTGTCTGGAGTTCCAGAAAAACNATGAGAGAGGACATCCTTGCCCTGTTACTAATCTTAGGGGAAATACTTAACATCTTATGCTCAAAATTATTCAAGCTAGGCTTCAGTAGTACGTGAACTGAGAATTTCCAGATGTACAAGCTGGGTTTCAAAGAGGTAGAGGAACCAGAGATCAAATTGCCAACATTCATTGGATCATGGAGAAAGCAAGAGAATTCCAGAAAAACATCCATTTATGCTTCATTGATTATGCTAAAACCTTTGTGGACCACAACAAACTGGAAAATTCTTAAGAGATGGGAATACCACACCACCTTACCTGTCTCCTGAGAAATTTGTATGCAGGTAAAGAAGCAGGTTAGAACTGAACGTGAAACTATTGACTGGTTCAAAACTGGAAAGGGAGTATGACAAGGCTGTTATTGTCACTCTGCCTATTTAACTTACATGCACAGTACATCATACAGAATGCGGGCTGGCTGAATCACAGGCTGGAATCAAGATTGCCGAGAGAAATATCAACATCCTCAGATATGCAGATGATATCACTCAAATGGCAGAAAATGAAGAGTAACTAAAGAGCTGCTTGATGAGGGTGAAAGAGGAGAGTNTTAACTTACATGCACAGTACATCATACAGAATGCGGGCTGGCTGAATCACAGGCTGGAATCAAGATTGCCGAGAGAAATATCAACATCCTCAGATATGCAGATGATATCACTCAAATGGCAGAAAATGAAGAGTAACTAAAGAGCTGCTTGATGAGGGTGAAAGAGGAGAGTGAAAAAACTGGCTTAAAACTGAATATTCAAAAAACTACGATTTTTTTTAATCACTTCATGGCAAATAGGAGGGAAAAATGTGGAAACTTTACAGATTTTATTTTCTTGGGCTCCAAAATCATTGTGGACAGTGACTGCAGCCACAAAATTAAAGCTTGCTCCTTGGAAGAAAAGCTCTGACAAACCCAGACACCATATTCCAAAGCAGAGGAATACTTTGCTGACACATGTCTGTATAGTCAAAGCTATGGTTTTTCCATGCTCACGTACAGTTGTGAAAGTTGGGCCATAAAAAATGCTGAGCGCTGAAGAATTGATGCTTTTGAATTGTGGTGCTGGAGAAGACTCTTGAGAGTCCCTTCGACTGCAAGGAGATAAAACCAGTCAATCCTAAAGGAAATCACTGAATATTCATTGGAAGGACTGATATTGAAGCTAAATCTCCAATACTTTGGCCAGCTGATTCAAAGAGCTGACTCATTGGAAAAGAGCCTGAGGCTGAGAATGATTGAAGGTAAAAGGGGGAGCAGCAGAGGATGAGATGATTAAATAGCTTCACTGACTCAGTGGACATGAATTTGAACAAACTCCAGGAGATAAGTGCAGGACAGTGGAGCCTGGCATGCTGAAGACCTGGCATGCTAAAGTCACAAAGAATTGGACACAACTTAAGGACTGAACAACAACAACAAAGAGAGGATATCCTTGCCTTGTTCCTGATCTTAGGGGGGAAGCTTAGCATCTATCTTGCTGTTGAGAATGATGTTAGCTGTGATTTTTAGAAAATAATCTGTATTAGGTTAGTGAAGTTCTCTTCTAATTTTTGCGAGTTTTTATCATTAATTGATGTTAAACTGTTTCTGCTTATGTATTATATGATCACATAGTTTTTCTTGTTCTTTGTGTTAATATGTCCCACGGACAGAGGAGCCTACAATCCTTGGAGTCACAAAAGTGTTGGAGATGACTTAGCAACTAAACAACAACAACAACCATTTTAAGTGTACAGTTCACTAAGTATATTCATGTTGTGTAAATTAAGTTGTACTTTTCACTTTTATTTAGTTCAAAACATTTTCAAATTTATCTTGAGACTTCTTAACCCATGTATAATTTAAAGTACATTGTTTAATTTCCAAATATTTTGAAATGTCTAGCAGTCATCTGGAGAAGGCAATGGCACCCCACTCCAGTACTCTTGCCTGGAAAGTCCCATGGACGGAGGTGCCTGGTAGGCTGCAATCCATGGGGTCGTGAAGAGTCGGACACGACTGAGCAGCTTCACTTTCACTTTCCACTTTCATGCATTGGAGAAGGAAATGGCAACCCACTCCAGTGTTCTTGCCTGGAGAATCCCAGGGATGGGGGAGCCTGGTGGGCTGCCATCTCTGGGATCTCACAGAGTCGGACACAACTGAAGCGACTTAGCAGCAGCAGCTGTCATCTATTATTGATTTCTAGTTTTATTTTGGTATGCTCTGAGAACATATTTTATAAGGTTTGTATTCTTTTATATTTATTAAATTGTGCTTTATGTACCAGAATGTTAGTGAATGTTCCGTGTGTGCTTCTGTTGTTCGATGGAATGTTCTATAAATATTGGTTGGGTCAAGTTGATTGATGGTACTGTTCAGGTCATGTATATTGTTACTGATTTTCTGCCTGCCTGGTTTTTATCAATTCCTTGGAAACAGGTATTGAAACTTCCAGTTTTAAATACAGTCATCCTGCTTATTCACAGTGAATTGGTTCCAGGATCCCCCACCCCACCTGGGATTCCAAAATCCGTGGATGCTCAAGTCCCTTATATAAACTAATGTAATGTCTGCGTATAACCTATGCATATCCTCCCATATACTTTAAAGCATCTCTGGATTACTTATAAACCCTATAAAATTACTTACAGGTACGATGTAAATGCTATGTATGTGTGTGCATGCGTGCTGAGTTACTTCAGTCATTTCTGTTTGTGCAACCCTGTGGACTGCAGCTTGCCAGACTCCTCTGTCCATGGGATTCTCCAGGCAAGAATATTGGAGTGGGTTGCATCCAGAGAATCTTCTCAACCCAGGGATTGAACTTGTGTCTCTTAATGTCTACATGTATTGGCAGGCAGGTTCTTTACCATTAGTGCCACCTGGGAAGCCCAAATGCTATATAAATGGTTGTAAATACAAGCTAAAGATTATGTAAATAGTTGCAGGTATGTAGCAGATTCTTAAGTTCTGCTTTCTGGAGCTTTCTGGGGTTCTTCTCCCAAATATTTTCCATCCATGGTTGGTTGAATCTATAAATAGGATTAAGCTTCATTTGTGTGTGTGTGCATACTCAATCATGTCTCTTCAGATTTTCTGTTTTTTAATTACCTTTTTGTTGAGGTAACATTATTTACAACATTATATAAGCTTCATGTGAACAATAATATATTTTTACTATGTACGTTATAGCTTACCACCAAAAATTCAGTTTCCATCTGTCACCATATAGTCGATCCCCTTTACCTATTTGACTCTCCCCCTGATCACTCCTTCCTCTCTGGTGACCACTATGTTCTCTATATCTATCTATTTGGTTTCATTTATTCAAGTTTTTTATTTTTTATATTTCACATGAGTGAAATTACATGGTATTTATCTTTCTTCATCTGACTTATTTCATTTAGTATAATACTCTTAAGGTACATCCATGTTGAAAGATGATACTGAGCAGTGTCATCTTTATACTGAGCAGTATTCTATCATTTTTGTGATTGAATAGTGTGTATTCTTGTATATACATAGCTATCTATCTATCTAGGTGATGTATCACAGTGATTGGTTTGAGGATGTTGAATCAACTTGCTTTGATAGATCATGGTTTGGTTTGAGGATGTTGAACCATCCTTGCTTCTGTAAATCATGGTTGTGTGATCTTTGTACTGTATTCAGCTTGCTAATATTTTGTTGAGAATTTTTGCGTTTTTGCTTATCAGAGATATTGGCTATAATTTTCTTTTTTTGTTTGTGTTGTCTTAATTTGGTCTTGGTATCAGAGTGATGTTGGCTTTATGAAATTACTTAGCATTCCCTATTTTTGAGTTTTTTTGAAGAGTTTGGTAAGTATAGATATTAAATCATCTTTGAATGTTAGAATTTACATGTGAAGCCTCTGGTCCTGGGCTTTTGTTTTGGGGGAGGTTTATATGTTTCCATTTCACTGTCTGTCTTAATGATTCATTTTGGGGAGGTTATAATGATTCTAAAAATTTATCTGTTTCTATGTTTCCAATTAGTTGTTACATAGCTGTTCATGATATTCTTTGATAATTCTTTGTATTTTTGTGATATCTGGTCTGCTCTATTTCCAGTGCTTTCTAATACATTCTTTATGTCATATATTGAGTTCTTCAGCTCCAGAATTTTTTTGGTTATTTTTTATGATTTCAACCTCTTTGGTAAACTATTATTTCAGTTTATTAATTTTTATCTTGAGCTAACTGAACCATTGAGCCTTTCTCAGTTTTCTTGTAGCTTGTTGAGTTTCTTCATGACAGCTCTTTTGAATTCTCAATTAGATCATAATACTCCACAGTTTTAATTTTGTTTTAGATGAAATTGTCAGTTTCTTTTTGTGATAGTGTTACTGTGGTTCTTCATGATGCTTCATGGGTTGTTCCTCTGGTGGTGTATTTGAAATAGAGAACACTTTTCAACTGATTCTGATAACTCAAGTAATGAGAGAATTTTCTTTCTCTTCCAATAGGTGGCGCTATAGCACAAGTTTTTGTTTTCTCTTATCTGAGCTGCCTCTGGTTATATTTAGGAAGTAGCACTTTCCACCCTCCTCAACCTGATGGGCAGAAAGCAAAGATGAACTAAAGAAGAGCTTCTGGATGAAGGTGAAAGAAGAGAGTGAAAAGGCTGGCTTAAAACTCACCATTCAAAAAAACTAAGGTTATGGCATCCAGTCCCTTCACTTCATGGCAAACAGATGGGGAAAAAATGGAAAGAGTGGAAGCTTTTATTTTGTTGGGCTCCACAATCACTGCAGATGGTGGGGCTTAATTGCTCTGTGACATGTGGGGTCTCCCCAGACCAGGGATTGACCCTGTGTCACCTGCACTAGCAGGTAGATTCTTTAGCAGGTAGATTCTTTACCGCCTGAGCCATCAGGGAAGCCCTGTCCTTTACTTTTCAGCCTGTTTGTGTCATTGAATCTAACATGTCTTTTGTAGATTGTATATATTAGTAGTTTAGTTTTTTAGGGGGAGGATGAAATCTAATTTATGCTTTTTTGTTTCATGGTTTTTGGTCCATATTTTTAAGACTAGTTTTTTAAGATCAGTTTTAAGTTCACAACAAAATTGAGAGGAAGTTACAGAGATTTCCCAAATAGCCCCTGCTCCAACAGATACATCACCCATTACCAACATTGCTTACCAGAATAATACATTTGTTATAATCTCTGAACCTATATTAATATATCATAGTCAACCAAAGTGTCATTTACCTTAGGATTCACTCTCTTTATTTATTTATTTTTTAATTGAAGGATAATTGCTTTACAGAATTGTGTTGGTTTCTGCCAAACATCAACGTNCTTACCAGAATAATACATTTGTTATAATCTCTGAACCTATATTAATATATCATAGTCAACCAAAGTGTCATTTACCTTAGGATTCATTCTCTTTATTTATTTATTTTTTAATTGAAGGATAATTGCTTTACAGAATTGTGTTGGTTTCTGCCAAACATCAACGTGAATCAGCTATAGGTATACATCTGTCCCCTCCCTCTTAAACCTCCCTCCATCTCTCTCCCCATTCCACCTCTCTCGGTTTTTACAGAGCCCCAGTTTGAGTTCCTTGAGTCATACAGCAAATTCCCATTGGCTATATATTTTACATATGGTAATGTAAGTTTCCATGTTACTCTCTGTTGATATGTTGATGTCAGCAATTTTATCTCTGGTTCCTCTGCCTTTTCTAAATCTAGCTTATACATCTGGAAGTTCTTGATTCATGTACTGTTGAAGCCTAGCTTGAAATATTTTGAGCATTACTTTGCTAGCATGTGAAATGAATGCAGTTGTGTGCTAGTTTGAACATTGTTTGGCATTGCCCTTCTTTGGGACTGGAATGAAAACTGACCTTTTTCAGTCCTGTGGCCACTGCTGAGTTTTCCAAATTTGCTGGTATGTTGAGTGCAGCACTTTAACAGCATCATCTTTTAGGATTTGAAATCTTTATAGATGCCCTATGATGTCAATCATTTCAGCCTGAAGGATTCCTTTAGTATTTCTCATAGGGCAGATTTGCTAGCAACAAATTCTCTTGTATCTGTTTTTTTGGTCTTTGTTTTTAAATCTGGAGATGCCTTAATTTCTCCTTTATTTTTGAAGGAGAATTTAGCTGGATATATAATTCTTGGTTGACCATGTATTTCTTTTAGCACTTTGAAGATGATCATCTAGCTGTCTTTCATCTTTTCTGATAAGAGATAACTATCTGTTAATTCTCTTCATGGTCATATTTTAGGCTACAACTTCCTCCACTCAGTTTTAGTTGCCTCTATTTCTGTCTGCTTTCTTTCTTCCCAAATCCATTGAAACCTCTTGCCTCTTGCTCCATGAGCTTATTCTTTTTAAAATTTCTTCTCACCAGGATCTTAGTAGGAAGCGGAAGCTAGTGTGTGAATTCAATCCACTATTTAAACCAGATGTTCTCTGTAAATTGCTATAGAAGGTCTGATCTAAGCCCGTGATTTCCCAGGAGCTACACACCTGCCCTTGTTTTCAATTATCCAAGCTTATCACTCAAGTGTTTCAAATATGTTTCACAGAATAGTATTTTCTTTGAGAAGTAGTTCAGAAATGTAAAAGATATAAAATCTTGTTATCCTTCCCAGTCTGTAAATAAATGGGGATAGTAAGGTGAATAGTAAATTCTGCGTCATCTAGTATTTTAAGTTTTTCATGTTGAACTAGCTGCAATTTATTTTAAAAATTCTAAACAGTGTCACAGAATGTGTATTTAAAGGTGGATGTAATTATATGACCACAGTGTTTATATACTTACTAAAAAGAATATTCAGATAATAAACATCTTTTGGTTAGGAATCCAAATTATAGTCTGCAAAATTATGTGGTATGCTGTTTTTTACTAAAAATGACTGATGAGTAGAATCTTTCTTGCTGATAACCACCTGCATATCAGTGCCCTGATTCCAGGTAATGTGTTTGGTTTAAAATAGAATTTTGATAGGAACATTAATGCCCAGGTCTCACCCAGGAACATGAGGCTTTTTATAGATCTGGTTGATGATGTAGAACTTCTTAACATATTTCAGGAGGTTGTGAAGATTGGGTCAGAAAAAAAGAAAGTTTTATTTTTCTGGCAGCTAAATAGAACCCAGGAGACACACTTTCACAACAATTTATAGAATATGTGCTGCTAGGTAAATGCAGATTGCCTACCTAATGCATTGTTTCTCAAAGAATCAGGGTCATTGAAAACTAGTTAACGAGGCAGATTCTCAGCCCCACCCAGACCTACTGAGTGGAAATTCTCGAGGTGGGGCTGACCAGTCTGGATTTTTAGGAAAGCCCTCCAATTGATTCTGATGAGTGCTGAATTAGAATTTGTTGACTTTTTTTTTTTTTTTAATGAATTTAGAAGTATCTCTGGTAGTGGCATTCATGTGAAGATGGTTGAAACCTGTAGGAATAACCAGTCAGATGTGGTTGTTTGTTGGAAAAGAGTATGGAAACCTTGCTTATGAAAACCAGTTTCACCTATTGTTAACATCTTACCTGTTTTATCATAATATGTTTTGTAAACAGTCTGAACCAAACAGCATATTTCTTCAAATGATGAAATACTGAGAATGATACTGTAGTGTTGTTTTTCTCTGATCTGTGATTAGTCTCCTGAGAGCTAGGGACCTTCCCTAAGGTGTATTTAAGGTGTGAGATCACAGAAGCCAGTGTGTTTCATAGCAAACTGCCAGACATAACGTATATTCAAAGCAGTTGTAAGTTATTTCCCTGAAGACTTACCTAGTTAGAAAGGCTGGAGGGATTTGAAAAAAATAAAAGGTGTGTTTTAAATGTTGCTGGCCTGTTCTCCAGAGGTGATTTGAGGAGAAAGGGGATTTTATATAGTTCTAGGGGTTTTTGTTGTTGTTTTGTTGAAGATGCAGACTCAGAGGTGGGATTCACAGTTGAGGACTTAGAGTTTAAAAGAAACTTGGTTTTATTTTGTTTTACTACATAAGGAGTCATAAAGAGTGCATTTTAAGGACAAAATATTACATACTGTGGCATTAAGAATCTATTTTTTATAGTATCTGAGCCACTAGATAAATCTAGTCAGCCCTTCATGATGAGGGGATGTGAACAGAATGTGTAATTAGCATTAGGGAAAGCATTCTAAAGGAGAGAAAATTTGGGCTGAGGGTTGAATTTATTGTCATTGTGCATATTTGGCTAAAAAAAAAAAACTAGCTACGCTCCTTATGGAATTAGGAGAAACACAAATTTTTCAGGTTGAAAATTGAAAAGATGTTGGAGATGTCACTGTGATCAGGGAAGTTAAGATAGAGAGAATGCCATTTCTTGCATTTGTGTAGTGATGCTATTGTTTATTTGATAGGCTCTTAGCAACAATCTTGAGATAAGTAAAGCATGATTACTCTTCCTCCTTTACAGAGGAAAAAGCTGAGGTTCAGAGAGATTAAATGATAGTGGTGTGGTATATATTGGGTTGACCATAAAGTTCATTTGGGCTTTTCTGTAAGATATTGTGAACAATATAGTTTGATATATAGAACGATATAGAAGGTCCATATAATCAAAGCTATGGTTTTTCTAGTAGTCATGTACAGATGTGAGAGTTGGACCGTAAAGAAGACTAAGTGTCGAAGAATTTATGTTTTTGAACTGTGGTGTTGGAGAAGACTCTTGAGAGTCCGTTGGACTGCAAGGAGATCAAACCCAGTCAATCCTAAAGGAAATCAGTCCTGAATATTCATTGGAAGGATTGATGTTGAAGCTGAAGCTCCAATACTTTGACCACCTGCTGTAAAGAGCCGACTCATTGGAAAAGACCCTGATGGAAAGGTTGTAGGCAAGAGGAGAGGGCTGCGGTAAAGGATAAGATGGTTAGATAGTATCACCGACTCAGTGAACATGAATTTGAGCAAGCTGTGGCAGATGGTGAAGGACAGGATGCTACATCCCGTGGGGTCTCAAAAAGTCAGACATGACTTAGCAACTGAATAGCAAACAACACTGCAAATGATTGAACTCTTTAGCCAACCCAATGTTTATTCAACAAATTTTTGAGCATCTGCTACATAACAGGCCCTTTTCTGGGCTTTTAAGACACAGTAGTTGACAAAGCAGACAAAAATCTATGACTTCATTGGGTAGAGAAAGGCAGATGGTAAATGGGATAAATAAGTAAATTATGTAATGTGCTTAGATATATTTTCTTTACAAGTCCTAAGGAGAAAAATGGAATAGGGAAAGAGAGCTGGTTTAAAATGTGAATAGGGTGACTAGAAGGGTTTTGAAGAGGATGGTGACACGATCTATCTGAAGTTAACAAGATCATTCTGGCTTCTGTGTTGAAAACAGACTGTATTATCAATTGGGTATGGAATTAGATCTGTGTACTGGGTCTCAGGTAATCTTTACAACTTCTAGAGAGCAGATAATGAGTCTCAGAGCTGTTAGTAAGTGTGCTTAAGATCACAAAGCCAGTAAGTGCCAACAACTCTATTGAAAATATGTTTAGATTTTGTAACATTATGTTTAGACTAGCTGCATTTCTGTTTCTGTTGGCGGGGGGAACCTAAAATATGTAAAAGGGCTGTGTTGTTGATACTTGTCTTTGGTGTAGCAGTGAATGAAGATTTGGAAGGAAGAATTAATTGACAGATTGTCGGCACAGAGCAAGACAAATTTGAAAATACTACTGTGGAAAGGAGCTCTGAAGAGTTTCTTGAAAGGGAAGCAATTATAAATGGTGCAGAATCCAGTGTAGCTAAGTTCTAATGCATAGTGTAGCAGACTAAGGTCTGTCTTTATTGTTGAAAAGCTGTATGTATAGTGGTTAAGAGCACAAACTTTGGAGCTGAACTGTATAAATTGAAATCCCAGCTCAAATCCCAGTTCAGATAATAGCTATGACTTCAGACAAATTGTTTGACTTGACTTTCCCTTAGTTTCCTAATCTGTAAATTAGAAATAATGTACAGACTAAACATGTTCTTGCCATATAATCCAGCAATCATGCTCCTTGATGTTTACCCAAAGGAGCTGAAAAACCTTTGTCCATGCAAAAACCTGTACACAGATGTTTATAGCCACTATATTCATAAGTACCAAAACTCGGAAACAACCAAGTTGTTCTTTAGTAGGTGAAGTGAATAAACTATGGTACATTTAGAGAATGGAATATTATTCAGCACTAAAAAGAAATGCACTTTCAAGCCATGAAGACATGGAAGATGTTAACTGTATATTAGTAAGTGAAAGCTAATCTGAAAAGGCTGCACAATGTATGATTTCAACTATATTGCATTCTGGAAAAGCCAAAGTATGGAGACAGTGAACAGATTAATTATTATTGGGATGGGGTGTAGAGCATAACTAAGTGGAGCATAGAGGATTTTTAGGGCAGACACAGTACTGTGTATGATATTATAACAGTGGATACATATCATGATTCTTTGCGACCCCATAGACTGTAGCCCGCAGGCTCCTCTGTTCATGGAATTCTCCAGGCAAGAATACTGGAATGGGTTGCCATTGCCTACTCCAGGTGTTCTTCCCAACCTAGGGATCGAACCCAGGTTCCTGGTGTCTCTTGCATTGGCAGGTAGGTTCTTTACCACTAGCACCACCTGGGAAACCTATGCATGTCATACATTTGTCCAGTTCTGTAGAGTGTCCAGTGCCAAGAGTGAATCCTAAGGTAAACTATTGACTCTGGGTGATTATGATATATCAGTGTAGGTTCTTCTATTATAACACATGTACCACTCTGGTGGGAGGGTGTTGATAATGAGAGGCTGGGCATGTGGGAAATAGGGCAGAGATTTAGGGGAAAATCTCTATACCTTCTACTCAGTTTTGCTATATATCTAAAACTGCTCTAAAAATAAAATACTTTTTTTAAATGGAAATAATGGTGATACTCATATAATGTTGTCATGGATATTATGAGTTGAGATATATAAAGCATTTTGAACAGGGCTTGGCATTAAGTAAGTGTATGTGTTATTATTCATGAACATAAAGATATATACATTGCATAGGTTCACTCATAGACTTAGGCTTGCAGCTGTTTTTCCCCATACAAACTTAAAATTTTAGCCACAGAAGCTTTTATCATGATTGCTGTGTAGAATCTAATCATTTTGATTGTATTTCTTTAAGTGTGGCAGAAAGCCTCTAACCAGAATGAGCTGGAGTGTAAGTTGATGATAGATATTGTTAGACCAAATTTAATAAATCATTTTAAGGATGGGCCAAAGAATCTGCATTTTCCACAAGCACTCAAGGTGATTCTGATGCACGTTGGAGTGCTAGTGCTTTGAGAGTCTAGGAAGAATATACCATATTTCTACTATCTCAGGCACTTGTTAATACAATCCCCATAAATTCTCTCCCAAAAATGTATAAATTTTGACAGATCACTATGTATCTGGAAGATGGAAAAGAAAGTAGTGATAGGAATACCAGACCACCTGACCTGCCTCTTGAGCAACCTATATGCAGGTCAGGAAGCAACAGTTAGAACTGNATAAGAGACTCCCCAGAACTGCAGACATCTGAAACAGCCTCTATGGGAATGGAAAGAGTGTTGCCCAGGGTCATACAAGCAGCACCCAGGAGCCCCAAGGACCCCATTAAAGCTGGAAACCACATATTTGTTGTAGCAGTCTTACACTCAAGTGTGTGGTTTTCTACAGTGTGGCTGAGCAGTTTCAGGAGGAGAGGAAGCCAACAGCTGAAGTCATAAGAGCTCTGGCAAGAACAAAGTAGCATATAGTGATTATACAAAATAAGGGAGCGAGGGAGAAGCAAATGCACCGTTTACTGTGTGAGTCTACATTGGAGAGGAAAGGAAGATGTGATGATGTTTGTTTCACCTTGGCTGAGCCTCGGTGCCCATATATTTGGTCAAACATCATTCTGCATGTTTCGGTGAGGGTGTTTTCAGATGAGACTAACATTTAAATCAGTAAACTTTAAGTGAAGCAGATTGCCCTTCATAACATGGGTGGGTGGACCTTATTCAATCAACTGAAGGCCTTAATAGCACAAAAGACTGACTTCCCCCAAGCAAGAAGGAATTCTGCCAACAGACAGCCTCTGAACTGCAGCATCAGTTTTCCATGGGTCTCCAGCCTACTAGTCCACCCTGCAGATTGTGCACTTGCTAACCTCCACCATCACTTGAGCCAATTCCTCAAAACCCCTCTCTCTACATATGAAGAGAGAAAATGTTGCTGTTCAATTAGCCTATATATTGGTTGCTGCCCTATTACTTCTGTTTTTCTGGGGAACCCTAATACAAAAGATAAATCTTGAGAGAAGGGAAGGACTGGGTGAAGGGACATCAAACCATCAGAAGTCCTGCAAAGTTCACTAAAGGTAACAGAGTGTGGGAACAGGAAGAATGGTAAATAACTAAACTCACTTTAGGGGAGTTTCAGATTTCAGACGCAGAGCAGATGGAATGAGAACAAAGTCAGAGGAGTGGGGGCAGAGAATGTGAAAACTGAAAAAGGTTCTGAGGTTCAGGTGCTTGTCGGGCTGTCTGCACACGCACACTGAAGCAGGACACTCAGTGAGTGTGGGAGAATGGAGAGAAGACTGCGAGCTAGCATGCCAGCAGACCTGAGAGCTCCATTTAATGGATCCTTATCTCCGGTAGTGGAGAAGGCGATGGCACCCCACTCCAGTCCTCTTGCCTGGAAAATCCCATGGATGGAGGAGCCTGGTGGGCTGCAGTCCATGGCGTCATGAAGAGTCGGACATGGCTGAGCGACTTCACTTTCACTTTTCCATTTCATGCACTGGAGAAGGGAATGGCAACCCACTCCAGTGTTCTTGCCTGGAGAATCTCAGGAAAGGTGGAGCCTAGTGGGCTGCCGTCTATGGGGTGGCACAGAGTCGGACACTACTGAAGTGACTTAGCAGCAGCAGCAGTATTTCCGGTAGGGCAAGTCCAGCTCCTTCAAGTGGAAAGAAGCCCTTCACAACATGGCCCTTCGCCCCTTCCTAGCTCACCAATGCTCAGCCCCAGCCCAGCCCAGTCTCAGCCACACTGATCTTCTAACCTGTAGTCTGGATCCCAGCTAAATTCTCAACCTTCAAACCTTTGCACATTTTATTCTTCTTGCCCTTCTTGGAAGGGCAATCCACTCCTTACTTTCCTCCTCCTCTTTCCATACTGGCACCTTCTAATGAAGCCAAAAAGAATTCTCATCTCGACAGACACTCCTAATAAACCAAAGACCCTCTGGGCAATAGTCTCTTTCAAAGGTCAGGAAAATTTCTTCCTATTCACAGTGATTAGCTGTACCTTGAATGAAACAAACCGCACTTTCCTATGGGACTGGAGGTTCTACAAATCCTTTAAAAACTTTTAGGCTGCTCAGTATAAATCGCATCCTGGGATTCGAGCTTTCAAGGTTTAATTCAGGTAGCTTCAGAGAACTGTATTAATTACTTGTAAAGATGACAACAGGTGGCAACAGGTGGACTCACCTCCAAGGCTCTTCATTTTCTGTGGGCCACTGCCCATTGCTAGACTTTCAATCTCAATGTTTAGTGCAAAGACGTGCTTTATGCATTGATTTCTTTTCCTATCCTTGATTATCCCCCTACAGCCTCTCTTGACCTTAATGCTTTATTTAAAAAGTAGTAAATAAAACATGAGCCTGGTTTTAACTTTTAAAGCATAAGGTGGTTCAATAAGGAGAAGAGTGGGTGGAAGTTGATCAATTAAACTTGATTCATAGCTTTCCAACTGATACCCAGATCAGACACTTTGGCAGTAAACTTTAAGCTCTGATTTCTTTCTTTGGCCTAAGAAAAACTCACCCCTTTGGCTCATTTTCTTCCCTTCATANCATAAGGTGGTTCAATAAGGAGAAGAGTGGGTGGAAGTTGATCAATTAAACTTGATTCATAGCTTTCCAACTGATACCCAGATCAGACACTTTGGCAGTAAACTTTAAGCTCTGATTTCTTTCTTTGGCCTAAGAAAAACTCACCCCTTTGGCTCATTTTCTTCCCTTCATAAAGAGTGTATGGAGGTGGGGAGAACTGGGATAGCTCTATTCCAGGTGTATACCCTTGCACATTTGCTCATCTTTCTAAACCAGTCTTCAAGTTCTCATCAGTAATAGAAACAAAACATCATTATAGTCATACTGATGGGCAGAAGTGTCCACATGTGACCCTTCTTTTCACAATTAAGCAAGCTGAAGCTCTTAGTGGCAGACACAAAATATGATTCCTTACTTTCTTTAAATAAAAGCTCTCCTCTTTAATAAACTCCTCATTCACTGTGAAATTGAAAACACAGCATTTTCCTGATGACCAGATGGCCTAGAAAACTAAAGCACTTCAGGCACTCCACACTCCCTCCCCACTACCCTCCACAGTGGGCAAATCAAGAAGCAAACTCTTTATTCCTCCCAGATGCCAGCCTCTCTTGAAGGCGGCTCCCAGTATTTATTTAAAAACAACAACGACGACAGAGCAATGGAGTTGGAAGAAAGCAAATATTTCTTTAAAGCTATAAAATAAAACTCTTTCAGACGAGCCAAATAGTAAATGAATAAAAGAAATGAATCAAAATTACATTCGTGATTAATATTTCATTCAACAAGAATGCCACTTATGGTTATTCTATCTGGTACAGCTGTTTGAATTACAATTTCCCTTCAAGTTCACACCCAGTACTCCAGAGAATAAAGCAAAGAAATTCTAATATAAGGTAATGTGAGTAGAATCTTTTCCCCATCAGTTGATATCCACTTAATATCATAGACTGTTCCAGCTAATAAATGCCTATCACGATTCCTGAGATTCTCTGGGTATATTTTTCTCTAACAGTCTTACCTAGACAAATTCACTGAACTTTCCAAACCTATTTCTTCTACCCAAGAAAATGGGTACCTTACAGGCTTACCAAATATAAGGAAAAATAGAAGGAAAGAAATTCGTATTTGTAAGGTACTTTCCCGTACGGATAAACTAACAATTTGGTCTCTCATTTCATTAGGAAATCTACCTTCTCCCTCTTCCTCAAGCCAGTTTTGGAGATGGTGANGGGTACCTTACAGGCTTACCAAATATAAGGAAAAATAGAAGGAAAGAAATTCGTATTTGTAAGGTACTTTCCCGTACGGATAAACTAACAATTTGGTCTCTCATTTCATTAGGAAATCTACCTTCTCCCTCTTCCTCAAGCCAGTTTTGGAGATGGTGACTAATGTTCTTATTTACATGGGAACTTATACCACTTTCATTCGTTGCTTAAAATAGTAACTTGTTAGGGCTGCTAGGAATTGTCACGGGAAATTAGCTTGTAACAAGGATTTTTATTAACAGAGTTGTAAAGTGAAACCAAAACTGAGGTGGTAGTACCTATTCTGCATTTGGAAAATATGGTCTCAGAAAATGTGCAAGCAAGTCACATACACACTTGTTTCTAAAAAATCAGAACACTGAAGTGGTGTTCTAAAAAGCATGGCAATAAAAAGCCCATCATTCAGAAATGAAAGTGAGTTATACAGGTTCCAGCCTAAACACACAGATGGTATGTTTTCCTATTCTTTTCAATCTCTCATTTATTAAGAAGCAACTTGACTAAATAGCTCCTGTGTCCTATTCTTTACTAATAGGAAGTGATTATTATGAATCATTTTTTTAATATTTATTGTAAAATTTAATTAATTGGAAGTTTTAGATAAATATAAAAAGCTTGTTTATACGAAAGTTCTTCCCTAGAAAGGGTAAGAAATCTCCCTGATTCTACAGAAAACAATTATTTGCTAATTCAAGACAGTAAAAATTCTCTCCTTACCATAAAAAGATGTAAACTAATAAAAGGTTTTGACATTTTTGCTTATTGGTGATTTTATGTATACTATTTATAAAAATTGGTTAGTGCAAGGCAGACCAAATAATGTTGACTGTTTTGAGCAATAGTCTGAACACTAACCAAAGAATAAGGAGATAGATTTTTTTTCAGAGCAATGCTTTTTCCTACCACAAAACATCTGAGCTAGAGTCACAGGATATTTATTTTAAAACTTTCTAATCAGTAAAAAGAAACACTTCCTTGGTGCAAAAAGGGAGCAAACATCACCCAACATTCCCTATAAATTCTCTGGCAAGGAAAACTGGATGTAATTAAAAAAAAAAAAAAAAAACACAGAATTTTGTTCCGAAAATAAACTTTATGCAATCACAGGAAGCACTTAGATCCCTTTTTTCCTCCTCTTGCAGGAAAATGAAACAATCTCAGGGCCACAGGAAATAACACAAGTTTTAGAAAATCCCTGTGGTATGAGAGAAAAACCTTCAAGTGGATGTCTTTTGAGTCCCATCGATGATGTAAAGGACAACAGATGTTCAAAGACTCAGGTACTTCAACAAGAAGTAATTGACTTGTACTGCTGAGAGTGATGACTCCGTCTGAGGTTCAGGAAAAACAGGACAGCAAAGAGTCACACACACAAAACTACAATCAGTATGCCTGCACGCAACTAACTCCCAGCTTCACTGTGACTGAAAGAGCGACCGTGGGAAGAGTGATGATGGTTAAGAGCGGAAGAAAAGCAGCATGAGAAGAAATGAAGAAAAAGTGTACCGGACTATTTTATTCTAGCTTGCCAGCAGATTCCACAGGAAACGAGTAAAAATACGGGCATGCCAATGATTGATGAGACATTTAAGTAAAATCAACAACTCATAACTGTGGATATACATGAAGAAATTCGTGTCATAATGCAGCTGGGTAGAAGAAAACCAGCTGAAATATTTATAACACTTTTATTGAATTTAACTATAGGTATTAAGAGTACATTCTGCCCTCAAAGCGCTTCTTAGAATATCCAGTTAGGTGGGTATTCTTGCCATTGCTATTCAGGCAGGGCACATTAGTAAGCACACATTTGTATAATCTCACCATAGACTTATCAACTAAGTCCTTCGCAGGATGAGAGATCAAAATATTTTATTTAGAGTAAATCAGGAAGAATTTCATATTCTGTAGAGATTTCTTCCTTTGTGGCTTAATGCAAAAAGGAGATTCCACAGAACCTAAAGACTATCTATTTGGGCTGTGGCATTCCACAACCACATCTTGAATTCAACAGGTCATAAGTAGGATAATAAAATAAACTGAATTCAACAGATTAAAAATGTAGTTTCACGTGACTTTTTAGACTGCTGGGTTTTGGCAACAGCAACTTGGCAGGATGCCGTGCTAAATCACCCACAGCACCAAAATACACGTTTCACTCCCCCATGCTCTTCCATCATCCTTTTGCAGCCTTGGTTCCCTCAGGGTGATATTACTGTGATGATTTTCCAGCTGGTCTTCCTATTTTTCCACAGTCGCCTCATTTCCGACATATGGCTGAATCAACTTTTCAAAAATATGGCTCCCATTTAAGTCACTTCAAGAGTCAGGAACTTATGAGAGTCAGTTTCTTAGTAATCTTACTGAGATAACTGGCATATACATGTGTGTGTGTGTGTGTGTGTGTTTTAATGCAGACTGTAGCTCCATGTACACTTTTTTCTTTAAGTCCCCAAACCTGGGGATCAGTGCATTTCAGAACATATGGAGGTGCTTTATTCTCTTTCAATGGCTGCATCATACTCCACTATATGGATGGTCCATGATTTATTTAACAAGTCTCTGTGGAAGGGAAATGGGTGGTTGCCTGAGTAGAAGGAGGAAATGCATTTTTTCTCCAAATGATATTTTTAAGGTCACATTTCATACACACAAAATACATAGGAGTGAGTTAAGCAACAAGACGATATCCATGACCCCATCCATCCTCCTAAATTAAAAAAACAAAAAAGTTTACCAACAATGTATTTACTTTTGTGTTCCTTTCATCTCTCACCCATCTGTCTCTCACCCTAGAAGTACTTTTTACCTGATTTTAATGTTTATGATTCCTATAGGTTTTAAAGAAAATTTTATCATATTTGTTTATATGGCTAAATCATAAATTAGCTGGTTTTGCTTATTTGTGAGCCCTGTAAGATAGCATTGCTATAAATAGTCTTTGCAAAGACATTGCTGAAATAGGATCTCCATATTATAAATAGTCTTTGTAACTTGCCCTTTTTGCACATTACATTTCTAAGATTCGTCCATTTTTAAAAAGAATCTGCAGTTCATTATCACTGCTGCAGGATATTCTATTGTGTGACCACACTACAATGAATTTATCCACTCTTCTGCTGCCAGACATTTGGGTGATTTGCAGATTTTTGCTACCCTGAGCAGTGCTGCTATGAACATTCTTACATGTCTTTTGGTGCACATGTGTAAGAAACCCCAAAGAAATACGAAGAACAGAGTCGTAGCTTACGTGACTGCAATATCACAACAAAGTGTTCTGCAAATGGCTCTTTACCATTTTACCACTAGGGTGTAAGATACATCCCTTCTCACATTTGGTTTATAAGACTTAACTACTTTTTACAATCCAGTAAGTATAAATGACCTCTCATTGGTTTTGATTTGCATTTTTCTGATAACTACTGGGACTGAGTTGTGTCTCATGTTTATGGGCCATTCATGTTTCCTCTTCTGTGAAATGCCTGTTTTGTTTCTATTGCCTAGTTTTCAATTAAGCTATTCTTTCTTTTATTTTCTTACTGAACTGTAGGAGTTCTTGAATTCTTATGAATAACTAGTTATAGGTGCTCCAGTATGTTCTCAGCTCACGATTTATCTCAATTTCTACATGATGTCCTTTACCGAACAGACATTTTAAATTTTAACATAGTGCCAAATTTATCAATCTTTTATAATGAATACCTTTTGAATGAAAGCTTATTGTTTAAGAGATTCTTCACTCCTAGGATCACAAAGTCATGTATTTTCTTCAAAATTTTATGTTTTACTTTTAAAATTGATTTTTATATGGCATGAGGTAGGGATCCAGTTATTTTTCTGTCTCAGCAATATTTCTCCAATGATTTGCAATACTCATTTTGTCATAAATCAAATATTCAACTATACATAAACTGTTTCTAGGCTGTCAATTTTTCTATCCCTATGTTAACTCCAAACTGTCTTAATTACTATAAATTTATAACGAGTCTCGTATCTGGTAAGGCAAGTTGCCCTCCTCCTCCTGCTTCTGATTTTTCTACTCCAGGAGTTTCTTAGCTATTCTTTGATCTTTCTCTTCACATAAATTTTGAAATCAGTTTGTTAGGCTCTATGAAAAGGGGGAATTATTTTTCATGGAATGCTTTTTTGTACCCTTTAAATTTTTCTGGAAGCATGTATTATAGATTAAAAAAAAATTTAAAAGTCTTATGACTACTTGTTGTATCAAGGTCACACTGCACTACATGTCACTCAAGGCCCTCTGTAATAGGATCCGTTTTTTCCATCCTATTATCCTATTTCCCATTACATCCAAATATGAAACTATATCTCAAAGTGGGTTAGTTTTCCTACAGATTGCCAATATACACCATATTCCTTCCACTGACACCCATTTCTTTGCTCATATTATTTCCTCCTATTTAACCCTCTAATCTTCAAACCTGTCAACTACAAATTGGCACTTGCCAAGAGCATTTGCCAGCGACTTGAAAACAACAAGGGCTTTTGCCATCTGCCTCTGCAGAGATTGAACCCTGTGTTGTTGCAGCTGCTGCTGCTGCTAAGTCGCTTTAGTCGTGTCCGACTCTGTGCAACCCCATAGACGGCAGCCCACCAGGCTCCCCCGTTCCTGGGATTCTCTAGGCAAGAACTCTGGAGTGGGTTGCCATTTCCTTCTCCAATGCATGAAAGTGAAAAGTGCAAGTGAAGTTGCTCAGTTGTGTCCAACTCTTTGTGACCCCACGGACTGCACCCTGTGGAGGAGCTGGAAGGCTTTAAGCAAATACTGAAAATGTATTGGCTCCACTCATGACGAAGGCTGGAAGCTAGGACGAGCATAACAAAGGGTTATGAGTGTTCACCGAGTGCCCAAGGCTGGGAACGGATGACGAAGGGTCGTACGCCCAGCCTTGAGGCGTTCGGAGGCTTCCTTCTGACCACCTGTTTCTGAGAGCAAGGACTGTTGTTTCATGACAAGACTCCCTTTAGAGTTTCGCCAAAGCTGTGTTATGTCTTGGGCGATGGGAACTGTATTTTATGCTTGAATGCTTTAATGTTTATCTGGAATGGCTACATGCAAGTCTGCCTTATGCTCTATTCCCTGAGAATTATGAAACTGCGCAATTAGATAATAAACTTTGTGAGTCCACTAGAGGCTGTCCCTGGTGTCCTTTTCAGAGTGCAGTTCTCTGAGCCTTACAGCACCCCACCAGGCTCCTCCGTCCATGGGACTTTCCAGGCAAGAGTACTGGAGTCGTTGCAGCTGCCAACCTTCAAACACCATGAGAGGAATTCAGGGTGGAAAGTAAGGCACTTTGTACTTCAGTAAACTATGGAACAGGTCTCTAGTTAGAATCTTTTTCAGAAACTGATTTCATGATCCCAATCCTTGCATCTCTTCATGTCTACAAGACCACGAAATCTCTTCATGGTGGCACCAGCTCCTAGTGACTAGCAGAAAACCTTTTGTAAAGTAAGCACCTGACTTGCACTGAACTCCCCCTTCACCAAAATCTTAATATTGCCCTTCCCCCACTGCCTCTTTGGAGCATTCTCTCAGAGCGATCTGAGGTGCTGTCTCCGGGGCTGCAGTCTTCATTTTGCCCCAAGTAAAACCTAACTCGTGACTCTCACATTGTGAATCTTTTCACTCGACAAACCTGATTTCAGATCTTCTTTCTCCAGGCCATTTCCCTCAATCTATTAATATACTTGGAGTTTGGCTCTTATTCATTGAAACATACACTTTGTCATAGTTCACAGTGTCCTCAAGTAAAGTAGAAGCTCCTTGTGATCAACTATGGGCTGGAAAAGAGTTGAAGAAATATTTTTGATCAGTTCTTCTCAATGTTAAATGGATTTTAGACTAATCACTATTGTTGGCCTTTGCTTCCAGTCACAACAAGGCCCTTTAGTTTCAATATTTTGGCTTTCTTCTGTACTTGATCTAGGTGAGTAACTAGATTCGTAAACTATAAGAGAAAGTCAGTATTTAATAGAATTTATTTGCCAGGAACCTTTACAACATAATTAGAAAATACCCTCATCACCAAAGACAGCCTAATAACACATTCTCATAGTGGTTTTCAATTATCTGTATAGTTCTCCATCTGAAGAGATGATAAAGGAACAAGTGTGTGAACCATGATTAAATCCATTAGGCACAGTGTGAGAAATAATGTTTAAACAACAGTTCAACAGCTGCAACACCCACATTCTACAAAATGTTTTTTTTTTAATGCTTGAAACAGATACAGTTGAAGATAATTTATTGTTCCTATTTTACTTTTCCATTTAAATAATAAAAAGAATCATTATCGCTTGATACATTCAATTTGGAAAAGATAACTGATGCTATTATAAAGGTCTAAACTAACCTACAGTATTAAAATTACCAAAGGCACAGGGTATAGATGAGCTAAAATAAGAACTCACAACTGTCAAACTTGAAAATACCTACAAAAGATTAAAAATAATAAAGAGNAAATAATAAAAAGAATCATTATCGCTTGATACATTCAATTTGGAAAAGATAACTGATGCTATTATAAAGGTCTAAACTAACCTACAGTATTAAAATTACCAAAGGCACAGGGTATAGATGAGCTAAAATAAGAACTCACAACTGTCAAACTTGAAAATACCTACAAAAGATTAAAAATAATAAAGAGTAGGAAAGTAATTTGAAAAAATCTTCAAAACAACCATTTTTTGTCTTCTTTTAAAATTAAACGATAGTTTTGTACTAAACATCCTTTATGCAGTAATCAAGTTATATGTTGTTATAAACCTGACTGACATTCCTGGCAGTAAAAGTCAGCTACTTTTCAACTAGTAAGTTGAAAATACAGCACATCAATATTTATATAGGTCATCCAATTTTAGAGTTTAACAAGGTTTTCAAAGCATTGTTACATTTTAAACTGAAGGTTTAAATGTTACTTAAATAAGTTTATTAGAAAAGTGGTCTGTGACCAACTTCTATACTATACTTTATGTAGAGTTTAAACCAAAGTAAGTAGTTTTAAATGTGAAAACAATTTGCTGCTTCAGATAACACAGACAGACATGGCAGAAGAAAAGAAAGCAAATAATTGAACTGATTACCCTACAAGTTTCAATCTGAACTCCAAACATCAGCAGTCACTGAGACTAGCACAAGGAAGAGAGAATGCTCACGTAGTTGGTCAATAAGGCCTCTTTAGTTGAAAAAAAAAAAAAAAAGAGAGAGACTTTGAAAAAGGAATTTGAAAATAACTATACACGGAAACTGTGACATTTCAGTCATTTAAAAAGGGTTATTTTCTTATAAAAATGCTACTCTAGAAAGTATAATCCAGTATCAGAAAGCAACTCATGAATGCATCATTTTTCTTAATAACCTTCTTGAAGTGTAACTGATACATAATAAACCAAACATATTTAAAGTATACAACTTGATGAGTTTTGACCTAGGTCTACAACACAATCAACTTAATGAACATTCCATCACTTTTCAAAGCTTCTTCATTTGCTTTTTAATCTATTCTTCTCTCCATACCTGTCCTTTCCCAGGGCCCATCTCCAGGCAACCACTGATCTCCTGTGTCTAGTAGGTATGCATTTCCTAGAATGGTATGTACATAAAATTACACAGGTTGTAGCCTTTTTTGGTATGACTCTTTCATTTAGCATCATTATTTTAAGATTTAATAATTTAAGAATTCACTTTAATAATTCAAGATTTAATAATTCATTCCACTTCATTGCTAATAAGTATTCTATTACACAGTGGTAAGTTGGTGGTTTAGTAGTAAATTACATCTGACTCTTTGTGATCCCATGGACTATAGCCAGCCAGGCTCCTCTGTTCAAGTTACAGCTAATCTGGTTTATCCATTCACCTTTTGGTGAACATTTGAGTTCTCTTCAGCATTTGGATATTATAGATAAAGATGCTAGTAATCGGTTCACTTCAGTTGCTCAGTCATATCTGACTCTTTGTGACCCCATGGACTGTAGCACACCAGGCCTCCCTGTCCATCACCAACTCCTGGAGAATACTCAAACTCGTATCCATTGAGTCAGCGATGCCATCCAACCATCTCATCCTCTGTCGTCCCCTTCTCCTTCCACCTTCAAACTTTCCCAGCATCAGGGTTTTTTCAAATGAGTCAGTTCTTCACATCAAGTGGCCAAAATATTGGAGTTGCAGCTTCAACATCAGTCTTTCCGATGAACACTCAGGACTGACTTCATTTAGGAGGCGCTGGTTGGATCTCCACACAGCCCAAGGGACTCTCAAGAGTCTTCTCTAACACCACAGTTCAAAAGCATCAATTCTTTGGTGCTCAGCTTTCTTTATAGTCCAACTCTCACATCCGTACATGACTACTGGAAAAGCCATAGCTTTGACTAGATAGACCTTTGTTGGCAAAGTAATGTCTCTGCATTTNTTATGGTGATGGGATTAGTTTCCAGGTTGTCTTTGGCTTGTCACCCTGACTGAGGGTGCATGCATTGCTCAGTCAAGGGGGATCTGTGTCTGACTCTAAAGGACTAATACTTCTGATAACTACCATCTTTGGACAACTTCTATGTGCCAGACTTACTACATATTCATTTCCCTGATTTTAGAAAGAAGAGCTATCTAAAACAAATGCTTTCGTAATGGTGTCAGTTTGTTGCTTCTCTGGTAGAGGGGTTTTCCCCTATGTACTTTCCAGTTAATGAATGTAAGAATTCGATTAGCCTTTTTCCCTTTTCTTCAGTTGGGATGTTATGTCTTAGTTGGTGTTTCTCACCTGGGATTCTCTTGGCTTTTGAGGTGAAGCATCTCTTGATTGTACAGGAGAGCCCTTAGCATTGAAAACATCTAGTATCTTTGCCCTCCTCATCTAGTAATGTCCCTAGGTCACAGTGACTATCCAAAAATCATATACATTTCCAAGTATCCCCAGGAAGGTTGTAACCCCTATTGTCATCCACTCGCTAAGCTGATTTTTACCTTTCCAAAAGCATTTTTTAAATAAAATTTTCCTTATTGTGTAAGTGTAGCTAATTTTTAATTAGGAAAAATTAAAAAAAAAATTTAAAACTTTATATGTAACTTTCCTAAAGTGCATCTCATTTATGAAGACAGTCAGTTATACATTATTAAGTTAACATTGGGATAAGGCTAGTATATTTTATAAATGTTGACTAATAGGTGATGAGAAATTCTAACTAAGGGGTATATAAATAAAATACTTAAATGATTTTAAGAGGAAAATTGGAAATTCAGTAAATATTGAATTAGCTTTGGAATTAAACAGACCTCAGTTTAAATCTTGGTTCTGCTACGTTTGGAGAGGAAAACTTATTTTGGGGAAATTTCAAATATTCCCAGAAGTATACAGAGTACAATAAAGGTTTCTAGGTGGGTAACACCCACCTGCCATGGAGGTACCATCCCCTAAGTAGGTATCATCACCCAGCTTTAACAATATCAGGTCACTAGCTTCCTCCACTCATTTCCCCTACCTCCATATTACTTCATTTGATTCATTAACTGTATATCATCATTGCAATAACTAAAAAAGTTAACAATAGTTTCTTAGATATCTAAACATTGCTAAGATTTCTACTTGTCTCATAGATGTATCTTTAAATTGAGATCCAGCAGTATATATAATTTCATACATCATACATGATTGAGATGGATCTTACATCTCTTTTAAATTTGGATTTCCCACAATCTCGTTTTCCTTACACTTTATTTGTTGAGGAAATCAGATTTTTTACTCTGTAGATTTTGCCATAATCTATATTTTGCTGATTATATCCTAATACTGTTTACTATAAATTGAATTGATAGATGTAGAGTCTATAGTCAGGATTTTTACTGGCATGATATTTCATAGAAGGTGATGTATTCTTCCATCAGGATTCTCATGTTGTCAGATTGTCCCTCTTCTTATAATGTTATTTCTTTTATTTTGAAATCATTTCCAACATAAAAAAAGCACAAAAAATTTTCTATGTATTTTTCAACCAGAGACCCTCATTCAAATTTTATCAACTGTCTCTGTAATATCTTTTAGTACCAAAAGGTTACTTGTCATGTTTTTTCAACTTCTTTTAGTGACCATAATTAGTCCTTTCTTAACCTTTATGAAGATTACAGGCTAGTTATTTTGCAGTGTGTTTCTCAGTTTGAGTTTGTCTACTGTTTCATCATAAGATTGAAAATTTTGGCAGAAATATCACAGAAGTGATTCTGTGCTTTTTGTATTCTCCATCCTGTCAAGCAATTCAAGATACCATTTTGTCATAAAACTGGAAGTGTTAAGTTTGATCACATCAGTAAAGTTGTATCTGCCAAAGATTTACCTATTATNTGAGTTTGTCTACTGTTTCATCATAAGATTGAAAATTTTGGCAGAAATATCACAGAAGTGATTCTGTGCTTTTTGTATTCTCCATCCTGTCAAGCAATTCAAGATACCATTTTGTCATAAAACTGGAAGTGTTAAGTTTGATCACATCAGTAAAGTTGTATCTGCCAAAGATTTACCTATTATATATTATTCTTTTTCCCAACATTTTATGGAGAGATCCACTGAGCTTCATGGAAGAGCCTGGTAGGCTGCAGTCCATGGGGTCACCAAGTGTCACAACTGAGCGACTTCCCTTTCACTTTTCACTTTCATGCATTGGAGAAGGAAATGGCAACCCACTTCAGTGTTCTTGCCTGGAGAATCCCAGGGACGGGGGAGCTTGGTGGGTGGCCGTCTATGGGGTCACGCAGAGTTGAACACTACTGAAGCGACTTAGCAGCAGCCACTGAGACCTTGTATATATCCTGGTCCTCATCCAACTTTTACTCAGTTTCAGCTTTTAATTACTACTGTGACAGATAATTGAATGGAGGTTTTCTAATTCCTTCTTTCTTTTGGCATTTCTTCATTAGCATTCTGCTGTGAGGAAGAACTTTCCCTTAGCTTTTATTTGTTCAGTTATTTCAGTGTAGATTACTACTACTTTGTTCAGTGGAATATCATCCTTTACTATCATTTGTTTGGTGCTCAAATATGATACTATAATCTTTGGCAACTTATGTTAGTGTATGTATATATGTATGTAAGTGTATACACTTGTAGTTATTTTTGTTTTTGTCTATGCATATTGAAAACGATGAATTCATGTTGGTACTTCATATTCTAATCCAACACTATACCACCATTCTAGCTTTGCCTGTTTTTATGTTTACAATTCCCTTCTCCAAAAGTGAGAAACCTGGCTCTTATTATCCCCAATATGTTTGCTTATTTATTCAGCCCTTGTTTTCATAACCACTCTCCCAGACCTGTTCAACCATCATCTAGTTTAGCTCTTTTATTCACATGAGGCCTACATCCTGCCAGATCATGTATCATATGCTATTAGATATCTTCCTGTGTTAGCTCTGACCTCTGCTAAATCACCTTCACTTAGTCTGCCTTGTGACTTTTTTCTTTGATTGTATATACATTTTTAATTAAAATATTGAGATAATTAAGTACTAGCATGCAGTTGTAAGAAATAGTACAAAAATATCTCATTTACCCTTTACTCAGTTTCTACCAACAGTAACCATCTTACAAAATATAGTACTATTTCACAGCCAGTATACGGACATAGTTATAGTCAAGATACAGGACAGTTCCATCAATACAAGGATTCCTTCTGTTGCCCATTTATAGCCAAACCCACTTCCACCCATGACTTTTGGCATAGGTGTCTTTGGGTGTGTCTGCTTTTAGTTTCATTTGACCAAGGCCAATCTTTGAGATTTGTTCTTATCCTTTTTTGAGGGCTTACCTTTCTCAACATGGAACCTCTGGAACAAAGGAGAGGGCTTAGGGCAGTCAGGGCTCCAGTATTTTCAGTGTACTTTGTTGAAAACTATAGAATATTGCTGAAAAAAAATTAAAGATTTAAATAAATGAAAAGACATCCTTTGTTCATGATTTGGAAGAATTGCTAAGATGTCAGTGCAACCCAACAGAATCTACAGATTCAATGCAATCACTATCAGAAATCCCAGTGGTTTCTTTGAAAAAATAGAAAAATTCACCCCAAAATTTGCATGGACTATTGAAAGACCCCCAAATTACCAAATAATCTTGAAAAACAAGAACAAAATTTAAGAACTTGCATCTTGATTTCAAAACTTACTACAAATACAGTAGTTAAAATGGTCTGGTATTGGCATACACAAAGACAAACAAACAAATGGAATGGAAAAGCGATCCCAGAAGAAAAAAACCTTGCAAATGTGGTCAGTGATTTTTGACCAGGATGCCAAGGCTATTCAGTGGGAAAAAAATAATATTTTTATCAGTTAGTAGTGAGACAACTGTGTGCACATGCAAAAAAAAAATGGTGTTGGACTCTTACCTTCTGCCATATATGAAAATTAACTCAAAATTAAAAACCTGAGAGAAAACAAGATGGCAGAGTAGAAGGACATGGAGCTTACCTCTTCCCACAAATACATCAGAAATACATCTACATTTGGAGTAATTCTCACTGAATACCTACTGAATGCAGGCACAAGATCTCATACAACCCCAACTGCAAGAAAGATTAACATATAAAATGAGAGAAAAAAAAATGGTAATTGAGATGAGACCTGTGCACCTTGGAGGGAACTATGAAAAAGGAATGGTTCCCTCATCCTGGGAACCTCCTTCATCATCTGAAAAGTCAGCTGGGACAGATAGGGAGGTTCAGAAGTTCAGAGAAGAGTGCACCAGCAGGCTTGTGGCAGACAGGGCAGAGAGAGACCAGCACAGATGGTCTTTGCCAACTCGCTACACTTCCAAGCCCAAATCATGCCCCTGCTGATGTGTACAGTGGTGAGTGCTGCAACTTGAGCTTCAACAGACAGACCCAGGGACTGGACTTGATTTGGCTATGTGGAGACAGCTCAAAAGGTCTGAAATATGATCTGGGGATGTGTGTTCAAGATGGAACCCAGGTCTGCCATAGGAGCACCATTGTCAATGAGCTTGTAAAGGGAGGGACATGGCCCTCCAATAGTAGCTTTGGTCTCAGTGTGCTAACAGCAGGAGTGATTTTGCTGCTACAAGATTTAGGAGCATGCAGGTACCAGCAGGTTGCCCACATGTGGAAGTGGCTGAAATCTGAGCCAGTTACCAGTACACTCAAAGTGGATGCCAGGCATAGCTTTGGCGGGTTTTCAAGCCTGCAACTTTGTGGGGGCAATGACTGAGGGACATCCATGCTGACTACTGCCAGTCCTACTGCTGAGGTGAATCAAATATGAGCAGCAGCAGACTTTGTGGCTGCACATACATGGAAGTGGCACCAAAATCTGAGCCAATTACCAGCTTTCCCACCGGGGAAGTAGGGCCAAACACAGTGCCTCCAATAATGTACTTTGTGGGTGCACACACTGGGTAGCAGTTTACATCACTGAGCACAGTGGACAAGTCCTGGAGAGGAATATGCAGCAGCTTCTTTCCCACAAGGAGTAGTCCAATCCCAGCTACCTCACACTGTAGCCTAGAGCTGGATCTGAAGGCTTCTATTCCTACAACTGAGGAGCAAATCCTGCCCCCCAACAGGGCTGTGACTATCAAAGAACTAGGAGAAGGCTCTACCCAACATTGAGTGCAGGCTCTGGTCACCATAACACCAAACACACACACACACACACACACACACACACACACACACACACACACACGACTGAAGTGACGTAGCAGCAGCAGCAGCTATAGCAATCAGAGAAGAAAAAGAAATAAAAGGAATCCAGATTGGAAAAGAAGTAAAACTCTCACTGTTTGCAGATGACATGATCCTCTACTTAGAAAACGCTAAAGATACCACCAGAAAATTACTAGAGCTAATCAATGAATATAGTAAAGTTGCAGGATATAAAATTAATACACAGAAATTCCTTGCATTCCTATACACTAAGAAAATAGACAAATTAAGGAAACAATCGTATTCACCATTGCAACAAAAAGAATAAAATACTTAGGAATAAATTTACCTAAAGAAACAAAAGACCTATATATAGAAAACTATAAAAGAAATTTTAAAATGATACAAAAATGTGGAGAAATATACCATGTTTTTGGATTGGAAGAATCAATATAGTGAAAATGAGTATAGTACTCAAAGCCTCCATAGATTCAATCCCTATCAAGCTACCAACAGTATTTTTCACAAAACTAGAACAAATAATTTCACAATTGAATGGAAACATAGAAAATCTTGAACAGCCAAAGCAATCTTGAAAAAGAATAGAACTGGAGGAATCAACCTGTCTGACTTCAGATTATACTACAAAGCTACAGTCATCAAGATAGTATAGTACTGGCACGAAGACAGAAATATAGATCAGTGGAACGAAATAGAAAGCCCAGAAATAAATCCATGCACTTATAGACACCTTAGGTGTTGGAGTGGTGAGCAGTGGCTGTGCGGCGCTGGAGCAGCGAGTGGCAGCTGTGCGGCACTGGAGCAGCTGAGAGGAGATACCCTACATCCAAGATCAGGAGCAGCTGCTGTGAGAAGATACCCCACACCCAACTCAGAGAAACCCTAGTAAGACGGTAGGCCCTGGAGCAGCTATGAGGAGTTACCCTACGTCCAAGGGCAAAGGAGAGAAGCCCCAGCAAGATGGTAGAAGTGGTGAATTCATGTTTAGAATCAAACCCGATTCCTGCCAGAGATGCTAAGAGGGGTCAAACAAACCTTATGTGCACCAGGACCCAGGGACCCCACAGAGACTGAGACAGAACTGTGTTTGAGCATCTCCTGTGGAGTTAAGGGGCAGTAGTGGACTGCCACAGGGACAGGGGCTCTGGGTGCAGCAGACTTGAGTATGGCATAAGCCCTCTTGGAGGAGGTCACCATTAACCCTACCATAGAGCTGCCAGAGCTTAAACAGGATTGGGAAATAGGTACTTGGAGGGCACAAACAGAACATTGTGCACCAGGACCCAGGAGAAAGGAGCAGTGACCCCAGAAGAGTCTGACCCAGACTTGCCTGCGAGTTTCCAGGAGTCTCCAGTGGAGGTGTGTGTTGGTGGTGGCCTGCTGCAGGGTTGGGCACACTGAGTTTAGCAGTACACGCATGGAATCTTTTGAAGGAAGTCACCATTATCTTCATTACCTCCACTATAGTTTGGCCCCAGATAAACAGCAAGAGAGTTCCAGAAAAAAATCTATTTCTGCTTTACAACTATGCCAAAGCCTTTGACTGTGGATCACAATAAACTGTTGAAAATTCTTCAAGAGATGGGAATACCAGACCTCTTACCTGCCTCTTGAGAAACCTATATGCAGGTCAGGACGCAACAGTTAGAACTGGACATGGAACAACAGACTGGTTCCATATGGGAAAAAGAGTACGTCAAGGTTGTATTGTCACCCTGCTTATTTAACTTCTATGCAGAGTACATCATGAGAAACCCTGGACTGGAAGAANCTCTTGATGAAAGTAAAAGAGCAGAGTGAAAAAGTTGGCTTAAAGCTCAACATTCAGAAAACTAAGATCATGGCATCCAGTCCCATCACATCATGGCAAATAGATAGGAAACAGTGGAAACAATGGCAGACTTTATTTTTTGAGGGGCTCCAAAATCTCTGCAGATGGTGACTGCAGTCATGAAATTAAAAGACACTTACTCCTTGGCAGGAAAGTAATGACCAACCTAGACAGCATATTCAAAAGCAGAGACGTTCCTTCGCTAACAAAGATCCGTCTAGTCAAGGCTATGGTTTTTCCTGTGGTCATGTATGGATGTGAGAGTTGGACTATAAGGAAGGCTGAGCGCTGAAAAATTTATGCTTTTGAGCTGTGGTGTTGGAGAAGACTCTTGAGAGTCCCTTGGACTGCAAGGAAATCCAACCACTCCATCCTAAAGGAGAGCAGTTCTGAGTGTTCATTGGAAGGACTGATGCCGAAGCTGAAACTCCAGTACTTGGCCACCTCATGCAAAGAGTTGGCTCATTGGAAAAGACCCTGATACTGGGAAAGATTGAAGACAGAAGGAGAAAGGGATGACAGAGGATGAAGTGGTTGGATTGCATCACCAACTCAATGGACATGAGTTTGAGGAAACTCTGGGAGCTGATGATAGACAGGGAGGCCAGGAGTGCAGCAGTCCATGGGCTCGCAAACAGATGGATATGACTGAGCAATTGAACAGAAATGATGGACACTTTATCTTTGACAAAGGAGGAAAATATATACAGTTGAAAAAAGACAATCTCTTTAACAAGTGCTGGCAAAACTGGTCCACCACCTGTAAAAGAATGAAGTTAGAACACTTTCTAACACCATTCCCAAAAATAAACTTAAAATGGATTAAAGATCTATAAGTAAGACCAGAAGCTATAAAACACTTAGAAGAAAACATGCAGACACTTTCTGACATAAGTCATAGCAAAATCCTCTATGACCCACGTCCCAGAGTAATGGAAATAAAACAAAAATAAACAGATGGGACCTAATTAAACTTAAAAGCTTTTGCACAATGAAGGAAACTATAAGCAAGGTGAAAAGGCAGCCTTCAGAATGGGAGAAATAGTAGCAAATGAAACAGCTGACAAAGAATTAATATCCAAAGTATACAGCAGCTCATGCAGCTCAGTGCAACCCAATCAAAAAATGGGCCAAAGAACTAAACAGACATTTCTCTAAAGAAGACATACAAATGGCTAACAAACATATCACTCACTATCATAGAAATGCAAATCAATACCACGATGAGGTACCATCTCATGCTGGACAGAATGGCAGCCATCAAAAAGTCTACAAAAGTACTGGATAAGGTGTGGAGAAAAGGGAACCCTCTTATACTGTTGGTGAGAATGCAAACTAGTATGGTCACCATGGAGAACAGTGTTGAGATTCCTTAAAAACTAGAAATAGAACTGCCACGTGACCCAGCAATCCCACTGCTGGGCATACACACCAAGGAAACAAAAATTGAAAGAGACACATGTACCTCCATGTTCACTGCAGCACTGTTTACAATAGCTGGGACATGGAGGCAACCTAGCTGTACATCAGCAGATGAATGGATAAGGATGTGTGGTACATATACACAATGAAATATTACTTAACTATAAAAAAGAACACATTTCAGTCAGTTCTAATGAGGTGGATGAAACTGGAGCCTATTATAGAAAGTGAAGTAAGAAGGAGAAACAGAAAGAAACACAACACAGTATATTAACACGTAAATATGGAATTTAGAAAGACAGTAATGACGACTCTATATCAAGACAGCAAAAGAGACAGATGTAAGGAACAGACTTTTGGAAATGTGGGAGAAGGCAAGGGCGAGATAATTTGAGACAATATGTATATTGAAACATGTATATTACCATATGTAAAACAGGTGACCAGTGCAAGTTCAGTGCATGAAGCAGGGCACTCAAAGCTGGTGTTTTGGGACAACCCAGAGGGATGGGGTCGGGAGGGAAGTGGTTAAGGGGTTCAGGATGGGGAGACACATGTACACCTGTGGCTGATTCATGTTGCTGTATGGCAAAACCCACCAGAATATTGTAAAGTAATTAGCCTCCAATGAAAATAAATAAAAATTTTTTAAAACAGCAAATTAATTGTGAAGAATGAATTAGTGAGCTGGGAGATAGAATAATGGAAATCACCCAATCACAGTTAGTAGACAAAAGGACAAATGAAAAGAAAAAATGAAACTGACATATTTGACCTAAGAGATGCCAATTTACACATAATAGAGATTCCTGAGGGAGAAGAAAGAGATAAGGGGATTGAAAATTCATTCGAAAAAATTATTGCTGAAAACTTGCTAAATTGAAAGCGGGAAAATATCTAGGTACAGGAAGTAAGTTCAGTTCTGTCGCTCAGTCGTGTCCGACCTTTGCGACCCTATGAATTGCAACACGTCAGGCCTCCCTGTCCATCACCAACTCCCGAAGTTCACTCAGACTCACGTCCATCGAGTTGGTGATGCTATCCAGCCATCTCATCCTCTGTCGTTCCCTTCTCCTCCTGCCCGCAATCCCTCACAGCATCAGAGTCTTTTCCAGTGAGTCAACTCTTCGCATAAGGTGGCCAAAGTACTGGAGTTTCAGCTTCAGCATCATTCCTTCCAAAGAAATCCCAGGACTGATCTCATTTAGAATGGACTGGTTGGATCTCCTTGCAGTCCAAGGGACTCTCAAGAGTCTTTCCAACACCACAGTTCAAAAGCATCAATTCTTCGGCACTCAGCTTTCTTCACAGTCCAACTCTCACATCCATACATGACTACTGGAAAAACCATAACCTTGGCTAGACGGACCTTTGTTGGGGAAGTAACGTCTCTGCTTTTGAATATGCTATCTAGGTTGGTCATAACTTTCCTTCCAAGGAATAAGAGTCTTTTAATTTCATCAATGCAGTCACCATCTGCAGTGATTTTGGAGCCCCCCAAAATGAAGTCTGACACTGTTTCCACTGTTTCCCCANCAAAGAGTCGGACACGACTGAGTCACTGTAGTGTACTGTACTGAGTGACTGAACTGAACTCAGGGTGGTCATAACTTGCCTTCCAAGGAATAAATCTCTTTTAATTTCATGGCTGCAGGCACCATCTGCAGTGATTTTGGAGCCCCCCAAAATTAAGTCTGACACTGTTTCCACTGTTTCCCCATCTATTTCCCATGAAGTGATGGGACCAGATGCCATGATCTTCGTTTTCTGAATGTTGAGCTTTAAGCCAACTTTTCCGCTCTCCTCTTTCACTTTCATCAAAAGGCGTTTTAGTTGCTTAATTGCTTAATTCTTCTAGTTTCTTGCTTATCTGAGACATTTTTTATCTCTCTTTCTAAATAATCTTGCTGGGTCGAGTGTCCTAGGTTGCAGGCTCTTTACTTTCAGGACTGAATGTATTGTGGTACTTCCTTCTGACATGCAAACTTTCTGTAGAGAAATCAACTAATAGCCTTATTGGGAATCCCTTATAATTGACTGTTTTTCTCTTGCTGTCTTTAGAATCCTCTCTTTAACTTTTGTCATTTTAATCATGATGTGTCTTGATATAGGTCTATTTGGGTTCATCTTGTTTGAGACCATCTTTACTTCCTGTGTTGGCTTAAAGCTCAACATTCAGAAACCTAAGATCATGGCATCTGGTCCCATCACTTCATGGGAAATAGACGGGGAAACAAAGGAAACAGTGTCAGACTTTATTTTGAGGGGCTCCAAAATCACTGCAGATGGTGATTGCAACCATGAAATTAAAAGACACTTACTCCTTGGAAGGGAAGTTATGACCAACCTAGACAGCATATTCAAAAGGAGAGACATTACTTTGCCAACAAAGGTCCGTCTAATCAAGGCTGTGGTTTTTCCAGTAGTCATGTATGGATGTGAGAGTTGGACTGTGAAGAAAGCTGAGTGCCGAAGAATTGATGCTTTTGAACTGTGATGTTGGAGAAGACTGTTGAGAGTCCCTTGGACTGCAAGGAGATCCAACCAGTCCATTCTGAATGAGATCAACCCTGGGTGTTCTTTGGAAGGAACGATGCTAAAGCTGAAACTCCAATATTTTGGCCACCTCTTGTGAAGAGTTTACTGTTTGGAAAAGACTCTGGTGCTGGGAGGGATTGGGGGCAGGAGGAAAGGGGACGACAGAGGGTGACATGGCTGGATGGCATCACCAACTCAATGAGTTTGAGTGAACTCCGGCAGTTGGTAATGGACAGGGAGACCTGGTGTGCTGCAGTTCATGGGGTCGCAAAGAGTCAAATATGACTGAGCAACTTAACTGAACTAAAACATATTCTGAAGGAAATACTGGAATGTCTTCTCTGAATAGAAAAAAGCAAGTGTCTATAGGAAAGGAAAATATTACAATAGGAAAGGCATATATATAAAAGGATTGAAGGTCACTTTCGCTGTACATATGTTTTGAAAAGCAATAAAATTTTTTGTGAAAATGATTATAATTAACAGCAAAAGGATAAACAAAGTATAAAAATAGGTTATAAAAATCATAAAATGGAAAGGAATAAGAAAATGTAGATCTTTTAGAATGTGTTTGAGCCAATATGACTACTAGTGTAAAACAAGTAGATATAGTAATGAGTTAACATATTTGAAATCTAGGGTAACCACAAGTCAAAAGCATAGATTCACAAAAACCAAAAAGAAAACTCAACCCTAATACAGTAGGGAACCACAAAAGAGAAAACAAGGAATTCCCTGGCATTGCAGTGGTTAGGACTCTATTCTTTCACTGCCAGGGCTCGAGTTCATATTTGGTCAGGGAACTAAGATCCCACATGCCATGCAGTGTGCTCCCTTCAAAAAAAAATTGCTTTCAATGTTAGTGGACTAAATGCTCCAATCAAATGACACAGAATGGCAGACTTGATGATAAAAGAAGATGCTGCCTACAGGAGACCAACCTTAGGGTGAAGGACACACATAGATTGAAAGTGAGGGAATGGAAAAAGGCATTTCATGCAAATAGAAATGACAAGAAAGCAGGGTTGGCAATACTTATATCAAGCAAAATAGACTTTAAAACGAAAACCATAAAGAAAGATAAAGAAGGACACTGTATATTGATAAAAGGGTCAATACAAGAAGATACTACTCTCACTAACATATATGCACCCAATATAGGAGTACCAANATGCAAATAGAAATGACAAGAAAGCAGGGTTGGCAATACTTATATCAAGCAAAATAGACTTTAAAACGAAAACCATAAAGAAAGATAAAGAAGGACACTGTATATTGATAAAAGGGTCAATACAAGAAGATACTACTCTCACTAACATATATGTACCCAATATAGGAGTACCAAAAATAAATGCTAGCAAGAAAAAAGAAAAATTGATAGGAATATATTAATATTAAGAGACTTTAAAATCCCACTGACACCAATGGACAGATCTTCCAGACAGAAGAATCAGTAAGGTAACAGAGATCCTAAATGACACAATGCAACAGTTATACTTAAGTGATGTACTCAGGACATTACATTCCACTCCCCCCCCAAAAAAAGGAAAATAAATTCTTTTCAAGAGCACATGGAACATTCTCTGGGATAGACTACATATTAGGACACAAAACAAGCCCTAACAAATTTTAAAGAGCATAAATAATTCCAAGCATCTTTTCTGACCACAGGAGCATGAAACTAGAAATTAACCACAGAAAGAGAAGTGAAAACAAGGTTACATGGAAACTAAACAACATGCTACTAAAAAACCAGTGGGTCCATGATGAAATGGATTTTTTTAATTACCTAAAAATAAATGATAATGAAAACACAAATAGCTTTTCATGAAGATGGCGCCGATGGCGAAGAAGGAAGCCCCTGCCCCTCCTAAAGCTGAAGCCAAAGCAAAGGCTTTGAAGGCCAAGAAAGCAGTGTTGAAAGGTGTCCACAGCCACAAGAAAAAGATCCAGATGTCACCCACCTTCTGGCGGCCCAAAACACTGTGGCTCAGGAGGCAGCCCAAATATCTTCGGAAGAGCGCCCCTAGGAGAAACAAACTTGACCACTATGCCATCATCAAATTCCCCCTCACCACCGAGTCAGCCATGAAGAAAATAGAAGACAACAACACACTGGTGTCCATTGTGGATGTCAAGGCCAACAAGCACCAAATTAAACAGGCTGTGAAGAAGCTCTATCTCATTGACATTTCTAAGATCAATACCCTGATCAGGCCTGATGGAGAGAAGAAGCCGTATGTTCGACTGGCTCCTGACTATGATGTTTCGGATGTTGCCAACAAAATTGGGATCATCTAAACTGAGTCCAGCTGGCTAATTCCAAATATAAAAGTTTTCACTATGGAAAAAAAGAAAACATAACTAGACAAAAAGAAGATGTGGTACATGTGTACAATGGAATGTTACTCGGCTATAAAAAAAGAATGAAATAGTGCCATCTACAGCAACATGGAGGGACTTAGAGATTACCATACTGAATGAAATAAGTCAGATAAAGAAAGACAGGTATTATATGAAGTCAGATAGAAAAAGACAGGTATCATTGCTTATATGTAGAATCTTTAAAAANGTTACTCGGCTATAAAAAAAGAATGAAATAGTGCCATCTACAGCAACATGGAGGGACTTAGAGATTACCATACTGAATGAAATAAGTCAGATAAAGAAAGACAGGTATTATATGAAGTCAGATAGAAAAAGACAGGTATCATTGCTTATATGTAGAATCTTTAAAAATGGTACAAATGAACTTATTTACAGAACAGGGGATCTTCCTGGCTCAGAGATTGAACCCGCGTCTCTTACATCTCCCACATTGGCAGGCAGATTCTTTACCACTAGCACCACCTGGGAAGCCCCTGTGTATTTATGGAAGGGGACTGTTAGGAGGAGCCCTGTGTTGTTGGATTAGAATTGCTAACATCTGCATGAACTCTCAGTTTTCAACATGAATGCATGCATATATAAATATGGATGTAAATGTGTGGTGTATGTGTGTGTGTATATGTGTATATATTGTATGCATTCTTTAGTTCTCTCCACTGAGAATGCCTGCAGGCAACAACTCTTTAACAGTAGTGACCACACCTAGCATCTGGACTTGGTTTCTAAATATCATTTTTCACCATAAACACCAGAACTTATTAGATCTAATTATGAAGAAGCAGACACACCCAAATTAAGGAAATATTCTACAAAATAACTGGTCTGTAGTCTTCAAAAGCCAAAGGCATCGATATCAGAGAAGGACTGAGGAACTTGTTCTAAAGTGAAATAAATGAGAAAACAACTAAAACAGTGTGTGATTCTGAACGTTGTGTAGTATGATTTTACAATAAGGAACATTGAGATAAATCAGTGGAATTTGTGTGAGGTCTGAGAAATAGTGGGCAATATCAATTATAATTTTCTGATTTGAGGGAATTTTGGAGAATTTTTTGTGGGAAATATACACTAACTTATTTAGAGTAATGGAGCAGCATATCTGCAGCTTATTCTGAAATGGTTGAAGAAGAAAAAATTCTTTGTATTATACTTAAAACTTTTCTATAAGTTTGAGATTGCATCAAAAAGTAAAATCCTTTCCAAATATTTTTAGAATTAAAACTTAATTGTTCAACTCTGTTGAATGTGTGCTAAGCAGTAAAACTAAGACAAAAACTATAAAAAGGACCATCAGAGACCTTAGCAAGAGTGAAACAGGTCACAAATGAAAATAGCAAATGAAGTCAAATTTTCTTTTTAGAAATTTATCTGTAAAGGGAAGGCAGGGGCTGGGGGGCTCTCTGAAGAAAGTGAATTATAGTGAAGGATCTAGAAACTGACTATTAATGTTTGTAAAAATTAAGATTTGCAATTGGGGGAGTCTTGGAGAAGTTCTATCTTCAGATATTTGAAAACCTTGCAAGTCAGAGAGATGCTTTATTTTTCATTTTTAACTTCCCTGATAGCTCAGTTGGTATAGAATCCGCCTGCAATGCGGGAGACACTGGTTCAATTCCTGGTTCAGGAAGATCCCCTGGAGAAGGAATAGGCTACCTACTCCAGTATTCTGGCCTGGAAAATTCCATGGACTGTATAGTCTGTGGGGTTGCAAAGAGTCGGAAATGACTGAGCTACTTTCACTTTCAAAGGGAAGAACCAGGACCAGTGTTTACAGAGAAATGGATTTTGACTCAACAGTAGAAAACATCTTGAGCTGTCAAACAGTTGAATAGTTAATTGCCTTGTGAGAAATGAGCCTCCTGTCACAAAAAGTGGAAGAAAAAGAAGCTGAAAAGTCAGCATTCTAGTCTAGCTCCTGGAAATGACTGCTTTATTGACTTAGGACTGAGACTACATAGACTTGTGACTAAATGGACATGAGACTCTATGGACATATGTTTGAGCAAGCTCCAGGAGATGATGAAGGACAGGGAAGCTTGGCATGCTGCAGTCTGTGGGGTTGCAAAGAGTCAGACGTGATGGAGCAGCTTAACAAGAAGAACAGCAGCCTATCTCTGTGGCTGTCAGAAAACAAGTTTCTTTAGCTTTTAGATGTCTATTGAAAATATGGCCCTTCATAAAATTACTCTTGCTCTAAAACACTTCCATTTTATATAAAACATGAAAAATATTAGAAATTAAGTAGTCTTCTTGCTCCTTTTATTTTAAAAAAAGTCTTCATTTTTTTCCTATTGGTAATTTAAATATTAAAATGTTAGTCTGAACAGTTCATCATTAGCAATCTATATGATTCATCCCAATTTAACATTTTTAATTGATTTTTAGGATGTAATACAGTCTTACAGAGAGGTATAAAACAAAAAGTATGAATATTAGTAACTAAATTGATCCACAAAATGAATAAAATAACTTTTTAAAAATAATACAAAAAAGAGAGACCAATTTGTACTAATTTGGTACAAGTTCTAACATCTTTTATTCCATGAATTAGAAGATAATCCCTTTAAAGTCATGGTATGATTGTTTTTTGGCAACATTCTATGAATGAAAACATGATTATGTGGATTTCTGAGGTCACGGAGGTTGGCAAAATAACTTATCAGAGACAGCATCTCTTGATCTTTATTTTAATGCTGTGTTGCTCTCTGACCTCAGGAAAAACCTGTGACTTACTAAAAAATATTACTCCTTTCCACTTCTATAAAGTTAGTTGTTCAAACATGTAAAGACTCAAGTAAATAAAAATGTGACCCTTGGCACCAGTCATATCATCTCTGGTTTAATGAAGGAAAAATAGAAATAAAAAAATTTTAATCCTGAAAATATATAATACCTTATTTTTAAACAATATAATTGATAATAGCCTAAATATTCAACAGCTAAAGAATGACTAGGTAAATTATAATGCATCAAATTCTTGTGCATCCACTAAATGAAAATAAGACTAAAGCAAAATGGGAAGGTGTTGGCTATGCTGCTTAGAAAAAGCAGGGGAAATTATTTGCAATTATGACTACAAATATGTAGAAAATCCACGTGCCTGTGGACAAATACTGAAAGGAAGATGAGTTTAGGGGTGGAATGAAAGGTACTCTTCCTTATTGTAACATCATTTGGCATAAATATGTTGTGCCTGGAGTCCGAGTCCCCAAAAAACTGAGAGAACAAGACGTACACAGCAATGCAAAAGCAAAAAGGGGTTTATTGCTAGCTCGAGCTAGGGCCCAAACTGCATCCAACACAGTGGAGTCGGGTAAGAGCCCCAAGCCCTGAATTACAGTAGTATTTATAGGTTTGGAACAAAGAAAAGGAGTTGGCAAAAGCAGATTGGTTACAAGAGTTTCTTGCATCTTCTAATTGGCTAAATTTTTGCACGCGCGCACGGGCTTTCTTGGGGAAGGTCCATTAAGTTCTGATAGGCTCAGACTAGGCTACGGGGACCATGCTGATTGGTCAAGTCCTGGCCCCCGCGGAAGATGATCTCAGTTCCTCCAAGGCAATGACTCAACCTTTCCTAAGGCCTAAGAATGGAACTTAGGCCTTAAAGCCTGTCATGGTGCATGTTAGGTCCCAACAAAATAAAAACTGATTTTTAAAGGTGGATTTGGCTATGAACTGGGCATTTTTAAAGGAATAGTTTGGAGCATGCAATAATGAGGTTGACAGTTCTGACATGCCTTGGGAAAGTGGAGGCCTCTGCCCTGTCTGTTGTGCCCACAGGTGGGCAGCACTCCAGTTCAGCACCAGACAGTGCCAGTGTATCCCAGCACCTCTGGGTGCCCCAGGTGAGTGAGCAAGGCAAGAATATGCTGAGAGGGAAGGCTACAGTCACCTTTTGGATTCCAGTTTGCCTTCAGCTCCACTTTACTGAAAGCCCAAACTCAGTGTCCCTGTCTGGCAGCTGAGCCCACTAAGTGGTTGCATATTTATTTGAGGCCAGCCCAGTTCTTAAGATTTCACAGCAGAAATTATTCCTGAGGTGATACAAAAATCTTCCCTTCCTTAGCTTGGTCCAGACAAGTCCTATCCTCATCAAATTCATTCTCATTTTCAGAACTGTTGAGAGCAGTCATGGACTCTCATGTCCTTCGAGCTGCACAGATCAGGCATTGCGTGCTCACTGGTTGAGGCCTCCTAGTTACTGCTTCACATGCATTTTCATCTCAGATGGAGATTGCCTGCTGGGTTTTCTCTGGCACCTTCTCCTTATGGACTCCATATTTACTGACTTAAGTGTCTTGTTGCTGCTTGCTTAGACTTGAAGTCTTGGCATGCAGTGCAGTGTCCGCCCCTGTACTATCTTGCTCCCACACTTACTGTCACTGTCCCAGCAGGCCCTCAGTCCTTGACTTCAATCCCTGTCTTTGCAGGGAGTGTTAACCATGAGAAACTTGAGTCAGACTCCTGTTCCCCAATAGCAGACTCAGACTCCTTATTTTGAGCATCTAGGGCCTCTTGACATCAGGTTCCAACATCCCTTCCTCACTACATCCTCTGTACTTTCCTTTCCTTTAAAACTGTGGAAGCTGTGCCTTCTGAATAGACTACATTAGAAGAAATTCTTTTTCATTGCTGTTTACAAAATGACAGGGGCAGGGTGCTACACTCAAATTTAGACACCAGATTGAGCTGCTGTATCTTATTTGACAAAACATATCCATTTGGAGAAATGGAGGTGTGTTTTAAAAGGAGCAAGTTTTAAAGCATTATTAATTATTAAAATAGAACAGAACAAAGCAAAGAGCCCTATCTGTGACAGTAGTTTGTTTCCATCTGCACATGGCCAGAATACCATTTGGAGAAATAGAAAGAGAAAAAGACAAGGGGGTGGGGTGAGGGTGTTGCAGTTTGACATTAACAAGAGAGGAGGCGGACAATGGGTGGTTGTTACAGTTTCTGTGTTCTTTATATCCTTTATCCTCAAGTTGCAACCTCCCCCTCATCCAGTTCCTTTAAAAAATGTGATACTTAGTGGATTTTCTTCCTATGTCTCTGCCAAGACATTATTGAAGCTTTTCTTTTCCCCTTAGTCAGCAACAAAAGACACAAAAGCATGTCTTTTGAGTTTTTGAGGGCTGTAGTTATGACTGCTATAACTATCCAATAACTAAGAATTGGATTTTCACATTCTGAAAATAGAAATATGAAAATAAATATCTTTTGGTTAGTATACCAGCCCTCAAGATGTCTTTATTTCTTCTCTCCAAGCATTTCTTAAGTTGTTCTATAAAATAATAGAGGGTTTTGGGCTTCCAAGGTGGCCCACTGATAGTCTACCTTTAGTGCAGGAGATGCGAGTTCAGTCCCTGGGTTGGGAAGATTCCCTGGAGAAGGAAATGGCAATANAGAAGTAAGGGGACATTGTGTCTGCAACTTACCCTCAAGAAGGTCAGAAAAAGAAATGATAATATGTATATAGAGAGAATGACAAGGAGAATCTAGTAGAATGCACTTTGTGGAAATCTAAGAATATTGGGGGAATCTTTGTAACATACTTGCTACTTTTCTATAGACCCGGAATTACTTTGAAATAAAGTGGTTTGGATGGGCTTCCACGGTAGCAGAAGGAATCCACCTGCAATGCAGGAGATGCGAGTTCAGTCCCTGGGTTGGGAAGATTCCCTGGAGAAGGAAATGGCAATGCACTCCAGTATTCTTGCCTGGGAAATCCCATGGACAGAGGAGCCTGGCAGGCTATAGTCCATGAGACTGTGAAAGAGTCAGATATGATTTAGCAACTAAACAAAAACAGAGGGATTTTTGGCTTGGAAAAATGATGTTTTAATAATGTTAGAGGTATCTAATATGTCCCACTCTATTACAGTTAACTTTTTATCTGCCCTGTTCCAGAGAGGAGTAGGAAGAGAATGTTTTTCAAAATGTTCAGAGAATAGATATGAAAGAAAGAACAAAATTTAGGTAATTTAATAATGTGTGTGTTTGCATCATAAAGACATTTTTCTAAATTCATTACAATATTTTAGATATAATTCTCTGAGTGGTCAGATCTTTTTGAAGGTATTTGAGAAACAGTAGAAAAGTCACATTTTAGGTATAATCTATTTAAAATACGTTTTATTCTTCCCTATATTCGAACAATCTGTTCAAAACACAATCCATTCATAAGGGATTTTGCTTGTACAGATCTGAGTGGGAATCAGTACTTTCTTTGTTTGTCACTATGGAAACAAGTCAGCCTATCCTGAACGGCAGTTAGATCATGCAGAGTGATGCTCACATCTCAGTGTAACTTCATCATGGAGCAGGCTGGTGCTGACATCTCGCCTCCAGCTCTTCCCTCCTGGAAGCCCAGCACCATGCAGGATCCACCCCGGAGGCTCTCTGCTGTGCCATTCCTCAGCTCCTTTTTCGAGGGCCGTCGCCACTCTGCCTCCGACCCTATCCTGCGGCTGCAGCAGGGGCGGCGCAGCTCTGCTGCCAAGGTGCTGTCCTCGTCCTCTCTCCAGGTGATGGTGGCCATGTCCTCTGTCAGCTGTGCTGAGAGAAACCCAACTTGCCCCGAGAGAAAAAGTAAAGCTCCTTTTCTTCTTAAAGATTGACACACCTTTGAGTTTAAATGTAATGATTGTGAAGAAGCTATGCTGTGTTTATACCTTTTAAAATTTTGAGAATTCTGCATTATACTTTTTATTGTTTGTTATGCTAAGAGATTCAGTAGACATGTAATAGGAGATAAAAATGCTTGAATGTTTTATGTTTTTTTCATTAAAAATGTAGTTCTTGTGTAAAACTTATTTCTTTGTAGAAGATGGAAATTCTTGTGTGCAAAGGCCTTTCCAAAGTAAAGGATAGTGCATTTACATGAAAGGGAAACAGTTTTATTCCTAACAAAATGAAGGGGATTTAGCACCAACTTGTCATATGCAATCATAAGAGAAATTGGAAGCTCTTTCCCTTGTTACTGTTCCATTTGGAGAGTAGGATTTTAAATCTTCCCTTCTTTGTATGTTCTAGGAAATTCAAGACGTCCAACGCCAAAATATACAAAAGTTGGAGAGCGTTTGCGGCATGTCATTCCTGGACACGTGGCCTGTTCTATGGCATGTGGTGGCAAAGCTTGCAAGTATGAAAATGCAGCCCGCTGGAGTGAACAGGAACAAGCTGTTAAAGGGGTCTACTCGTCCTGGTAAGTGATTCTGTCAGTCTTTGATAGCTCCCATCTACTGCTAAGTAGGAAAAGGAAATGGAGGTGTAGGTGATGGCCAGAGGCAGTAGCCTGTGGAAAGGGAATGTGGGATTTTGAAGTCAGAGGGCCTCACCTTCCACCCCTGGCTTTCCCTCTTGACAATCTGGCCTACTCACAGGCACTCTGAACCACAGTTTCCTCATCTATAAAATGGAAATAATAAAACCAACCCTATAGGATTATTTTTTTAATGAAATAGAATGTTGTAGGTAAAGTATCTTAAAGAATTGGTAACTAGATAGATTTTAAATTTCAGAGATTGCTAGAAACAATTAAAATATTCAGCTATAAATTTGAGAATTTATAAGGTATATAGGTAGTTTTTCACTTTCGTGCAGGTGAACTTTAGCCTCATTTTAATTTTGTTCCTGTACTCTGTATAAAATGATACATTTTCATACAAATACATACACTTCTAGTCTGCCTCAATAGAGGGTAGAATAAGTTGTCAGTTCAGTAGATGATGTAAAATGCTTTCATTGTTTATGGTATGTAAGTGTAATTCATTCATTATTGAATCATGCTGTTTTTATTATTATTAGCAAATTGTCAAGTATACCTTTTTTGATATAGTGATATCTCTGAAAAATTCTGATATTTAAAACCATATTTGGGATGCACTAAGAGGAATTCACTATTTAAATAACTCTGCTGGTGAATTATTTTATAGAGTAAGAATCCATTTACAACTTAGATATTTGTCAGCCAGTTTACTAACCTCCAGCCCTGTACTTTTTCATATTGGATTTGTTGGGTACATGTGTAGTGTTATAGTGTGGGATCCACTGTCACTACCTTCATCACTACCTTTCTTAAAGAGTGTCATGAAAAAGCAAACACTACTCCTGAGATGTGGTCAGACACATACATTTATAATAATGCAGCTTAAGGTCACATTAACGTTTCTGGTTTATTGTTGACTAAACTCTCTTGTTTTCACCTCTGCTGCTTTCACATTACATCTCTCCTAATCTTACACTAAGTGCTATTAAATTTGGGGGATCCCAAACCTTCGTGGTTCCCTGTTTTTAGATATTGCCCCAGTCACGGGAGATGGTATCTTTCTGAATCCTGACCTGCTCATCTGATGTCTCTGTTACTCCTCTCAGGTTCTTGTAACCCACAACTTGTGACAGTCTATCTTAGGTATCTTTCACCAGACCACTGGTGAGAAATTTGATCAGAACAGAGGGAAGTTAGAGTCCTAGTGAGAATGACAGCCATTTACTGGGCCTCTGCCCATTTGTACACTCAAAAAACATCCATTTGGTTTCACGCCAGTCACAGTGCTAGACATTTTCAAATTATTAAGGTCATAAAGCCCTTTTAAGTAGGCATTGTTAGTGTCATGTTATTGATAAGGAATTGAAGTCCAGAGAGAGTAAGTAATTTGCTGCACAGCTGGAAAATACAAAAGCCAGCATTTGAAACCAGGCCTGACTGACTCCAAAGTGATATTTTTTTCTAAATTACAATAACTCAGCATTTATTCATAACCACATGTCAGGATTTATGCTAAAAGACTTTATAGTCACATCATATTGAATTCTCACACCAACCCTATGAGGCAGGCGTTATTACCCTCACTCAACACATTAGATAACTGAGGTATAGATAACTAAAGTAACTAAAAATGCCTCCCAGCTGGCCCTCCTCATTTAGTCAGTAACCTCTGGATAACTAATCCAGGATGTTACTTTTGCTGCACGGAGTTGAGGTTTCGCCATCATTCTGTCATGTCTGCTAGAATCTCATGAAAGTCCTTGAAGATACTTTGCTGGAGCCCATAAATACATTATGTTCTGGAATTGTTTCCAGGGATTTAAGAAGTGAGGGTTTCTTGTAGCCCTAATCATAATACAGAATTGAAGCCAGATTTGTATAAGGAGATTCTTATCTTACAGTATTGTTGAAATCAGAGAAAAAGTAAGGGCTTGAAATCTTACTTTCTCAGTTCTGTGCATTTCATCAGTCCCTTCTCCCATCTGTAGGGTCACTGATAATATCCTGGCCATGGCACGCCCATCCACTGAGGTCCTGGAGAAGTTCTGTATCATTGAGCAGTTCCGAAGGTAAATGTTGCATGTTTACACACTATAATAAGCCAGCTTATGTCTTCTTTTCCACTGCTTTTAACTTAAAATAGAAAAGGGCTTTCATTTTACCAACAGAAATGTGAGAAAATTATTTCAAGTAAGATCAGGTTTTAAGAGTAGTTAATATTTATTAATACCAAAAATGGTTATTTTTTGTTAACACTACCACCCCAATATGACTAATTTTCTTCTTTTTCCTTTAAGCCATGGGATAAAAAGTATCATTAACCTGCAGCGTCCTGGTGAGCATGCCAGCTGTGGGAACCCTCTAGAACAAGAAAGTGGCTTCACATATCTTCCTGAAGCTTTCATGGAGGCTGGCAGTAAGTCCTTCCAACCTCCTCTCCATACGTTACCAAGGGCAGAACTCAGAGACTTTTGTCTGCTCAGTTCTTAGGTTAAAAAGATGATGGAAACAAAGTTCATGCATAGTAGTAGGGCTTCTGAAAAGTGAAGATGAGATAACTTTGTTTTTAAATATCTTATTTAGTATTGGTGTTGAAAGTACAGAATTTCTTTTTTCCTGTGAGAGAGAGCTTGAGAGGAGACCTCATAGAAATAATACCTGCACAATTAACATAAACAGTATGTCAGACCTGTCATCTCATTTAATCCTTAAAGCATTCATGTAATATAGTTATTCTGAGACTTTCCTGATGGTCCAGTGGCTACGACTGTGCTCCCAATGCAGGGGACCCGGGTTCCATCCCTGGTCAGGGAAGTAGATCCCACATGCTGCAACCAAGACCCAGCACAGCCAAATAAATAAATGAACGTTTAACTATATATATATATATATATATATATATATAGTTGTGGTTCTGCTTCACATATGAGGTCACACAGACTGAGGAAGTTCTGACTTGCCCAGGATTACACAACTTAAACATAGCAACAGGATTAGAACCCAGGACTTATTTGTGCTTTTACCTACTGTATAGCTCTGCCCAGTGGGTAGGAGGCGGGGATTCTGTATGTGACAAGTCCAGAAGCTATCAGTCACAGGAGCTTTAGCATAGAATCCCTTGAACATGTGTCATTCACACCAAGCTGGAAAGAATCAACATGTGCCTCTTCTACAACTTGAAGTTCGTGCTAGCTTTTTATCCCACTAGTTAGAAAAATCTATATGTACCATGTAATTTATCAGTCAGTTAGACATGTTTCAATGCTTAAACAAGGTTGCATGCTTTCCCTCCATGGTAGAGTAATTTTGGCATAGGTCATCAACTTTAATTTATAATCCTGCTTTTCATTAATTGTTTCTGAGTTTCAGCAGGAAATGTATTAAATAACACAGAATATGCTTTTTAAGAAATGCTAACAGTAAATTTTCTGGAAATGGGAAAAGCCTATTATTTTAGGTCTACCCATCCAGTGAGATCTGCGTGTTGTACAGCTGTATACTTTTCATGACTTCACTCAGTTTTTTCAAATGTCTTTGCAAGTATTTCTCCTATATGTTGATTTCTTCTTGTTCTTTCTCATTGTCCAGTTTATTTCTACAACTTTGGATGGAAGGATTATGGTGTAGCGTCCCTTACCACCATCTTAGACATGGTGAAGGTGATGACATTTGCCTTACAAGAAGGAAAAGTAGCTATCCATTGTCATGCAGGGCTTGGTCGAACAGGTAAGTTCTAGGGGGTGGTTTTATTGCCTTTCTGTGTATTTAAACATATAAGGAAAAATATTTCCTAGTTCTTAAGGATAGTTTTTAGATTTCTATCAAAGGTTTGGAGTCAAATGGAGCAAATCAATAAAAGATACTTGAAATATCTTAAATAGATAGTTTCAGTGACCATATATCCATGAGAGTATTTTTTGAATGATTTAGAGTTAAAACTGCATCATATTGAGAAATAGGTGGGTTTCCATAGCTAGCTGAATGACCTTTCTGATTTTCTTCTTTCAAGGAAAAAAGTCAGTACTTTTGTTTTTAATACATAAGTCTTTTTAAAATTTTATCTTCCTTAACCCAAATAATAATGGAAATAGCAAGCATTGTTTCATCCAATAATCTTTTTAAGTTGTTAGCAACACTGTAAGTTTTGAAGGAGGTTAATTTGCTGTATCTAAAATGACAGGACCATGATTTAAAGCCACTGCTATAAGGATTTTGTTTGTAGAGTCTTAACTGTGCCTAAATTCTGATTATAAATCAATGATTTTACTTTAAAATGCAGCAGAATATCAGTGCAATGCTGAAACTAGGGCACAAAAAGGATGAAATCTTCATTGGTCATCTAATCCAGCCAGACACCGGAGTTTGACTCTGTTTACAATGTACCCATGTACTTACTGCTGGCCTTCCCACTTACTGGGGAGAGAGATGGGGACACAGTTCTGCTTCAGATTGTCAGCTCTCATGGTTGAGCTAAGATCTCACTGTTCTAGGGATTCCATGTGATAGTTCTGCAGATATATCATACTTACCCTAAAGAACTACCTTATCCTAGTGAGAAAGATATGTTGGACCTTACTTCATACTAGGAAAACAGGCATTTTTCAGAGGTTCTGATTTTCATGTATAATGAGATTCAGAAACTTCATGAATCACACAGATGTCTTTTGATTTGCCTTTTGCTGCTGCTGCTGCTGCTGCTGCTAAGTTGCTTCAGTTGTGTCCGACTCTGTGCAACCCCACGGATGGAAGCCCACCAGGCTCTTCCATCCCTGGGATTCTCCAGGCAAGAACACTGGAGTGGACTGCCATTTCCTTCTCCAATGAAGGAAAGTGAAAAGTGAAAGTGAAGTTGCTCAGCCGTGCCTGACTCGTAGCCTTTTACTTGATGTTAATTAACTGTTGTATTTAAATTAATTTATCACCTTTTTATTATTCATTTCAGTTTAGTATTAATGATAGTACATAATTTTTATACTGTTAATGTGGTCTTCCTTAATATTAAGTACTTATAGAAAAGTATCTGTGGTCTGGAGGAAAATATATATTAGTTTAGGCATTAGTTTAGTCTTAAAGAAGAAACTTCAAGAGAGAAAATAGTTTGTGAAAATAAATAGTCGCCAAAGATAAAAATACCCAAGTGGGAAAAATGCAGGTCTGGAATGTGCCACCAATTGATGTCAAAGCTGAAAGGGGTGGGAAGTTCCAAGCGGAATGTATGGAGTGATTGAATAGAAATTTTTAAGAACTGTTCAGAGTGGAAAGCAGTATTGGCTTCCTTCCATGTTGGAGTTGGGCATAATGAGGGTAAATGAACCAGGTCATCAGTTCATTCAGTCATTGCCCTCCACACTCAGCCATCCTCCCTTACTCCACACCTACTCAGGTTCACTGTGACAGTGCTTGTGCTCGTCCTGGGGTAGAGAGGTGACCAAGGGTTCTAAGTCAAGGGGAGGGTTACCATAGAGACAGTAAATAGGTGAACCTCTGTACCAAAAGTTTAAAAGTTATCATTGTTCTTAAAATATTCCTATATATATATGGTTTCCTAATAACATATTCAAATTTTAAAATCATCAAAGAGTATAAATAAAAATATAAATTTTTCTCATACCAATCTTCATTTCTTCATTGTTTAGGTGTTTTAATAGCATGTTACTTAGTTTTTGCAACAAGAATGACTGCTGACCAAGCAATTATATTTGTTCGGGCAAAGCGACCTAATTCCATACAAACTCGAGGACAGCTACTCTGTGTAAGGGAGTTTACTCAGTTTCTCATTCCTCTTCGCAATATATTCTCTTGCTGTGACCCCAAGGCACATGCTGTCACCCTAGCCCAGTATCTCATTCGTCAGCGGCATCTGCTTCATGGATATGAGGCACGACTTCTGAAACACATACCCAAAATTATCCACCTCGTTTGCAAATTGCTGCTGGACTTAGCTGAGAACAGGCCAGTGGTGACAGAAGAAATGGCAGACATACCTGGCCTCTCAGCTGAAATTGAAAAGACTGTTTCTGAGATGATCACAAGGCAGCTGGATAAGGAGTTACTGAGACATGACAGTGATGCATCAGACACTTTCACCCCCAATGCAGTGGTGATGGATTTTGAAAATCAGGATGTGGTTCTTGCCAGTGAGCAAGAGTTGGACCCTCTTTGGAAGAGGCGGAATGTCGAGTGTCTTCAGCCCCTGGCTCATCCGAAAAGGCAGCTCAGCTACAGTGACTCAGATTTAAAAAGGGCCGAGTTGCTTCTGGAGCAAGGGAGGACTCCGTGGACAGTGCCTGCCCAAGCCTTGCTTTGCCATAATCCCAGGCAGCAAAAGCACATAAGCCGTTGTTACTACCCACAGTCTCCACAACTAGATTTAAATAAGGAAACGCTGGTCCGCAATACATTTTCTTTCTGGAATCACTCTAAATTTGGAGTCCCAGAGGGACTCAAAGATGATGGGTCATCAATTTTCCATACCACGAGCATTCCAAAGGAAGTACAGAGAAGTAGAACCTTCTCTTCAGGAATTTCAGGTTCATACAACCCTGGGGAACCAGTCGCACCAAACTTTACAAATATTCCTAAGGGACCAAACTGTTCTCAACAGAAAGTGTACCACTGTGAGTGTGAAAGTCGTGGTGCTTGTGGCCCAAGCTCTGTTGCAGAGGATGGTGAGACTTGCCGCCGCCCTGTGGACTGTGGGTCCAGTCCCAAAGCACAGTTCTTGGGGAATGAAACTCAGAACAGCAAATACCTGTCTGAAGTTGCTGCACATATGGCTTTACAGTCTGAGTTGAGTGTTGAAGCAAGGAGGATACTGGCAGCCAAAGCCCTGGCAAATTTAAATGAGATTGCAGAAAAGGAGGAAGTGAAAAAGAAGGTAGAAATGTGGCAGGTATTTGTATTTCATTTAATTATTTATGAGTAGGAAATATTTTTGTCAGAGCAAAAGTAATACACTTTCCCAAGTTCATTTGCTTTCAGGAATTTGAAGACATTTTAGTATAATACATAACTTTTGAACGTCAAGTTACTCAGCTGTAATACCAAATTGCTGTCATTGAAACAATAGACACAGATCTCTTGTATAGGTTCATTTCAGTCTCTGTGAAAGAAAGCACTTAGTGCTCAACACTCATCAGGGTGCTTGACTAAACATGGCAGTGACAGTGATTGATGACAATAGTTTCCTTCTTCCTTGCTGGGCCTGTGGGACTGATGGCCAGATGGATAGACAACTGTAGAAACTGACCTGAAGCACCTCTAACCTGAGCCCTAGCAGGGAACCACACTTTGAGAACCCCGAGCTGAGAGATAAAATGAAATAGAGACAATTCTTTCCCAAAGCTCATTAACCCAAATATCAAATAAGGACAGAAAGATGAGCCATGAGTGCTGACTGCTCAGCAGTCCCTCCCCAGCCCACCCAAACAAGGCAGGTGTTGGAGTCCAGAAAGCAAATGGGAGTGGCCACAGAGCCCCTTTGTCCACTAGTTTTATCTGAGATTGAGTCCCTTAGTTCTATTTCTTGGCTTTTACTTAAATTAGAATGTGACATTTTAAACTTTAACATCATTTTGTGTTGTACTTTCATGAGGGAGCAATCTTAAATCATGCTCTCTGCCTAGAATGAGCAGCTGATTAGAGAGAAGATAGGCCATATAAACCTAGTTATGGTAAGCTGCCCAAATGTGGGGCTGACCTGGGGAGGCCTGGCTCAGTGATATTTTGGCTTGTTAGCCCATAAAGTACTATGAATTATTTGTAGCTGCTTTTCCATCTCCTACCACTAATCAAGCAAGGTGTGTACACTTTGCAGGAGGTCAGGCCTTCCAGATGCAGAGGCAAGAAGAGGGGGCATGGAGCCTGCCTTCACTTACAACTGTTTGATTTTCCACGCATGATTTTTTCATCAGAATTGTAGTGTTTTGCTTAATCAATAGTTAAATGTATTGCTGTCTTGCAACATGAAATATTTTCTTTATTTCGTACTCCAAGCTGAACAAGCATTCCACTTAGTGGGCAGGTCTCCTCCGCCTAACTGAGCCACAGTAGCTAGCGGCAGGACCTCCGGTTTCAGGCTTGACAGCTCACCACCCCACTGTAGGTCTGCCCCACATGACCAAACTGTTTGAACACATAATATATACAAAAGCATTTTCTAGATGTAGATACAACTCTTATCCTTTGGATAGGTTTGCTTTTTTTCCTTTCTGGATTTTATTGTGGGTCCTTCAGTAATAAAAAAATCAGTTGATTTCTGTGCATCTCTAAGGTCCTTTCACATTGTTTCATGTGATTTTCACAGTAATCCTGTGAGACAGATGATACTATTTACAAATTCTGTGTTAATCTTTCAGTACTTACGAACTAAGTATCACAGGTGGGAAAACTCACAGAGGTCAAGTGATGTGCTTAGGGTCACGTGGTCTGAATGTAGCAAAGCCAGGATACAGTTCATGTGTTTAATACTTTCCATCATCCCTGATGTTTTTCCTAGCCCCATTGGAAATTTTCAGAAAACAGCAATGATGTAATGGTCATTTTACTAAGAGGGTCTGTGAGTCATGTCGTTTCTGCCTAACATAAAATTGAATAAAAGCTACTCTGCTATGGACATGATCTATGAGATATGAAGGACTATGTATAACTAAAAGTTTTGGCTTATTTATGAGAAAATAAAGAGAAACCAGTGCTGGAGGACCCTGATAGCATGAGAAAAACATAACAGACTGGGGTAGAGCAGATCTGGGTTGGGAATGTGCTCTCTTAGTTTGGGCTCCTGGGCAAGTTACTTCTTTCATGAGCCCCCCAGACATTCACCAGTAAAGGGGACCTCCATGCTGGATTGCAGTAAGAAGCAGAGAAAAGGCTTGTGTCATCATTCCTGTCATACTACAAGTTTTCTATGTGTATTAGGTTGGGTGAATGAATGAATGGTGGTAATTATTCTGCTTATTACTATTGCAGACATGTAATTTTTTATTTATTAAAACATAAATCTGAACCCTCTCAGAATTAAAAAGTTACCTTACTTTCCCCCCTACTCTCTGTGAGGTAAAGTTTTAAAATCTCCTTAAATTATCTCCAGGCATTTGGAGTATTGGCAAAACTTCCTAGTTGTTTTACCCTATCAAATTCAGAATGCAGGACTTGTTAAATTTTACATGGGATTCTAAAAAGGAATTTGAAAGAAATAGGTTATATATACCACATTTATTAACTTTTTGGCACTTTTATACTTTTTCATTTACCACTCAGTAAATATTTCATTTACTCTGCAGTAAATATTTGTTTTGTTCTAAGGAGGCTGAAAAGAAAGATTCCTTCTTGAATTGTTTCTGTGGTTTCTGAATGAAATGGAGAACTCGGGTTAACTAAGCCTTCTCAGTATCAGGAGCTTTAACAGCCCTCTCAGTTTATTCAGCCCATCAATGGAGTGGGGATGAATTTCACAAAGGGAAACTGAGGCTGAGAAAAATCAAATGTCTTAGCCCAGGGTACTGAGTGAAAGTGGGGCCACTGGGAGGGGTTCCAGTCCCCACCTCAGAGCCTGAGACTTCACTCTCCTGGAGAGCCTAGGGCTCATCAGATGCCACAGTCTGCCTCCCTGCCCTCCTCTCCCTCACTTTGTCTCTCTCTCTCTCTGTACCTTTCCCTCCTCTCTTGTCCTGTCTGCTCTCCTTTCTCTTTCTTTTTCTTTCTCCTTCCCTTTTTAGAAAGAACTAAATTCCCGAGATGGAGCTTGGGAAAGAATATGTGGCGAAAAGGATCCTTTCATCCTGTGCAGTTTGATGTGGTCTTGGGTGGAGCAGCTAAAGGAGCCTGTGATAACCAAAGAGGACATGGACATGTTGGTTGACAGATGTGCAGATGCCTCGGAAGCACTGTTCTTATTAGAAAAGGTAAAATAGCTGTTGAACAGTTGATGAAGTTAACTGAGGCTCTCAGTACAAGTTTTACACACTAAAAATAACCATTTTGAAAACAAAGAGGACTCACACAGAATTCTATATTGAGGTCTAATTTAAAATTTTCCAAGGTAAGGGAAGAAATGCATCCCCAATATAAACATTCAGAAGATACAAAAATAAAACGGGAAAATACCCATAACCCCAGGTTCAGTTCAATTCAGTTGCTCAGTCGTCTCTGACTCCTTGAGACCCCATGAATCGCATCACGCCAGGCCTCCCTGTCCATCACCAACTCCCGGAGTTCACCCAAACTCATGTCCATTGAGTCAGTGATGCCGTTTCATCCCGTTCTCCTGTCTGCAATCTCCCAACATCAAATGAGTCAGGAGAACTACGTTAAGCATTTTCATTGAAAAACATTTTCAAGTTTTTTCTTTCAGTCTTATCAACACATCTGTTAACTTGGTAAAAATTATTTCACATAAAATGTTATACTTCATTTTTGCTCAAAATTATAACAGATGCTTTTCCATGTGTTTTTCATAAATGTAAACTTAAATGGATAGATAATACTCTAACATGAGATATGCTATTAACTAGTTTCTCATTTTCAGGTATTTGTTTCTACTTATTTACTGTGAGCATATAATGTGACTAACTGAAGTGGGTTGGAATATACATTCATTTGTATTTCTTTAAAAAGGGTGTGTATTACATATCCATTTATGTGTATAATTTTGTATATATAAAATATAGAAGGAAAAATAAGGAACTGATAATGATGGTTGCCTTTAGAGAATAGTAATAGACAGTGGATCTAGAAAGCAAGAGAGACTTTTCATTGTAGATTCTTTTATACAATTTAGTATTTTTAACCATATAGAGATAGTAAATTTTCATCTATAAATAGGATTTGTTTTGTTTTAGGAAACAATGTTACCTCATAATCAGCCTTGAGTAATCTGCTGTGCTGTGGTATAAACATTTCGTTGCTTCCAAATCTTCTGCCACTAACTACTGCTTAATATAGATGCACAGAGATACACACAGGCATTTGTGCACAGTTGTGTGATGCCCATGAGCATTTGAATGACAGAGATGAATCCAGAGCAGGGATAAAGAAGGCAGTTAACTTTCACTGATTGGGTGGCAGTGGGCCAGGCCCTTGCTAGGTCATAATTTCTGTTTTCACCTTTGTTCATCTCCATTGCTCAGAGAGGTAGAGGCCCCACATTTCAGAAGAGGAAATGTGAAGCAGTCTGCCCACAGCATGCAGCATGTATCGGAGCAGGATATGAACTCTGGCACCGAAGTCCTGTACTTTTCTGTCTCATTGTGCTGTTTCCACATTATTCACTCCAGTCCTCACATGCAGGGTGTTTACATTATTTAGAGTTTTGATACAGATCACTGTAATGATAATTTGTGATTGGATGTTTTTCTGCATTTCAGATTATGCCATTGGAGTAGATTTTCAGAAGTAAAATTAGTGACTCAGTGAATAGGGTGTGTTGGATACAAATTGCTCCAGTGATAGGGCTTCTCCTTTGCTTCTCTAAAGGAAATAACCCTTAGGAATTAAGCTAGGGATTCATTCTTCAGGGACCTTTCCCCTTATGCTTTAGCATGTTCCTGGAGGGCTGTGGTGCTCTTTCTTCTTCTGTCCTTCCCCATTTAGTATTGTCTGCAACTGTGAGAACAATACATGATGAAGGCACTGGGTGCTGAGTACTCGGCTGTGTAGTACACATACTGCTGTGAGGTGCCAGTATCTACTAGGTGTACTGAGTGACTGTCTAGAAACAGCAAGACTGAAGCATCTTCAGTACACTGCATGGAGAGTGTTTGATTAAAAATTGTACTTATCTTCAGATTCAACTATATTTTGTGTAATAAATAACCAGCTTTGATATTATCTCCTGAAAGCTGTTCAGATTAACATATAACAGTAAACATTGGTAGAGCCGTTGGTAGATAGTTTAGTATTGGGGGTAGTAAATACTTGATCGCAAACCAGTTCTTGGCTTAGCAGTTGTTTTGAGTTTATTTCTTGAAGCATTTTCCAGACAACTTGTTTGATTTTGATTTCTGCAAAACAGGGCCAGCAACAAACTATTCTTTGCGTGTTGCATTGCATAGTGAGCCTGCAGACGATTCCTGCAGATGTGGAGGAAGCTGTTCTTGCCCGTGCCATTAAAGCTTTCACTAAGGTGGGTTGCACTCCTCCTTCCCACTTCATACCACAGTCAGCGTAGTCTTAGTAAATCAGAATCCAGAGGTCATCAGCCTTCTCTAAAATAAAGCTTTTGGCCATGTTTCCCTTTAGTGGGAATATGTTTGACATTTCATGAAAGTTACAGACTTTTGGCTAAAAAATACCAGTTTTCTAACAATGATATAAGAAAAGGCTGAACAGTGGGTTTTTTGAAGGAAAACTTTGAAACAAAGGACTTTTATGTAGAGAGAAATAGTTGAGTGGTGAGGAAATATTTATAAGTCATGTACCTAGTAGAATTCTAACCCTAGGAGAGAATCTTTTCTTCTTGAGCCAGTTCTACTTTGGGTCTGAACAAGAAACTGCCTGTTGAGAATTTAACATCCAGCTTTGCCAGTTCAGTACCATGTCTGGTTGGCAAATCCTAAGCAAAGTTTCCTTTCCATGCACATCCTTTTGTCCTGCAGCAGTCTTTCCCGACTGAAGAAAGATGCCAGATTCCATGCCAAGAGAAAAGGTTCCCCTCAGCTAATTTGTGTCTCTTGTATGTGATACCAAAAGATCATTAAACAAAGAACCCTGTTTTTTGATGACAGTGTCTTTGGCAAACATTTATATTAATAGCAATTGTTATTTGTACTCATTCACCAATCTCTTTCCCCATCCACTCTTTCCAAAGTGATGTCCTTCTTACAGATTTCTTTGTTCCGCATCAGGAGCTTTTTTCTTCATCTAGAGCTTTACAGCACTAACCACTTTGCCTCCTCTCAGTCAGTCTCTTTGTGACTATTTCCAGAGTTAGCACATCAAAACCAAATTATGTGATCTTTTACAACTGTGTTTATGTTTTCATAGACCCAGAGATTATGCTCTGTGGGGAGGGTTGTGGTTTGGTGTATAACAAAGTATGTAGTTCAGGCCATTACTAATATTATTATATTTTGCAGATAGGATAGACAAAACAATGATTAAGATAAAGTTAAATTTCTGAATTTAATTAAAAATAAGTCCTTAATACTGGTCTCCCTGAAAGCAGTAGGAATTCTTTATAACTTCTGTTGACCTTTCACAGCAATACTAATGAAAAGTTAAATATACTGGTTGTTCCAAATATGTCTATAATAATGTTAGAAGACTGTTCTTGGGTCTGTCCGCTTGTGTACAGTCTTAGGCATAGAGGCCCTGATAGCTTTTATTCCAAACTGGCTCGTGAAGGAAATCTGTGTAGCGTCTGCTTCCAGTGTAATAGATCAGATTTCCTTCAGGCCACAGCTTAGCAGCCTTGGCACAGCTCCCTCATCAGACACTGGGGAGTTCCTCAGCGGTGAGGCAGACTCCTCACTTGTGTGGCCTCCACTTGTGCCCCTCTGCATCATCCCCAGGGGGCTTGGAAGGCAAGGGAACCATGTGATTATGGAGTGTGCTGCATTCAGTCATAAAGTTGTTTGACCCAACTCTGTCATGTCTTCTGCTAGTGTCCACAAGTTGTATGAAACCCTTCCCAGCCCCCCGGAGGGAACAGCCTTCCTGTCTCCCTCCAGAAGGGAAGGGATCACTGGTCAAGGAGTCCTGATCTTTTCCTAAGGAGTTGCACACTTGGCAGTGGGAGTAGGGTGGAGGTGTGGTGATTGCTCTGGTGCTCTGTCCTAATGTCATTGCAGCCCTGCAATACAGTGAACTTGGATAAACAATCCAAATATGTGTACATGGTGCCTTCCCACCAACGGGAAAGGAAATTAACTTTTACAGAAAGGTTTTTACAAGTGTCATGCCCGTCTTAGATCTTCCTATTTTGTACTCACGGAAATCCTAAGGAGATGGATGTTGTGATCTCATAAGACCCAAGGCTACAATTGCCTACAGATAGCTAGGCTTCCTATTCAGGTCACCTCAGTGCAACACTTAAGCTGGTGTTCACTGTTTTAATAAGGAGACATTTCCCTTAGGCCAGCCATAATTAGTCTCTGGATTCAAAACCCCCATCACACTCACTGTTCGCTTGCTTCATGAGTACAGTATCTATCCAGGCACTAGATTTAATTGTTTTAGTTTTCATTTGTAAGTTTAGTATTGGCATAATTGGCAGTTCTAATATACTACTTTAATTTAAACTAATATGTGAACTGTATTGTGTGTCCTTTTTAATATATGTAATTTTGTTTGTAAGTCTTTTTCTCCACTCCCTTTCTTTTCTCCCAAAATAAAGACTAGTTATAGTATCCTGAATTCTTGTTATAGTATACTGAATATATATTTTCTTTATCACTAGGTTAATTTTGATTCTGAAAATGGACCAATAGTCTACAACACCCTGAAGAAAATATTTAAGCACACACTGGAAGAAAAAAGAAAAATGACAAAAGATAGCCCTGAGCCTGGCATTTAGTGATGCTGACTTTCCCTTCATGACTATTTCAGACTTGAAGATCTGGGTGGCATTTCTGCTCATAGCTGAACAAATTGAAGTGTGGAACTGCTTCGTTTCATAGCACTTTATTTCAGATGCTCTCGGTTTGTGCTCAGAAATGCTTGTTCCTGTTTGGAGCAATTATTTATTTTAAAATATCCTTCAGTTATATTATGTTAAAAAATTGCCATAAAGTCAGTGCCACTTCTTTTATTTATGTATTTATTTAACTGAATTAATATTGTTGTATTAATATTTTAAGAATGTGGTATTTACATCCTTGTTCTTTTTTGACATTTTGGGAAAAGTTGTAACTCTTCTTTCCAAAACAATTATTTTATTGATGGAGCTCTTCTCTTTATTGATGGAATTATCTGTTTACCAAATAGATAATTTTAATAGTAAAACTTTACTGTGTATGCCCTGATACATGACCTTAAGGAAGTCACCAAGTGTCTTAAACGGTATGATATTTGTTATAAGAAGGCTATTGTTACATTTTAAAGGATTTTTTTTTACATTTGTTTGAATTTTTTGTTTTTTCTTTTTATATATGTGGCATAGAGTCTCAAATGTATTATTTTTGTGAGTATTTTAGTTTTACCTTAAAGGATTAACAGTACAGTGTTTGGGACTTTTTACTGTAGGAAATAGGCTTGCTCTTTGTCAGGCTTCCTGACAACCTCACTGACCTCTGCTGTCACAGACAGAAGGAACAGTTCTTAACACATCAAGCCTTATTCCCACTCTCCTGGGCTGTTGCTGAGCTGAGCAGCATCTTTACAGAGAAAGTAGGATCGGTGACAAGCAGTGTAGGAAGCGGCAGGACTCCAGCAGAATTGCCTCACAGGGGTGGGCTCCATGGCCACAGCCACTCCCCAGAGGCAGTTCTGTTCATGCTGATGGGGAGATACAGCATGAGCGCCAGCCCACATGTCCTAAGTCTTCTGTTTCATAGACCCATTTGCCTCAGGGCTTTGTCTTTGGTTGCTTTTCTGTGAGAATTTAGATGTTTAAATTGAATTTGACTCACTGTAGGTTGCATTCACCCTACTGGTTTTAGATAAGAGGAAGTAATTGCCTAAATTACTTAGTTCCTTATAAACCAAACTATCAGTAATCAAAGCCATTAAATAATATTTAAGTGAATATGTGGGGCACAAGCAGCCAAGCCTCTCTTTTTTTCCCAATTAAAGTGATATTAAACCAGTTTCAAACTAAAGCTACTACTTAATCTTAAAGACAGAATTTCAGAGAGAGTAACTAATTTACAAGAAATGAAATTTCTCCAACTTGTACGTTTCTGAATCAACTCTAGCACATCAAAAATGTCTGTCATTATTGGTCTTACTAACTCTAGTGGCAAATGCCATACTGTTTGAATTTTTAGGAAATCAAATCCAGTGAATTTTAGTGAACTGGTTTGCCCATTCCTGAAATTTCTTATTTCCAAGTGCCTGATCTGGGAAAGACAGGGAGAAAACAATTACATTTATCCAAAGGTACATTATAAAGATATGTATTTTATACCTAAAAAGATATTTATCCTCATCTTTGTCGGTCTCAAATGAACAGGTGCCACCATGGCTCATTTGACAAGTGGCTCTTGGCCTGTGCACCTGAAATGATCATTTCAGATTAGAGGATAGACCCTGCACAGCCATGCTGTGACCACAGCAGTGCCTGCCTAAAATCTAAGTGTACCAGTCTTGAGAGAGAGAGATGGTGTGATTAATCAAGTTGTATACAGGTTTTGTATTTGTTTGAATAAAAGTGGGGAAAAAGCACATGATCTTTGTCTTGTACTTCTTTAGCTTAGTGCTCTTGAGATCCTGATGATAAAGATTTGGCTTTGTGATTAGGATTTCCTAATGAGCAGACTGAGTAGTCAGCTGGCCAGGCTCTAGTCAGCCCCGATTCTGTTGGTTCAGAATGACCAAGGGGTGGAGACAGCCAGATAGGAGGATTCTAATAGAAATATGGGAGCAAAATCTCAAGGTCAGCAGGATTCCTGCCTTCCAGTATTTGAACTGGTGAAGAGTTCTCTGTAGCCCAGAGGATAGAAGTCTATCTACTAGAAGTTACAGGCCTACAAAAATTCAGCTCAGCAGAGTGGAAAGAGCCAAAACTGCACACATTCAGAACTTAACTATCATGGCTGAGCACAGGCATTGTCTTGACTACTTCTCTTACCAGGCCAGGAGTGAAATACTTTTCATACTTGGCTGATGAAAGGATTCCCCTCTGACTGACTTTGAAGTATGTTCTCCTTCTTGAAGCCCTTTCAGCACAGACTCCATGATGGTGTTACAGAGCACTGCATTATCTGTAACTTCAGTGGAAATACCCCCTACAAATTTTGTCCTCTGAAAAAGACTGAGCTCACTCTATTGCTATTGTATATATGTATGTGATACACACATGCAAACATATACATATATAAAAAGTGCATGATTTCTTGCCACTTCTGTATTTTTTCCTGTTTCAGAGAACTTGCTGATGCTCTTTGAGGTGAAGTGCTGCTATTTTAAAGTTGCTTCATCTGTCTGCATAACTCAGAATCACTATGCTGATCTTCTTTCTCATAGCTTCAAACAGCTTCCCAGTTCTATCTGAGAAAGAGTATGTGCTTTCATCACTCTGGATTCCGTGAAGATAAGCATATATCATACTTCAATAGAGAGGAAGTTTCTGTATTTCTCTCTTAAATGGAGGACACTTGCTTATATGTTTGGGTGCTATTTCTGGCTGTTCTCTAGAGGTCTGAAAAAGTTTCCAGAGATAGTATATTGTAGAACTTCTGTGCCCCAAGTTCTTGATATCTGAAGGCCCCCAAATAATTTAAGGATAATTTGATGAATTGTTTAAAAGTGACAGCTTACTCACAGGATCTTTGTTATTAAAAATTATTAAGCATTGATACATTTTCAGTAAATTAAGAACCACATTTCCTTTGCTGCTTTTTATGAATGTGACCCAAGAGTAACACCTTACCAAAGGATCCCTTTTCAGTGTTAAAGTGAACGTTGCTCAGTCATGTCCGACTCTCTGCAACTCCGTAGACTGTATAGCGACTTTCACTTTTCAGTGTTAGATGGTTGAAAATTATTTACAGATAAAATGGCAGGAGAAAGATTCAACAAATCCTGTTACACAGCGGTGGCTTATTTTTTAGTTATGCTTTTAAGCATGAGCTGATCTCTGATTAGCCCAGCGCTGGCTGACAATAAAACTGATTTATAAGTAATCACAATGGAGCCATTCAACAGTAGAGCTGTAGTGAACCTTCGTTCTAAATCATCAATTAAAATAGCTAGTCACTAAAAATAATATCCCAATAAGATTTTAATATCATAAAATCTTTTGCCCTGAAAAAAGTTTCATGCATCCACTGCAATTTACATCACAAGAGAAGGCTATTATGCCTTTGCCTCCTGGTTTTCTTGATTAAAAGATGTTTTACTCTTCAGATTGCCTCTTTGGGAGAAAAGTTATGTTTTTAGAATACATTCCCATTTACCTAACCATTTGATTACAATCTGCAAATATTACTTGGTTTTGATTTAGTGAATTGCCTTTTCATTTCCTTCTCCTCTTAAGAATAAAACAGACTACTCAGACATTGAATTATGTTGATACCGAATGGCCATTTCTGCAGGTGAAAAATGATCAAATATGGGCCATTTTATAACAGTTCAACCGAATACTAAATTTCATTTTCCTGGGGCCAGTAGGTGACATTTTCTAGATTATTTTAGCAAAGTTTAGATGATCAGTTACTTTCCAAGGATATCCTTTATGCTCAGAGTTCCAAAAAAAAAGAGATTAATATAAAACTATTCTTTCAGCAACTGATTTGTGCTCCTCTGAGCTTCCACTCTGCTGATGCTGGGGACACCAGGAATCATTCAGTCATTCATCCCTCCATCAGGAGCCAAGTCTAGTTAGCGCATGTCTGTGTGTCACTTGTTCATGCCATCTCCTCCCATCAGCACCCAAAATGAGTTCTGCATTGTCTGCCACTTAGCTACCCTCTTCAGCCCACACCTTCATTCTCTCTATACAATGGTGGAAGAATAATTCTCAATACTTTATTATTGTTCATTCTGAGTGTCCTTCAAAACTCAGCTCTGATCCCTTCAAACTATGTATTAATTAACACTTTGTTAAATGTAATTAAATTCAACTACCTGATGACCCCAGAGGTAGGGAGGTGTCATGAGCTGAATTAAGTCCTCAAATTCATATGTTGAAATCCTAACCTCTAGTACCTCAGAATGTGACTGTGTTTGGAGACAGGCTTTTTGCTGTTGCTAAGTCCCTTCAGTCGTGTCCAACTCTGTGCGACCCCATAGACGGCAGCCCACCAAGCTCCCCAATCCCTGGGATTCTCTAGGCAAGAATACTGGAGTGGGTTGCCATTTCCTTCTCCAATGCATGAAAGTGAAAGTGAAGTCGCTCAGTCGTGTCCGACTCTTAGCGACCCCACGGACTGCAGCCTACCAGGCTCGTCAGCCCATGGGATTTTCCCAGCAAGAGTACTGGAATGGGGTGCCATTGCCTGAGGTGATAAAGTTTAAAAGCAAAGTCCATATGTGTGTCTCACGTGACTTAAATGTAAGATGCTGGATTTGTTGGTATTTTCATCCATGAAACTGCTACTCCTAGTGTAACACTGGTGCATAGAGAGGACTCAACAAATGTCATATGGGTAAAAGGGAAGAGGGTAGAGGAAAGGAAAGTAGAGCTCTGGTGTCAGTGTATATAGAAAAAAATACCTGGGTCAGTTATGTTTAAAAACTGGGTTATTTGCAAAGCAGAGATAGAGACAGAGATGTAGAGAACAAATGTTTGGACACCAAGAGGGGAAGGTGGGATGAACTGGGAGGTTGGAATTAACATGTACACTATTGATACTATGTTTGAAACAGATACTAATGAAAACCTACTGTGTAGCTCAGAAAACTATGCAGTGCTCTGTGGTGACCTAAAAAGAAAGAAAACCCAAAAAAGAGGGGATATATGTATATATGTAGCTTTGCTTTGCTATACAGTAGAAACAACATTGTAAAGCAACTATACTCCAGTAAACATTAATTTAAATAAAAACAAGGAAGTGGAGTGTATAGGGGCATAATGGAATATAGCTTCGCTTTGCTATATGGCAGAAAATGTATAGTTGCTATACATTGTAAAGCAACTATATTCTAGTGAATATTACTTTAAATAAATAAAAACAAGGAAGTGGAGTGTATAGGGGCATAATGGAAGTAATGGTTCTCCAGTTCATTCAACAGGCTTCCCTGATAAGATCAGTTGGTAAAGAATCCACCTGCAATGCAGGAGACCCCAGTTCAGTCCCTGGGTCGGGAAGATCTGCTGGAAAAGGGATAGGCTACACACCAGTATTCTTGGGTTTCCCTTGCGGCTCAGCTGGTAAAGAATCCACCTGCATTGCAGGAGACCTGGGTTTGATCCCTGGGTTGGGAAGATGCCCTGGAGAAGGGAAAGGCTACCCACTTCAGTATTCTGGCCTGGAGAATAAAACATCCCATGCCAGTAGACTATGCCAAGTTACATATATCTAGAGTAAGCACTAGGAAAACTGTAGTAATATACTCACTATAATCAAGATGGAATTTTTTGTATTTTCACATAACTACAACAGGAAAGAGAAGAAGAATGAAGAATACAGAAAACAAACAAACACAAATAATAAAATGGCTGACAAATTCTAACAATTACCTAAATTCAGATGGTCTAAATGCACCAAAGACAGATTGGCTTAGTAGACAAAAATGACTAATAAATCCTACCTTCCAGAAAGATTAAAATACAATGTTATAGATGTTATATCATACATTATTTATTAAAAACAGAATGGCTTATTAGATAAATTAGACTTTAAAGCAAAGAAAATTACAGAAACATTTGTTTTTGTTGTTTAGTCGCTAAATTGTGTCTGACTCTTTTGCAACCCCATGGGCCATAGCCTGCCAGACTCCTCTGTCCGTGGGGTTTTCCAAGCAAGTATACTGAAGTTNCAATTACCTAAATTCAGATGGTCTAAATGCACCAAAGACAGATTGGCTTAGTAGACAAAAATGACTAATAAATCCTACCTTCCAGAAAGATTAAAATACAATGTTATAGATGTTATATCATACATTATTTATTAAAAACAGAATGGCTTATTAGATAAATTAGACTTTAAAGCAAAGAAAATTACAGAAACATTTGTTTCTGTTGTTTAGTCGCTAAACTGTGTCTGACTCTTTTGCAACCCCATGGGCCATAGCCTGCCAGACTCCTCTGTCCGTGGGGTTTTCCAAGCAAGTATACTGAAGTTGGTTGCCACTTCCTTCCCCACAAAAACATTACACAGTGATGAAAGGATCAGCCCACCAGGGATACATAATTCTGAGTAAGTCCACACCAACCATCAGAGCTTCCAAATACATGAAGCAGAATCTGGTAGAGCTGAAAGGAGAAACAGACAAAGCCACAGTTAGGCTTATAACTTCACCATCCCACTCTCAGCAACTGAGAGACTGTGCAACAGAAAGCAAAGCTGTAGAGTCACTGAAACATGCACACTCACACAACAATGCCTTCCACACACACAAATGCACACAACAAACAGGCTCCTATGCAGCAGTTCTGAGTGGTTTATCTCAGGACCACTTTGCTCTCCTAAGAATCAATGAGTTCCTCAAAGAGCTTTTGCTTATTTCTATTATATAATATTTATTGATTTTTATATATGTATTACATAATTATNAATAGATCAAAGGAACAAAAAAGTCCAGAAACAGACTCACATATACATGAACACCTGATTTTTTACAAAAGTGAAAGGCAATATAATGGAGTAAGGATAGTCTGCCCACAGATGGTGCTGGGACAGTTCAGATATTTGGATATTTACATGAAGAAAAGTACTTGGATCTATATCTTGCACCATCTACAAAAATCAACTTTTAAATGTAAAATCTAAAAGTATAAACTTTCTAGGAGAAATTATATGCTACATTAGGTAAGCCAGAGGTTTAGATATGACACCAAGAGTGTTGCTGTGAAAGGGCTGGCTGCCTGACCTGCATGGAAGTCAATACTATGGTACAGACCTTTGAGAAAAGAAAGAACTTTATTGAAAGATCACCAGGTAAGGAGATAGGACACAGGGCTCAAATCTGTCTCCCCATCCAGGGTTTCAGGTGAAATTCAAGGGGTGAGCGGATTGACCAGTCTTGGATCAGTCCGTATATTGTGATCAGCTGCTGGAAACTGGAACTTCCTTACTGAAGGACTGCTCACTTCATAAAGGGCTCCAGTGGCAGCATTTCTATTTTTTGAGTTTTCTAGACTGAAGATTCTTGGTTCTGGGGTCATTTGGGAGACACGCGTCTTGCAAATACACAAGGCTGTCTCTGTAAAGTAGCTCCAGGTGTGATTAATCAACTTGTTTTAAGGAAGAAAAATCTGTTTAAACTGCTCAGTGTTTAAAACTTCTGCTCTTCAAAAANTCTATTTTTTGAGTTTTCCAGACTGAAGATTCTTGGTTCTGGGGTCATTTGGGAGACACGCGTCTTGCAAATACACAAGGCTGTCTCTGTAAAGTAGCTCCAGGTGTGATTAATCAACTTGTTTTAAGGAAGAAAAATCTGTTTAAACTGCTCAGTGTTTAAAACTTCTGCTCTTCAAAAACACTGTTAAGAAAATGAAAAGACAAGCCATAGACTAGGAGAGAATTTTGCAAGACAAATAACTGATAAAAGGCTTGAATCCAGACTATACAAAACCTTTCAGAATTCAACAAAAGAAAAGAACAACCTAAATTTTTTTTAGGTGCAAAAGATTTGTATACAATGCCAAAGATACAAAGTTGACAGAGAAGCACAAAAGGAGATGCTAAGCATTATTAGTCAGAGGAATGCAAATGAAAGCCACAATGAGATAGCACTTCACATCTTTCAAAATGGTTAAAATGAAAAAGACTGACCATACCAAGTGTTGGTGAGGATGTTAAGAAACAGGAACCAACCTGCACTGCTGCTGCTGCTGCTGCTAAGTCGCTTCAGTCCTGTCCGACTCTGTGTGACCCCAGAGACGGCAGCCCACCAGGCTCCCCCATCCCTGGGATACTCCAGGCAAGAACACTGGAGTGGGTTGCCATTTCCTTCTCCAATGCATGAAAGTGAAAAGTGAAAGTGAGGTCACTCAGTAGTCTCCGACTCCTAGCGACCCCAGCCATGGTAGGACTGCAGCCTACCATGCTAGTGGGGATATAAAATGATACACACTTTCGAAAACAGTTTAGCAATACCTTAAACAGTTAAACATGCACCTTCTATGTGATCCAACCATTATGTTCCTAGGCATTTACCCAAGAGGAAAAAAATGTGTATGTCCCTACTAAGACTTCTACATCAGTGCTCATATCAGCTGTATTTGGAAGATCCCCAAACTGGAAACAACACAAATGTACATGAGCAGGTATGTAGATAGCTAAATTTTGGTTTATCTGCACATGGAATGCCATGCAACAATAAAAAGGAATGAACCATNAGGCATTTACCCAAGAGGAAAAAAATGTGTATGTCCCTACTAAGACTTCTACATCAGTGCTCATATCAGCTGTATTTGGAAGATCCCCAAACTGGAAACAACACAAATGTACATGAGCAGGTATGCAGATAGCTAAATTTTGGTTTATCTGCACATGGAATGCCATGCAACAATAAAAAGGAATGAACCATTGAAACAGCAACAGGAAGTCAACCCTCCCCCCCCACAAAAGTACATATTGATGATTTCACTTGTATATAACTCTAGAAAATGGAAAAGTAATCTGTAGTGCCTGGAAACAAATGTGTGGTTGTCTGGGGTAGGGCATGGCAAGAAGGGAGGAGTCACAAAGGAGTACAAGGCAACTTTGGAGGAGATGGATATGGTCAATACATTGGTTGTCATATTGGTTTCATGTCAGAACCTATCAAACTATACACGTTAAATACTGTATGTTGATTGTACATCAATAAAGTTGTTAAGATAAAATAAAAATGTGTAGATGATGAAAGAAAACATTTTGGAAAGGAGAACATTAGATGTTCACAAAGATTTTCTCTGGGAGGGGATCGGAATGGGTCATTACTGTCAAAGGGGACTGGGGCTTTAAGAGCATTATTTGAAATTTTTTTTTTTAACGCAAATAGGCCCACATATTAACTATGTTATTTTTTAAAGTTAAAAAAAATGGCTGACACACAAGTGGGCTCTGATGTTTATGTTGACTCAATCTTCAGAGAACCTTTATGAGCTTTAATATTTTTACAGTGGGAATTTTGTTTTTACAATCTAAAATACTTTTAAATGAATTGAAATGTATTTCTTACTTTAAATATTATTTTTCCTGAGAATTTCTAAAGGATTGAGTTTGGAAAAGTCTGCTTTTTAACAGATGTCTTACGTTCTCTCCTTAGTATTTTTCTAGACTCTGACTAATGCATGAAATTTTTTGGCCACCACCCTCAGAACACAACCTCTGTTACCAGATGTTTGTCTTCCTGCTCTCTATATTTAAAGGATTCAGAGAAGACTTAGCCATTACAGTCGCATGAGGATTTTTTTCAACAATTAAAAATTTTGACAACCACAGTATCCACAAACTAATTAAATTGAGGCACAGAAACCTCAGTTTAATTAAAGAGCTTCAGAAAAAGTTCAGCCTGTTGCCTCCTGCAATGGCACTGATGGTGTGCCCAGGAGTCATCACCCTAGGAATTCTGATAGACAGAGCCTCCTGGCTGCTGCCCAGGGACTGTGAGTCATGAAGAAACTCTGTATAAAATAAACCTTCAGGCAAATGAGAAATGGCCCTTTAGAAAGTGCTGTCTGAGCCACAGAGCAGAAAGTTGAATTAAAATGGGACCATCTAAATTCTTTCTCTCTGGCGTCATCCATTCAGTCCTCACTTAAGCACCTTCAGGTCTCTCATCCCCTTCTTAGGAACTGGGGATACACAGCTGGCTCCCCTCCAGGGAGCCAGGTGGCCCTGAGCGCACATGGAGCTCTGGACCCAAATTTCCTTGGGAAGAAGGAGAAGCTCCCAGGCCAGGGGGGATACTTGAACGTGGCCCACAGAAAGTAGGGGGATGAGAATTCTGGACAAAGACGCAATCATGGAAGGGCTTCTGGCCTTTCGTTCTGAAACCAGGTCACTCTGTGCCTGGACTGTAGGAGAGGCTGGGGGAGAGAGAAAGCTAGAGATGGTTTTGGTGCCAGTTTTCAAGGGGCTCCCTCCTTTTCCACTCTTTTACATCCATATTCCTTTACTTTCTTTAGATCAACTCAGTGTTGACTCCAAGTCCCCATTTCCCCCCAGAGCTGATGAAATAGCTGATTGAGGTTGTTCTGGGCCCCAAGATTTTGCTGAGGTTCACGGATCCTTTGGAGCTGAGATGTTGAATATCCCACAGGCCTGGGACCTTTTCTCCCCCTGGCCCACTGGGCTTGTGGCCTAGGTGCCTTCAGCAAGGCTAGAACACATACACATTTTCTCCTTTAAATACCGAATTGTGTCCTGGAGGCTGGCACCTCCCAAGCAGCCAGAGATTGAGCCACCTTCCAAGATGAGTGTGTAGATGGCTGTACATACTGTCTGCTTCCCTAGAAATCCTGACAAACAGGGCTCCAGGAGTTCAGAGACCAGTCTTCTGATTTGGGATTCACTCTTGACCCTGAGGAAACCCCTTTTCTTTGACCCTTTGTCTGACACTGGCCAAGGAGATGGCTTGTGCAAGAGCTCTTGTAACACTCAGGAGAAGGTGAAAAAAGAACTGTGACCTTCTCCAGGGCAGCCATGGGGGGGCAGTCTGATGGGGAAGGGGGTCGATCATCTCCTGAAGCTGTCTCTGGCACAGAACACTGATGGGATGACCAGGAAGAAACGAGGACCTCCAGGATCTGTTCTTTCCCCAGCTCCAAAAACCAGGCTTGTCTGGAGAAGCCCTTTCGTGGACTCTCTCCCAGTGCCTGATCTCACATTTCATTCCTTCTCAGCCTTTCACAGCATGACCAGCCACCCTGGCTTAGCCACCTCCCTCAAGAAGGCTGTCACTCCAGTAGTTGTTTATTTTAAATTCAGGTTTATTATTAACATATATGGAGTTTCCCTAAGGGCTCAGTGGTAAAGAATGCACCTGCAATGCAGGATACATGGGTTCAATCCCTGGGTTGGGAAGATCCCCTGGAGAAGGAAATGGTAACCTACTCCCGTACTCTTGCCTGGAGAATCCCATGGACAGAGGAGCCTGACGGGCTATACAGTCCATGGAATCACAAAAGAATTGGACACAACTTAGTGAATGAACAACAACAAGAAATATTAGATATAATTAATACACAGTCAAAGTTTCTGCTTTTCATGTTCTTGTTGTTCAATCGGCAAGTTGTGTCCAACTCTTTGCGACCCCATGGACTGCAGCACACCAGGCTTCCCTGTCCTTCAACATCTCCCAGAGCTTGTTCAAACTCATGTCCAATGGGTTGGTGATGCCACTGAACCATCTCATTCTCTGTCACCCTCCTCTCCTCCTGTCCTCAATCTTCCCCAGCATCAGGGTCTTTTCCAATGAGTGGGCTCTTTGCATAGATGGCCAATGTATTGGAGCTTCAGCTTCAGCATCAGTCCTTCCAATGAATATTCAGTGTAGATTTCCTTTAGGATTGACTGGTTTCATCTCCTTGCAGTCCAAGGGACTCTCGAGTGTCTTCTCCAACAATACAGTTCAAAAGCATCAATTCTTCAGCACTCTGCCTTCCTTATGGTCCAACTCTCAGCTCCACACTCGACCACTGGAAAAACCATAGTTTTGACCATATGGACCTTTGTCAGCAAAGTGATGTCTCTGCTTTTCAATACATTGTCTAGGTTTTTCATAGCTTTTCTTCCAGGGAGAAAGTAAGTGTCTTTTAATTTCATGGCTGCAGTCACTACCCACAGTGATTCTGGAGCTCAAGAAAATGAAGTTTATCACTGTTTCCCTTGTTTCCCCATCTATTTGCCATGAAGTGATGGGACTGGATGCCGTGATCTTCATTTTTTGAATATTGAGTTTTAAGCCAGCTTTTTCAATCTCCTCTTTCACCTTCAAGAGGCTCTTTAGTTCCTCTTTGCTTTCTGCCATAAAGATGGTGTCATCTGCGTATCTGAGGTTATTGATATTTCTCCCAGCAATCTTGATTCCAGCTTGCGCTTCATCCAGTCCAGCATTTTGCCTGATGTACTTGGCATATAAGTTAAATAATAAGCAGGGTGACAATATACAGCCTTGATATACTCCTTTCCCAATTTTGAACCAGTCCGTTGTTTCATGTCCAGTTCTAATTGATGTTTCTTGCCCTGAACACAAGCTTCTCAGAAGGCGGGTAAGGTGGTCTGGTATTCCCATCTCTTGAAGAACTTTCCATGGTTTGTTGTGATCCACACAGTCAAAGGCTTTGATATAGTCAATAAAGCAGAAATAGATGTTTTTCTGGAATACTATTGCTTCTTCATGTTCTGCGGCTGCTACTGCTGCTAAGTCGCTTCAGTCATGTCCGACTCTGTGCGACCCCATAGAGGACGGCCCACCAGGCTCCCCCGTCCCTGGAATTCTCCAGGCAAGAACACTGGAGTGGCTTGCCATTTCCTTCTCCAATGCATGAAAGTGGAAAGTGAAAAATGAAAGTGAAGTCGCTCAGTCGTGTCCGACTCCCATGTACCCCAGGTACTGTAGCCCACCAGGCCCCTCCAACCATGGGACTCTCCAGGCAAGAATCCTGGAGTGGGTTGCCATTGCCTTCTCCGTCTTCATGTTCTAAGGTTTGACAGTCACACGCTGTCTCATAATCACCACCACAGTCAGGATACAGGACTGCTCCGTGCATACAGAAAGCTCCTTCATGTCCTTTGGCAGCCCTCACCCCCGGCCCTGCAGCCAATCATCTGCTTTCTGTCCCTATGGTTTTGCATTTCCAGAATGTCAGACAATACGCAGCCTTTGCAGGTCTGGCTTTTCTCAATTTCACAAACTCCATTTGCCATTCGCCAATGTTGCCTCCATCTGTTGTTTGCTCATTTTTGAGCTGAGGGAGTTTCTGTTGTGTGGACGGACCATGGAGCGTTTATCCATTCCACCGAGGACACTTGGGCTGGTTCTGGCTCTTGCCAATTGTGAATAAAGGACATGACGATACATGAGCTTGGGTAGGTTCTCCCCCCAAAACTTGGCTTTGGTTTCTCTTGGTAAAAAGCCTAGGAGAGGGATGGCTGGGCCAGGTGATGAGCAACTTTGTAAGATGCTGCTCTTTTTAACTGTTTCCTCCAGAGGCTTCACTCTCTCGCCTCCGCCTCCACTTCCTCCCTTCTCCTGCCCAGCCTTCACTTTGTCCACGGATTCATGAGTAATTGTCTTCCAGCTCCATCCCTTCGTCCCCAACCCTCCTTCAGTCTCTAGGTTTCCCTCTACACTTTCCTTGCTTTCGAAAGATGTGTCTCATCACACCCATCCCCCTCAGCCTCCCTGGGACCTTGCCTTCTGGACATCAAACTGCCACCTGCACCACTCAGGACTCAGGGTCTCAGGACCTCCACACCCTGAGCCCTCCCGCTCTGTTTTCACCCTTCCCTCAGTGACATCCATTCTCCTGGGTCCACTCAAGGGAAACCTTTCTCTGCGTGGCTTCCTGGGGCCCAGGCCAAGTGACAGCAAGAGTCTGGATGCAGACTGCTGCCTCCCTGACCCACCTGCTGTTGACTGCCAGATCCTGGAAGGCAGGGGTGGCTTCTCATTAAAGTCTGATCCCCCATCCCAGTAGGCACCTGGCGTAGATTTGGTGTCCAAGGTGGACACAGGCAGGGAAGACTGCCACAGGAAGAGGGTAAGTGGAAAAAATGGAAAACCAGGAAAACCCCACTCTCAGGTGGAAACACGATGGGGACAGGGAGGGAGGACAAGGTAGGAGGAAGGTGTCCGCCTTTGTTCAGTCCAGCATTTGCGGGAAGAGCTCAGGGTGCCTGGCAGATGTGCAGAGTGTGGGTGGATTTGCTGCTCCTCCCTCCTGTGTTCCTGGTTCCTGAAGCCAAGCATCTGGCTTCTTTGTGGGTTCTACTCCCTGCTCTCCTGAAGCCACGGGTGACGACTGAGGTTTCGGGTCTCCACCACCAACTTGAGGGGCAGCTTCGACACTTTCTCTCCTTGGTCTCCTCTGGACCTTCTGGCCTATCCAATCCCTTTCTGGATTCTTCCCACCTGACTCCTGCCTGGGAGGGAGGGGGACGACCATACTGTCTACTCTCTCCAGCTCCTATGGCACCATCAGAGCTTGACCCTAGAGGCTGTCCTACCTGGGTCCAGCCAAATACCTGTGGCCTCCACACCTCCTCTCTATCACTTTCCATCTATAAGAGGTGGTTCCAGGGGTAGGTGAAGGGGTGCCAAGAGCTTGGGGAGGAGAGAAGGGGGAACTGTTTAATGGGTCAGTTTTAGTTTTGCAAGATGAAAAATTCTGGAAATGGAGGGCGGTGACGGTCACTGCAGATGGTGATTGTAGCCACGANCATGTGAGATGAGTGCAATTGTGTGGTAGTTTGAGCATTCTTTGGCATTGCGTTTCTTTGGGACTGGAAAGAAAACTAACCTTTTCCAGTCCTGTGGCCACTGCTGAGTTTTCCAAATTTTCTCTCAAGCAACCACTAAAACAATAAAGATTTATTGCTAATAAGCCAGCAATGGAAATAAAATAGGATTATAAAAGATACACAATTAATCCTAAAGAAGGTAGAAAGAGAAGAGGAAGGGAACAAAAACCAGATTGGGCAAATAGAAGCAAATAGCAAGATGATAAAACTCAAATCTAGCCATATCAATAATCACATCAACTGAAAATGGTCTAAACACTCCAGTTAAAAAGGCTTCCATCATAGTGAAGAAAAATCAAGACCCAGCTCGGATAAATGTGCTTTATATGAAGACACAAATAAGTTAAAAGTGAAAGAATGGAAAGAGACATGTCATGCTAACATGAGTCAAAAGAAGCCAGAGTGGCTCTATAAACATCAGGCAAAGAAGATTTCAGGCCAAATAATATTATTAACACCAAGGAGAAAGAAGGTAATTTCATTTTCGTAAATGGATCAATTAATCAAGAGAATAAAAACAGTCTGAAATGTTTATGCATTTAATAAGGAATCTTCAAAATATATACAGCAAAAACTGATAAAACTACCAGGAGAAATAGACAAATCCATAATTTTCAATATCATTTTCTTGATAACTGGTAGAACAGGTATGCAGGAATTCTGCAAATATATAGCTTGAACAACATTGTTAATCAGGCCTGACTAACATTTATGGAACATTCCCCCACAACAACAGCAGAACACATTCTCAAGTTCACACAGCTCACCAAGATAGATCAAAAAACAAGTATCAACAAATTCAAAAGGATTTGGGGCTTTCCTGTTGGCTCGCTGGTAAAGGATCCTCCTACCAATACAGGAGACATGGGTTCAATCCCAGATCCAGGAGGATCCCACGTGCCATGGAGCAACTACGCCCGCATGCCACAGCTATTGAACCTGTGTTCTAGAGTCTGGAAACCGCAACCACTGAGCCCTCAAGCTGAAACTGCTGAAGCCCACATGCCCTAGCGCCTGTACTCTGCAACAAGAGAAGCCACTGCAATAAGAACTCCGTGCACTGCAGCCAATAGCACCCACCACTCACTGCACTAGAGAAAAGTCTGCACAGCCAATAAATAGATAAAATTATTTTTTAAAAGTTTTTAAAAATTCAATTTATACAAAGTATGTTCCCTGTTTAGTTGCTAAGTCATGCCCAACTCTTTGCGACCCCGTAGACTGCAGTGCACCAGACTTCCCAGTTCTTCGCTATCTCCTAGAGTTTACTCAAACTCATGTCTTTTGAGTCAGTGATGCCACCCAACCATCTCATCCTCTGTCACCCTCTTCTCCTCCTGCCTTCTATCTTTACCAGAATCAGGGTCTTTTCTAATGAGTCGGCTCTTCTCATCAGGTGGCTAAAGTATTGGAGCTTCAGCTTCAGCATTAGTCTTTCCAACGAATATTCAGGGTAGATTTCCTTTAGGATTGATTGGTTTGATCGCCTTGCTATCAAAGGGACTCTCAAGAGTCTTCTCCAGCACCACTGGCGAATTCAAAAGCATCAGTTCTTTGGCATTTAGCCTTTTTCACGGTTCAATTCTCACATCTGTACATGACTACTGGAAAAACCATAGCTTTGACTACATGGACTTTCGTCAGCAAAGTTGTCTCTGTTTTCTAATATGCTGTCTAGGTTTGCCATAGCTTTCCTTCCAAGAAGCAAGAGTCTTTTAATTTCATGGCTGCGATTACCATCCACAGTGATTTGGGAGCCCAAGAAAATGCAATCTATTACTGTTTCCACTTTTCCCCCTTCTGTTTGCTATGAAATGATGGGACTGGATGCCATAATCCTAGTTTTTCAAATGTTGAGTTTCTCTGACGACAACAGAATTGAATTAGAAATGAATAACATAAAGAATTTTGGAAATTAAATAACATGTATTGATAAACTCATAGGTCAAAGAAAAACCAAAATGGAGATTATAAAGTATGTTGCACTGGATAAAAATGAAAGCAAAGCATATCAGTATTATGGGGTGTCACTAAAGCAGCACTTAGTGGGAAATTTAAATTAGAAAATAACAAGACTTGGTATTACTGATCTCAGCTCCCACCTTAGGAAAGTGCAAAAAGAAAGAGTGAAGTAATCCAAGTAAGCAGCATAAAAGAAATAATAAAGACAGAACAGAAAAAAATGAGCTAGAAAACCAAAAACAATAGAGAAAATAGATAAAACCAAAAACTAGTTCTTCAAGATCAACAGAATTAAACTTCTAGCCAGACTACTCAAGGAAATAGAGACAGCAAGAGGAGAGAGAACATTATTTACCAAAACCAGGAATAAGAGAGGTAGCATCACTACAAATTCTATAGGTATTTAAAATACAATAGTCAACTCTGTGTTTAATGTTAAACTGCTCACAGCTTTTAAAGCCTTCCTTTTCCCTCTTCTCCTTCTGATCAAAATCTGGAAAAGCTGATAAGCAAACCTAAGTGCTTCCTTCTTTGGTATCTGCAGGATTTCAAGCCACATAAGCCCAGCTTAGCTGTGGGAACCTTCCACAGCTCATAACCACCATAAAAATTCCAAACCAATCTGCTTTCTCTGCTCTCTAAAGCTATTTTCAGACCTGGTTGGAAGCTGCCCTGTTCTCCTCCAGAAAGCTTCATTATGTAATAGCCCTTTTCATCACATTGTTGTTTGTGTGGTGACATCATCACTCTCAAGTTTCTGAGAAGTGGCTCCAACAGATAAGAAGGGACAATTGCAAACAATTTTATGGCAATAAACTTGACAATTTAGATTAAATTCTGTGAAAGACACAAATGATCAAAATTCTCCCAGAAGAAATGCTATAATAGCCATTTATCTGTTAAAGAAGTTAAATTTGTAGTTAAAAACTTGCTTGCATTAAAAACTCCAAGCCCATATAGGTTTGTTGATGATTCAACCAAACATTTAAGGAAGAAGCAATAACAAATATACACAAACGTCCATAAAATTAAAGAGATGAGAATTTGTCCCAACTCTTTCTATAGGACCAGGGTTATCCTGAAGTCAGAACCAGGCAAAGAAAATTACAACCGATATCTTTTATGAACACTGATATAATAATTCATTTAAAAATTTTGTAGATCATATCCAAAAATATATGAGAGGCCTAATACATTACAAGCAAAAGAGGCTTTATCTCCAGAATACAGTGCTAACATTCAAAACACAATCAATGTAATTCACTATAACAAAAGAAAAATGAAAAATCATATGATTTCAGTAGACAGAATACTTTTTTGAAAGAATTCAATATTAATTTGATAAAACTAAGCAATCTAGCAATATCTCAGATGCTCTGGTTCTCAGAGGCCAAACTGATGGTCCAAAAACTTAATTCAGTTCTGACACTAACCATCTATAGTTAATACAGACCTCACAAGTTAAGGGTTATCCTATAAGACTGCCCTCACTTCAGGTTCCAGTCACAAGTCTCAAGTTGCCACCTGCACTTCTGGCTAACTGGCTATAAACTTGGGTTTCCTACAACCCCCTTTTCAGGTTGATGATTCATTAGATTCACAGATCTCAGGAAAGCACTTTACTGCGTTTACCTCTTTATTATAAGGCTATAGATCAGCAACAGCTAAACAGAAAGGATACACAGGGCAAGGTAAGAGCCGTGGGGTATTTAGAGGCGTAGCTTGCATTACTTCTCTGTGTGTCCTGTCCTCCCAGCATAACGAAGTGTTCACTAACTGGAAGCTCCCTGAACCCTTTCTAAAGGGGTTCCTGTGGCGATTCCATTATGTAGGGCTGCTGCTGCTACTAAGTTGCTTCAGTCATGTCCGACTCTGTGAGACCCCATAGACAGCAGCTCACCAGGCTCCTCTGTCCATGGAATTCTCCAGGCAAGAATACTGGAGTGGATTGCCATTTCCTTCCCCAGGTATGTAGGGCATGACTGATCAAATCATTGGCCACTGGTGATTGAACTCAATCTCTAATCCCTCTCCTCTTCTCCAAGTTTTATACTGCCAGTTGAGAGCAAGGCTGAAATCCAGGGTTTGAGGGTAGGGCTAAAACCCAGAGATTGAGGGTAGGGCTGAAAGTTCCAACTCTTTAGTCATGTTTGATCTTTCTGGAAACCAGGATCCATCCTGAAGCTATCTAGGGACCCACCAAGAGTCGCCTAATTAGTATAATCTCATATATTTTTGAAAAGGGCTTATTATGAATAACAAAATCTATACCTATCACTCAGGAAATTCCAAGAATTTTATGAGCTTTGTACCAGGAACCAGGGACAAAGGCCATATATTTCCCATTATACCACAACATAGAAGATAATAAAAGGCATCTGTGAAAACCTGCAACTTACAACATGCTTAATCTTGCAACACTGAATATTCACCCCAACAAGATCAGAAATAAGACAATGATGTTGTTCTCATCACTGCAATTTAACATTGTACTGGAGTTCTAACCAGTACAACTAGGCAAGAAAAATAAAAGCATTCAGATAGGAAAGGAAGAAGCAAAATGATATAACTATGCTGAGAGACGGAGAAGGCAATGACACCCCACTCCAGTACTCTTGCCTGGAAACTCCCATGGACGGAGGAACCTGGTAGGCTGCAGTCCATGGGGTCACTGAGAGTTGGACACGACTGAAGCGACTTAGCAGCATGCTGAGAGAAATTGAGAGGATCTATTAGTAAATAAATGGAGGACTATATATACTCTTCGTGCATAGCAAAACTCAATGTTATTGACATGTCAGTTCTACTCAAATACTTCAACAGATTTCATGCAATCGCAATTAACATCCCAGCATTTTTTTTTTTTTAATGACTGGGTGATTCTAAAGCTCATGTGGAAAAGCAAAGGTTATAGAGTAACCAAAACAATTTGAAATAAAGTTGTAGGGTTAACTCTACCTGAATTCAACAATTAATCTAAAACTCTGGTAATCGAAAGAGCATGGTACTGGCATAAAGACAGACAAATAAAACAATGGAACAAAATAAAGAATCCAGAAACAAATCTGTACACATATAGAACCTGAGTTTTGACAAAACTGCAAAAGCAATGCAGTGGAGAAAGACTAGCCTCTTCAACAAATGGTACTGGAACAACTGAAAATTTGTATGCAGCAATAGCAACAAAGAAAGAAAGAAAAGGAAGGAAAAGAAAAACAAAACTTCATCCATCCTTCACACTACATGCAAAAATTAATCCTACATAGACAGTAGACCTATACATAACAAAACCACACAATATGTAGAAGAAAACATAGGAGAAAAATATCTCTGTAAAAATATATCTGATAAAAGATAAAGAATAGATAAAGAACTCTCAAAACTCAACAATAAGAAAACAAACAGCTTGGGGATTTCCCTGGCAGTCCAGGGGTTAAGACTCCACGTTCCCAATACAGGGAGCACAGGTTCAATCCCTGGTTAGGGAACTAAGATCCTGCATGGCTCAGAGTGTGGAAAAAAAAAAAAAAAAAGAAAAACAAACAAACAAATCAACTAAAATAGGCAAAATATTAGCATAGACTTTTCACCAAATGAGCTCTGCAGATGGCAAACAGTATCTGAAAAGATTCTCAGTTATTAGGGTAATGCAAATGAAAACCACAATGAGATACAGCTACACACCTATCCGAAATGATAGACCAATNAAAAAAAAAAAAAGAAAGAAAAACAAACAAACAAATCAACTAAAATAGGCAAAATATTAGCATAGACTTTTCACCAAATGAGCTCTGCAGATGGCAAACAGTATCTGAAAAGATTCTCAGTTATTAGGGTAATGCAAATGAAAACCACAATGAGATACAGCTACACACCTATCCGAAATGATAGACCAATAGACCAAGTGTTTGTGTGGATGTAGGAGACTATTGGTAAGGAACTCTCATACACTGCTGCTGGGAATGTAAAATAGTACAAACACTTTGGAAAACAATTCGGTAATTTTTTAAAAAGTTAAATAACTGGTTCAGCTCCTCCACTTCTAGGTTTCAAAACCTAAGAGAAAAGAAAATATATTAAAGTAATTACAGTTTTGCATTGTTGAAATTTGCTGTTTGATATTGGAATACATTCTTAAATAACTGTGGTTATTTTATACATCATTTTAATGCAGACCTAAATCAAATCCCTTACAATTATACAGTGGAAGTGACAAATAGATTCAAGGGATTACATCTGATAGACACAGTGCCTGAAGAACTATGGACGAAGGTTTGTGACTTTGTACAGGAGGCAGTGATCAAGACCATTCCCAAGAAAAAGAAATGCTAAAAGGCAAAATGGTTGTCTGAGGAAGCCTTACAAATAGCTGAGAAAATAAGAGAAGCTAAAGGCAAAGGAGAAAAGGAAAGATATACCCATTTGATTCTTCAGTGATCAGTGCAAAGAAACAGAGGAAAACAATAGAATGGGAAAGACTAGGGATCTCTTTAAGAAAATTAGAGATACCAAGGGAACATGTCATGCAAAGATGGGCTGGAGAAAGGACAGAAATGGTAAGGACCTAACAGAAGCAGAAGATATTAACAAGAGGTGGCAACAATACACAGAAGAACTGTACAAAAAAGATCTTCACGACCCAGGTAACCACAATGGTGTGATCACTAACCTAGAGCCAGACATCGTGGAATGTGAAGTCAAGTGGGCCTTAGGAAGCATCACTACGAACAAAGCTAGTGGAGGTGATGGAATTCCAGTTGAGCTATTTCAAATCCTGGAAGATGATGCTGTGAAAGTGCTGCACTCAATGTGCCAGTACGTTTGAAAAACTCAGCAGTGGCCACAGGACTGGAAAAGGTCAGTTTTCACTCCAGTCCCAAAGAAGGGCAATGCCAAAGAATGCTCAAACTACTACACAGTTGCACTCATCTCACATGCTAGCAAAGTAATTCTCAAAATTCTCCAAGCCAGGCTTCAACAGTATGTGAACCGTGAACTTCCAGATGTTCAAGCTGGATTCAGAAATGGCAAAGGAACCAGAGATCAATTGCCAACATCTGCCGGATCATTGAAAAAGAAGAGAGTTCCAGAAAAACATCTATTTTTGCTTTATTGACTAGGTCAAAGCCTTTGACTGTGTGCATCACAACAAACTGTGGAAAATTCTTAATGCAATGGGAATACCAGATGACCACCTGACCTGCCTCCTGAGAAATCTGTATGCAGGTCAAGAAGCAATAGTTAGAACTGGACATGGAACAACAGACTGGTTCCAAATCAGGAAAAGAGTACGTCAAGGCTGTATATTGTCACCCTGCTTATTGTACTATTATATTGTACTATTGTGAGCCATGGTGACATATATGAGACCTATAGAAATATTTATCAATAGAATGGAAGAGTCTCCTCATCCTATGCAAGATGAATTTGTTAAGTGCCTACTATATGCTGGTCTGGTGTCAGGCACTATATGTCCATCATCTCATTTAGTTCTCTTCAGCACCCCATGACCTCTTTTTCTCAAGGCAGGAATCTAAGATGCAGGACTATTCAGATGTAAGAGCCACAAGCACACTTGGGGGCTGCCTGGCCTCACCATTCGAGCGCATCTGCACTGTTTCCCCTACACTCCTTCCCCTCAAGGGGAGACCTGATCACAGAGCTAATGCAGAGCTGAGGCTGACAGGATGAGCTGCAGGACAGGCCGACCAGACAGGGGAAGGGCACTGTAGGTCACGGAGAGTCCAGAGTAAGAGACCTTGACTTTTTCTAGCAAGATCACAATGGATGGTTCGTGATTTCATTCCCGTCAAAATATTCAGGTAACTCCTTCCACTTGAGTATTCTTTTAGTAAGGGTGTACATCTGATTGTAATAGAAATTCACAAGTTGTAGCTTTTTAAAAAATTAGAGATTCTATTTATTTTTTAATTTAATGAAATGCCCATAGGTAGAAAGTCAAGAATGCCAACTTAGTGGCCCCATGATGCTCCACCCTCTTCTCTAAGCTTTGCCGTGTGTGCTCCTGTCAGCACAACGTTACCAGGAGCCTACTCCATGCGGCATTGACCCCAGGTCCCGGCAGGAGAAAGGGGAAGGATCAAGACTTGTCCCAGAAGCATCTGTCTACCCTTAGGCAGCTTTCCCAGAAGCCGCACCCAATAACTCAGACTTCTGCTTCTGTTGCACGCCTTGTCACCCCGAACTACAAGGAAAGCAGGAAATGAATGTAAGTATTTTTAGCTGCCCACACATCACGGGCTGGAAGAATCAGGGTTCTTTGGTAGGAAAGAGCTGAAAAAAGGGTAGTAGGCTAGCAGCGAACACTGGGCACCACCCCTAAGGAGTTCTTGGTTCAGTAGAGGAGAAGAGGCAATGCCATGAACCAGGTGCCCAGGCCTGAATGCTGAAGGTCTTTCCTAAGAAATGTTCATGCTGCCTCCACAGGACATGGAGAAGCTCATCAGGGAACTCTCTACCAGCGCCACTGACACACTGGCCATGATCGACACCATTGGAGATATCCTGCTCAGTGGCATCAAACGTCGGATTGCCACCTTGAAAAAGCAACTGCACAGAGAGCACTGCTCCAAGCTGGAGAAGTTACAGCTGGTTGCCCGGGAACTTGAAGCTCCCCGAGAGCTTTACCAGCAGATGAAGATGCTCCTGCAGCATCATGCTAATGCAGTGCAGTTTCTCCACGAGCATAAAAGGCTCAAGGGGGAGATGGAGAGACTCATGGAGGGCAGTGTGTCGCCCCCAGTCCCCACCAAGGACACTATTTCCATCAGGCGCTATTTTCAAGAGCTCCTTAGAGGAATAGACATCACTGCCTTTGCCCTCCCTGAGACTGACCAAGTGCCAGCCTGCATGGCTGGGCTCCAAGAGGCCTGGCAGGCAGGCTGTGCCATGCAGGGCTGTCTGTCGCAACAAGTGCTTGAGGATATTTTGTGCAAGGCAGTGTCGGGCTCAGGGCCAAAACCAAATCAAGAGGCAAAGCTTCCTAGGAACCCATCTCATGCTTACTCAGTACAAGGAAGTGAGATAGGGTCTAGAGAATCAACCGTGTAAGGTATTATTTTGGTCTCAAAATGTCAACAACTTTTATCATTTTCTCTGTAACTGGAAAGTTGCTAGACTTTGCTTCTTAAAAAGAAAATAAAAAATTTCTACATTGTGGTTTCTCTTTTGATTTTGGTCTTGTGTTGATCATCCAAAGCCTTTTTTTCTTTTTTTTTTAAAATGAAAATCTGCTTTAAAAACTACTTGCTTGAAGCTCACATAGGAGGGTTTGAATCATGGGGGCTGCTGGCTTGGCAATCAGGGTGGGTGGTGCAGGAGGTGAGTTCTTGGCACAACTGAACAGAACAGCTTTGTGTTCTGATGACTTAGTGTGCACTTTTAGCTCAATTGAGCCTCAGATAGTAGAAAGCACAATAGCAATGACTCCTTCAGAAATGAAACCTTTGGCTAGCTCTGGACTGTGGCTTTTGTTGTTTTTCCATCACAATAAATACAATTTGTTGAATGCTTAGGACACAAACACTACTAGCAATTCTTACGTTAATGAGTTAGTTTCATTCTCAAAATAACTGAAAAAGATGGGTTTCCTGGGTAGCTCAACTGGTAAAGAATAGGTCTGCAATGCAGGAGACCCTGGTTTGATTCCTGGTTTGGGAAGATCCCCTGGAGAAGGGATAGGCTACCCTCTCCAGTATTCTTGCGCTTCCCTGGTGGCTCAATCGGTAAAGAATCCGCCTGCAATGTGGGAGACATGGGTTCGATCCCTGGGTTGGGTTGGGAAAATCCCCTGGAGGAGGGCATGGAAACCCACTCCAGTATTCTTGCCTGGAGAATTCCGTGGACAGAGGAACCTGGCGGGCTACAGTCCATGGGATTGCAGAGTCAGACATGACTGAGTGTGTCTCCACTTTATAGGAGAAACCTCAGGGTCAGAGAATTTAAGTAAATATCCCAAGTGGACACAGTCATTGAAAGGGTGAATTGTTATGCAAATCTAGGTCCTCCTGGTAGAGGCTTAGCTTCTTCCAGGCTACCCGAGTCTCTGAAGGCAGTACTGATCAGGATTTATCTCTTTAAAGAACACGGCTACTATTCTTCAGGAAGGCGCTCACTCTTCTTTACGCTAACGCATCAGGTTTTAGTAAACATCTATCATAAAATTCACTGTTTATGGAATCCTTAGTAGCACGTGTTACGCACACGCATTACATCTAATGCTTCACATAGATGACATTAGTGGAACCCCACCTCATCTTAGGAGGTAAGCTGTAGTGTCCCCACTGCCCAGATGAAGAAACTCAGAAGGATATCAGTGGTTCAGCCAAAATCGCAGAGTGGCAGATCTCTATCATTCTCAAGCCCATTCTCCTTCCCACTACCTCATTGTTAAGTCACAACTGTGCACTGGGGAAAGGGTAGGGCTGCCTCAGGGATGATAGGAACTAGGCGCAATTGGTACCAGTAGCCCCCTTCTCTTTTGTCTCTGCTTCTCAAGCTTGCTTTGCTGCTTTCCTGCAGAAGGATCCCTTCTCCCCTGTCATTATAGCTTGGGGTCCAGGACTAAGGGGTTCTCTTCTCCCAGTTCCTGTTTAAGACATCCTCAGGAAAGGACTCTGCTTGATCTAGACCCAAATCCCATGGTCCAAGTGGGGCAGGAACAGTGCCCTAAAGTGCAGGCAGCGAGGATGCAAATTCAGATGGGAACCAGGCTTGTAACAAAACAAAGCAGGCTGGAGGTGGGGGGAAGGGTGGGGCCTGTGACAAATAGCAGAGCCCACTTTGTGCATAAAGAAAATATTGTCCTGTTGAAATGTAGGCTGAGTGTAGCCAGAGATTCTAGTTTTTTTGAGAAGAGCAAGAAATCTAGACTTTTTAGCATTAAATATCTCGATTATTTTGAAAGCTGTTAGCTAATTAAAAATAGATTTGAAACATTGCAGGGGCATCACAAAGCACTTCTGCGAACTAGATGTGACTTCCAGGCCATCACCAGTTTGCAATCTCTGGATAAAGTGAACACTATAACAACAATATAATAACAACCCACTTCAACCTAGGGATGCTGGGAGTGTAGGCCAAACCTGGGGCCTCCCTTCTTTCATTGTGACCCTTAGGCAGAAATTCTGGCACTTACATAGGAAAAAGGGAGACCTTTGGAGCCAACAGCAGTTAGAGTGGGTGACCAGACATCAATCTCCAAATCAACATGTCCCCCATTCAGTTCAGTGGCTCAGTCATGTCTGAGTCTTTGTGACCCCGTGCAGCACGCTAGGCTTCCCTGTCCATCACCAACACTTGGAGCTTACTCAAACTCATGTCCATTGAGTTGGGTAAGTCATTCAACCATCTCATCCTCTGGCATCCCCTTCTCCTCCTGCCTTCAGTCTTTCCCAGCATCAGGTCTTTTCCAATGAGTCAGTTCTTCACATCAGGTGGCCAAAGTATTGGAGCTTCAGCTTCAGCATCAGTCCTTCCAATGAACATTCAGGACTGATTTCCTTTAGGATTGGTTGGTTTGTTCTCCTTGAGGTTCAAGGGACTCTCAAGAGTCTTCTCCAACACCACAGTTCAAAATGTCATGTCCCCCAGGCTCCAAGTTAAAACCTGGGCCCACTGAGGCAGGGCCCCAAGATTAAGGGCAAAATTAAAGATAAGGGAATCTGCTGTAAAAAGCAAANGTTGGTTTGTTCTCCTTGAGGTTCAAGGGACTCTCAAGAGTCTTCTCCAACACCACAGTTCAAAATGTCATGTCCCCCAGGCTCCAAGTTAAAACCTGGGCCCACTGAGGCAGGGCCCCAAGATTAAGGGCAAAATTAAAGATAAGGGAATCTGCTGTAAAAAGCAAAGAGACCAAAAGGCAAATTGAGTATCTGGACCCAGCATGCTGAGTGAGGGGCCAGAGGAAGCAGCTGCACAAAGAGCACCAGTCTCATCTGTGGAGGGGTGGTGATGGAGGGCAGGGTCAGAGGGTGTTCCCTGGAATGTGTTTTCTTTACTTCAGTAGTTTTAGTCACAGGTAAACAAAGGTGGGGGCTTTCCTGGTGGCTTAGATGGTAAAGAATCTGCCTGCAATATGGGAGACCCAGGTTTGATCTCTGGGTCAGGAAGATCCCCTGGAGAAGGGAATGGCTACCCACTCCAATATTCTTGCTTGGAGAAGTCCACGGACAGAGAAGCCTGGTGGGCTACAGTCCATGGGGTCATAAAGAGGTGGATATGGCTGAACCACTAACATACACATACACATACACACACACATACACACAAAGGTGGAGGGAGGACTCTGTCCTGAGGTTGCCTCTGCAGCAACTTTTGTGGGCAAGAAATGGGATCTGAGATGGCAAGGCCTCTGGTCGTTTGGGGTTGGCTACTCCAGGACCTCCAGCCATGGAAGTCTGTGGGTCTTCTCAGGCCTCCAAACCTCTTCCTTTTCCTGGCCCATCTTGCTGCTGCTCCCTCTGCTTTTCATGTGGTCTACTGGTTAAAGCTTTCACTTCCTGGACTCCTGCTGGTAAAGCTTTCTATCCTTTGAGCTCAGCCTCCACTGTGAACTGCCCTAGTCTTTGCTTGTAATTCTACACTTCAAGAGATAAGAGAGCATCTACTGTGTGTACAGGGCCCTGTTCTAGAACACGGGGACACAGCTGTGAATATTCAGACACGGGTCTTGCTCTCTTGTGGGGAGAACAAGAAAACAAGTAAGATGGGCTCAAAGTGGGCTAAAATGCCGAATGTGTTATAAAATAGAATGGTGAGAGAGTGATGGTAGGAGTTAGACTGGGTGGTCAGGAAAGATCTGGATGACCATGACTGGCTAGGTGAGGATAAGGATGAGCATTCCAGGAGGCCTGAACAGCGATAGGTGCTGGACTCCCACAAGCACTGGGAGTAGAAAGGGAGGTTGAGGCCAGGCTGGGGTAGGCTGAAGTATGGGGACAGACTCTAATTTGAACCTAAGACTTATGACAGGCTGATCTGCATTGCCAACAAGTTTATCCCCTTGGTGTGAAAGTGAAAGTCACTCAGTCATGTCTGACTCTTTGCAACTCCATGGACTGTCCATGAAATTTTCCAAGCCAGAATACCGGAGTGGGTAACCTTTCCCTTCTCCAGAGGACCTTCCCAACCCAGGGATCGAACCCAGGTCTGGTCTCCTGAATTGCAGGTAGATTCTTTACCAGCTGAGCTGTAGAGGAAGCCCAAGAATACTGGAGTGGCCCCAAGGAAGGATTCAAAGCTCTTGCCACCCTTTCTCACAATAATTGTGAAGACAACCAGCTTCTTCTGTTCATCACTCAGCAGTTCCAAATCATACCCTACTATGATTTAATTGAACACACAGTCTCTATCCAGGGGTGCCCCTGGGACACAGGAGCTAGGCCTTTGATCCAAGTTTGCTCTATTCCAAAAAGTTCATGTTCTTCCCACAATATGCCCTCTGCATCTCCTAAGATTCCACACACACAATGAGAGCACACTGCATCAGCTTGCTCAGCTGGTCAGGCTGGCTTCCTATGAAAGTTTCTCCAAACTTTAGGGGCTTAAATAAGTCACATCTCTTTCAAATTCAAGCTTAAGTGGAGAGCACCCTATGGCATCAGCAGGGGGCTGGGGTTTGCTTCATGAGGTTCTCCACTATAGTCCTTTCTACTCAGGCAGCTGGAAATCAGAAAAGCAGGGAGAGAAAGAGCAAGTCCCTCCTTTGCAGGGCAGAAGCCAGAAACTTCATTCATATCTCAAGCCAGCACTTAGTCAGATGGTTACATCTTAGGGCACTCTGGTTCTGTTGTCACCTAAGAACCTGGCTTCTGTTTAATACAGACAAAGGAGACAAGGGTTATGGGGGAACAACTGTTTCTGGACAAATTTTATACTTTTTTCCTGATTATGAAAGCAATTTTTTCATACTTACTGCCAAGAAGGGTGTAAAGACAATAAAGTTTGCAAGTAATCCCAGAGGTAACTGTTGTTTAAAATTTATGAGGTCATGTCATATACCTTATTTCTCTCATAACAATGTAAGTCTTATAGTCTTCCTATATTGATAAATTTAGGTTTATATCACCATCATATTTATTCATGGAATGTTTAAGAGATGACCTATGATGACTGGGAGACAACTTGATTTGTATTTATTTGATAGCTAATGAAATTGACAGTTGAAGTGACAGTTTATATCCTTTGTTTATATTTTAACGGATCATTCACTTTTAACTACTGATTTGAAAAAAAATTCACTTTATATATTAAGGATTAACATTAACAAACACTTTTATAATGTTTTTATTATGTAGCATTGTTCTAAGCATGTGTAAAGTTTATTCATTTAATCCTTACAATACTATAAAGTAACTGATGTTGTCATCCCCATTTTACAGATGAGAGCTCAAGACAGATAGAATAAGCGATTTGGTAAATCCATAGCTGTCTAGTTGGGAAGAGGTAGAGCCAGGGTTCAAAGTTAGCAGCCTGGTTTCAGGTCCCTGCTCCTGACCACTCAGTTCAGTTCAGTTCAGTCTCTCAGTCGTGTCCAACTCTTTGCGACCCCATGAATTGCTGCACGCCAGGCCTCCCAATCCATCACCAACTCCTGGAGTAGACTTAAACTCATGTCCATCGAGTCTGTGGTGCCATCCAGCCATCTCATCCTCTGTCGTCCCCCCTTCCTCCTGCCCCCAACCCCTCCCAGCATCAGAGTCCTTTCCAGTGAGTCAACTCTTCGCATGAGGTGGCCAAAGTACTGGAGCTTCAGCTTTAGCATCATTCCTTCCAAAGAACACCCAGGGCTGATCTTCTTTAGAATAGACTAGTTGGATCTCCTTGCAGTCCAAGGGACTCTCAAGAGTCTTCTCCAACACCACAGTTCAAAAGCATCAATTCTTTGGCGCTCAGCCTTCTTTACAGTCCAACTCTCACATCCATACATGACTACTGGAAAAACCATAGCCTAGACTAGATGGACCTTTGTTGGCAAAGTAATGTCTCTGCTTTTGAATGTGCTATCTAGATTGGTCATAACTTTCCTTCCAAGGAGTAGGCGTCTTTTAATTTCATGGCTGCAGTCACCATCTGCAGTGGTTTTAGAGCCCCCCAAAATAAAGTCTGACACTGTTTCCCCATCTATTTCCCATAAAATGATGGGACCAGATGCCATGATCTTCATTTTCTGAATGTTGAGCTTTAAGCCAACTTTTTCACTCTCCTCTTTCACTTTCATCAAGAAGCTTTTTAGTTCCTCTTCACTTTCTGCCGTAAGGGTGGTGTCATCTGAAGTTATTGATATTTCTCCTGGCAATCTTGATTCCAGCTTGTGCTTCTTCCAGCCCAGCGTTAATTAATGTTTGTTTGCTATGTATTATACAACATTGTTTTGCCAATTTGTCACTTTTCTTTTAACTTTAAAGGTTTTTTTTTTTAAATTGGGTTTTCACTCATATGGACACATCTATTAATTTTTTTCTTTATAGACTTCAGCATTGTTTGGTTGGCCTTCTAGTGTAGAAATAAAGCATGGATTGGAAAGTAGACGGTAATATAATTCTTATACACTTTTTCAAACTTATTAACCACTTGTAGGTGAACATGTGAAGAAAACATCACTAAAGTTCATAGTGCTGTGGGGTTTGTGTAGTTGAACCCCTATCACCTTTCATCTCAAAACTGAACAACATTCTGACCTGTTTCCTTTCTGCATTTTCCTCCCACCTCAGCCTACATCACTGATACTGGTTCCATTCGATAGAATGTTTTACACTCCCAGACTGCCACACTCCTACTGTGCTAGGTACTGGGGACAGACATGGATGAGGACTCTCTCTCTACGAAGTAACTTCAGCCAGCCCAGTGGGCCTATACTCTTCTTTCTGAATACATCTTTTTTCTATAAGTCCTAAATCATGTTCGTCTTTCAGGTCCAAGTTCAAGTTTTCCCTCCTCATTTCTTGTTCATTTCAGCCCACAAAATTAACTAAGTAACCCCTTTGGGATTTTTTGTATGCACTGAGATGAATGCTAGCATAGTGCCATCTGAGATCATAAACGTAGACGCACTAGGTAAATTTTTAGTACCGTCAAAAACAGTTCTGTTATCCATGAGAATGCGTTTGGTCTTTTTTTAGAAGCTCTAGTACTTTGGCCACCTCATGCGAAGAGTTGACTCATTGGAAAAGACTGATGTTGGGAGGGATTGGTGCAGCAGGAGAAGGGGATGACCGAGGATGAGATGGCTGGATGGCATCACTGACTTGATGGGCGTGAGTCTGAGTGAACTCCGGGAGTTGGTGATGGNTGGGGACAGGAGGAGAAGGGGACGACCGAGGATGAGATGGCTGGATGGCATCACTGACTTGATGGGCGTGAGTCTGAGTGAACTCCGGGAGTTGGTGATGGACAGGGAGGCCTGGCGTGCTGCGATTCATGGGGTCGCAAAAGGTCGGACACGACTGAGCGACTGAACTGAACTGAACTGAATGTCCGCCTAAGGGGTGAGCAAAAGGATTATTGTTACTTAATGTTTGCTTAGCACAGCACATTTGGGAAATGTTTCAGAATACCCTATGAATGAATTCTGAGGTCCCTATAAGTTGCAAATGTGTCTAAATATACATGTTTATTGAACATTTTCCCACTGAAACCGTTGGGTTTGCATAAACCATAGATTGGCTCATAAGTATGGAGACGTCCAGTGTTTCCAGTCAGTGTCTTCTCTCTGCTGTCCTGTTAGAACAGACGTCACCAAGCAAGGGGGGCATTGAGGAGGCATAAGGTTTATGCTGTTTATGCTTATGCTGTGTTACTTTTGTTGTTTCTTCCTTTTGTGCTTTTGGAAAAAATGAGAGAACAAAAGGAGGTGGAGATGGGAGTGGAGAGTTCAATGCAGTGTAAGTTTGTGATATTTACTGATTATAGCAGAAGACATAAGTCCTCTCTCCTGTTATTTAAAAATAGATCTCTGAATGTCTCCCACATTCCTATGAAAAGTAGCAGCTACTCTAGTGTTCCAAAGGAAATCCTAGTTATTGGATTTCTATAGTGAAGAATTATTTCAAACAACCTTACTTTGCTTTTAAAGACTACTTGGAATCTTGATACATTTTCACATTACTGGCAGTAAATTATTTTTAGTTCATCTTGTCACAGTTGACAATAAACCCAGATTCTGTTCTGAATGTATATTCTCTATAAACATCTATTTATATAGCCAGTCCAAAGATATGGTCTTTGGTTTTTTACATAAACTATAGTAAGAAGAAAATTTAAATATTATGAAACCTCTATTTTATAAGCTTCCTGTTACCAGACAGATATGTCCACTCGTATAAAAAGTATATTTCATTTAAAATTTGAAGTCACTGAGCAAATACTGTTACAGTATGCAAATAATTCAGATAAAATTTATACACTTACCAATATTCTTACCGACCAAATGAAAACTTAGAATGAACTGCAGGACCAGTTCTAATAACATATAGAGTCTGTATGTTAACAGATGACGTTTTATTCGTAAGGTTTGAAACATTCAAAGAACCATGGCGTATAGAAAGAGTGCTTCTGGAGTCCTTTCCTAGTCATTACCAGTCACGTGAGCTGGGGCAGATTTTCCTCTCTGAAGGTCAATTTCCTTTCCTGAAAAAGAGGGAAGTATATGAAATAATCTCTAAGGTTTCTTTTATTATATAAATTGCCATGAGTTTCCTTTTATAAGTTATTTTTCATTTAGGAAAAAGTAGGTAAAATGTACGGTATGGTATAAAATATGAATTTCCTTGTATAACAGGAAATCATGAACTTTGTCACAGCATAAACTTGTTTTTTCCTCAAATAAAGTGTTCAGTTGGAAAAGCACTGACGTTTACGTGCATCCGTGAAATCATCGCCGTAGATTTCCTTATGCCTTTTGTGTCGTCCCTTTCTTTCTTTCCTCCTCATCCTTCTGTTGCCCATATCCAGGCAACCACTGATGTACTTTCTATTGCTGTAGCTTAGTTAGCATTTTATAGAATTTTGTGATAAATGAGATCATACAGCATGTGAGCTTTTTTTCGGTCTGGCAGTTCTGTCATGCAGCATATTATTTTGAGATTCATTGGTATTTTTGTATGTGTCAGTGGCTTAATTTTTTATATTGCTGACTATTATTACATGGTAAAACTATCACAGTTTATTCACCTTGTTGATAGATATCTGCATTGTTTTCAGTTTTTATCTGTAATAAATAAAGCTGCTATGAATGTTCCTATATGTCTTTGTATGGGCCTATACTTTCTCTTAAGTAAATATCTAGAAGGGAATGGCTACCTTCTATGATAGATGTCTATTAAAAAACCACAAAACCCTTTTCCAAAGTGATTACACCATTCTACTTCCCCACCAGTAGTGATGAAAGTTCCAATTCTTCCACATCGTCCCTGACAACTGGTATGGTCAGTCCTCACATTTTAGCCATCCTAATAGATGTGAGATAGTAGCATATGGTGGTTTTAATTTGTGTTTTCTTAATGATATATGATGGAGAAGGCAATGGCACCCCACTCCAGTACTCTTGCCTGGAAAATCCCATGGATGGAGGAGCCTGGAAGGCTGCAGTCCATGCGGTCGCTGAGGGTCAGACATGACTGAGCGACTTCACTTTCACTTTTCACTTTCATGCATTGGAGAAGGAAATGGCAACCCACTCCACTGTTCTTGGCCTGGAGAATCCCAGGGATGGGGGAGCCTGGTGGGCTGCTGTCTACGGGGTCGCACAGAGTCTGACATGACTGAAGCGACTTAGCAGCAGCAGCAGCAGCAGTTGCAGCAGCAGCAATGATATATGATGTTGAACATCTTTTCATGTGCTTATTTGGCCTCTGTATATCTTCTTTTTTTTTCAGCTATTAAAATTTACTATAAAGCCATAATCACAGTACTGAGATAGGTTACACCATCCACTGAGATAGGTTACAATATCCAAAAATGTAAGCAACGATCACATGAAATGATCAAAATTAACATTTTTAGCTCAATGAGATTCTTTGTTGAAGGGTCTGTTGAGGTTTTTTTCCCCCATTTTTAATTGGATTGTGTATTCTCTTATTGAGATTTGAGAATACATGATTCTTTATGTATTGCGGATTCTTACTTTTAAGACTTATTAGGTTTGACCACAGCAGTACTCAGTCTAGAGCTAACAATTACCCAGTCTTGAGGTAAGACCCTTCTGTGTTCTCTGCCAAATGCCATGTGAATCATGAGGCTGCCTGATCTACTTTGGTAGGAACAGGCACTAGTCACCTGTGGGAAAACCAGGCACTGTTACTTCTAACTCTTGGGAGTGGCTCTTTTCCTGGCCTTGGGTAATTTCCTTAAGAGCATGTGTCGATCAGGAATCAACCAAACACTTTGGGAGAACTACCTGCAATTCTCCAGAGTTCCCTTTCCGTGCAGTTTTCTCTCTTCTGGTCCTCTATCCTGAGATTTCCAGCTGCTCTTGATTTCCCCTGCCTGCTGCATTGTTGGAAACTCAAGACAGCAAACTGGCACAATTTGTGCACCTACCTCATTTGCTTCCTATTTCTTAGGGATCACACCACTAATGTACAAGTGTTCAAATTTCTCCACATTCTTGCAGATACTTCATTTTCCAAGTTACAAAAACATAGTAGGTGTGAAACAGTATCTCCTTGTGTTTTTTATTAACAATTCCCTAATTATTAATCATGGTGAGCATCTTTTCATATGCTTTTTGGTCATTTGCTTATCATCTTTGGAAAAATATTTAAGTGCCTTGCCCATGCTTTAATCTGGTTGTTTGTTGAATTACAGGAGCTCTTTATATACCCTGGTTATTACACCATTATTACATATATGGTTTGAAAAAATGTCCTCCTATTCTGTGGATGTCTTCTCACTTTCTTAGTAGTAATCTTTGATGCACAAAAGTTTTATTGTTGTTTTTCTTTTAAAAATTGTATTTATTTATTTTTAATTGATTGATGATTGCGTTACAATATTGGTGTGATTTATGCCATATATCAACATGAATTGCCATGGGTATACATGTATCCCCTCCCTCTTGAACCTCCAGCCCACCTCCCACCCTTTCCCAGGCCTCTAGGTTGTTACAGAATCTTAGTTTGGGTTCCCTGAAGCATAAAGCAAATTTCCATTGGGTATCTATTTTACGTATGGTAGGTATATGCTTCCACGCTCCTCTCCATTCATCTCACCCTCTCCTTCCTCCACCCTGCCCTTGTCTGTAAGTTTGTTCTCCATGTCTGCATCACCATTTCTGCCCTGCAAATAACTTCATCAGTACCATCTTTCTAATTCCATATGCTGCTACTGCTGCAAAGCCACTTCAGTCATGTCCAACTCTGTGGGACCCCATAGACCTCAGCTCATCAGGCTCTCCCGCCCCTGGGATTCTCCAGGCAAGAACTCTGGAGTGGGTTGCATTTCCTTCTCCAATGCATGAAAGTGAAAAGTCAAAGTGAAGTCGCTCAGTTGTGTCCGACTCTTAGCCATCCCATGGACTGCAGCCCACCAGGCTCCTCCATCCATGGGGTTTTCCAGGCAAGAGTACTGGAGTGGGGTGCCATTGCCTTCTCCGAGATTCCATATGCATGTGTTATATATGATATTTTTTTCTATTTCTGACTTACTTCTGTCTGTATAATAGGCTGTAGATTCATCTACCTCATTAGAACTGTCTCAAATGTGTTCCTTTTCATGACTGAGTAGTACTCCACTGTACACATGTACTACAGCTTCTTTGTCCATTCACCTGTTGATGGATATCTAGGTTGCTTCCATATCCTAGCTATTATAAATAGTACTGCAGTTAACATTGGGGTACCTGTGTCTTCTTCAGTTGATGCACAGAAGTTTTTCAAATTTTGATTAAATTCAGCTTACCTGTTTGTTCTTGTATTGCTTGTGCTTTTGGTGTCATAGGTGGCATAATGGTAAAGAATCTGCCTTGCAGGTGATACAAGAGACATGGGTTTGATCCCTGGGTCATGAAGTTTCCATGAAGTAGGAAATGGCAACCCGCTTCAGTATCTTGCCTGGAGAATTTCATGGACAGAGAACCTGGTGGGCTATAGTTCTTGAGATCACAAAGAGTCAGAAATGACTGAGCACTACTCCAGTTTGGTGTCATATCTAAGAAAACATTGCCAAATCTAAGGTTGTGTAGATCTACCCCTGTTTCCTTCTAACAGTTTTATAGTTTTTATGCTTACATTTAGGTCTTTGGTCCATCTTAAATTGGCTTTTGGAAGTGGTATTAGGTAAGGATCCAACCTTATTTTGTTGCATGTGGCTATCCAGTTGTACCAAAACCATTCGTTGAAATGACAGTTTTTTTCCATTTTATGATTTTAGTATCCTTGTTGAAAATCAGTTGACCATAAACAAATGTGTTCATTTCTGTACTCTAAAGTCTATTCTATTCATCTATATGTTTGTCCTTATGCCACTACACACTGTTTTGATTACTGTACCTTTGTACAAGATTTCAAATTGAGGAGCATGAGTCTTCCTTCTCTGCTCTTCTTCAAGCTTGTTTTGGCTATTCTGGTTCACTGGAAATTCCACTATGAATATTAGAATCAACTTTCCTATTTCAATAAAGGAGTCAGCTGAAAATCTATTAAAGACTGCACTGAATCTGTAGGTCAATTTGAAGAATATTGATGTCTTAATAATATTGTCTTCTAGTTCATGATTGTGGAATGATTTCCATTAATTTACATCTTCTTTAATTTCTTTTGATAATGTTTATAGTCTTCATAGCATAAATTTTTTATGTTACTAAGTTTCTTCCTAAGCATTTTTGTTCTTTTTCAATGCTATTATAAATGAAGTTTTCAAAATTTCATTTTTTGATTGCTCATTTGCATATAGAAATATAATTGATTTTTATATATTGAACTTGTATCTTGCAAATTTGCTGAACTCATTAATAGTTTTCTGGTGGATTCCTCAGGATTATTCACATACAAGATTATTTTACCTGTGAATAGAGATAGTTTTACTTCTTCCTTTCCAACTTAGACAAATTTTATTTATTTTTCTCGCCTAATTGCTTAAATTAGAAATTCTAATGTGATATTGAATGGAAGTAACAAGAACATACACCCTTATCTTGTTCCTGATATTAGAGGGAAAGCGACCAGTTATTCACAGTTAAGTATTCCCTTAGCTTTGGGGGTTTTGTACATGTTCTTTATCAAGTTATGGAAGTTCCCTTTGATTCATAGTTTGTCTAGTGTTTTTATTATGAAAATGTGTTGGGTTTAATCAGATTATTTTTCTGCTTCTGTTGGGATGATCATGTGTTTTTTCTATCAGTTCAGTTCAGTTGCTCAGTCCTGTCCGACTCTTTGTGACCCCATGAATCATAGCACGCCAGGCCTTCCTGTCCATCACCAACTCCCGGAGTTCACTCAGACACGTCCATTGAGTCCGTGATGCCATCCAGCCATCTCTTCCTCTGTCGTCCCCTTCTCCTCCTGCCCCCAATCCCTCCCAGCATCAGAGTCTTTTCTAATGAGTCAACTCTTCGCATGAGGTGGCCAAAGTACTGGAGTTTCAGCTTCAGCATCATTCCTTCCAAAGAAATCCCAGAGCTGATCTCCTTCAGAATGGACTGGTTGGATCTCCTTGCAGTCCAAGGGACTCTCAAGAGTCTTCTCCAACACCACAGTTCAAAAGCATCAGTTCTTCTGTGCTCAGCCTTCTTCACAGTCCAACTCTCACATCCATACATGACCACTGGAAAAACCATAGCCTTGACTAGCCGGACCTGTGTTGGCAAAGTAATGTCTCTGCTTTTGAATACGCTATCTAGGTTGGTCACAACTTTTCTTCCAAATAGTAAGTGTCTTTTAATTTCATGGCTGCAGTCACCATCTGCAGTGATTTTATTATATTGATTTTCAAATGTTAAATTACCCTTGGGATAAATTCTACTTGGTCATAGAATATAATTCTTTTTATTATGTTTCTAGAATCAACTTGCCAGTATTTTGTTGAGAGTTTTTATATCCATATTTATAAAATATATTGATCTGTAGTTTTCTTTCCTCATGATGTCTTTGGTTTTAGTATCAGGGTAATACTGGCCTGAGAATGAGGTGGAAAGTACTCCCTCCTTTTCTGATTTTTGGAAGAGTTTGTGAAAGATTGGTATTCTTTAAATGTTTAGTAGAGAAGGCAATGGCACCCCACTCCAGTACTCTTGCCTGGAAAATCCCATGGATGGAGGCGCCTGGTAGGCTGTAGTCCATGAGGTCTTGAAGAGTTGGACACGATTGAGTGACTTCACTTTTACTTTTCACTTTCCTGCATTGGAGAAGGAAATGGCAACCCACTCCAGTGTTCTTGCCTGGAGAATCCGAGAGATAGGGGAACCTGGTGGGCTGCCATCCATGGGGTCGCACAGAGTCGGACACAACTGAAGTGACTTAGCAGCAGCAGCAGCAGCAGAATTCATCAGTAAAGCCATCTGGGCCTGGATTTTCTTTGTGTGTGGGGGTAACTTTTTGATTGCTAATTCAATCTTTTTATTTGTTATAAGTCTGTTCAGATTGTCTATTTTTCTTGAGTTGGTTTCAGTAGTTTGAAATGTAACTTAAATATACATTATAATTTTACATATACTGTAGATTACTTCTAGGCTTTCTAGTCTTTTGTGTAATCATCAGTCTATCAGTTCTTAAGACAAATATCATACTGCTTTTACTTAATATTATTTTTAGCATTTTTAAAGCCTCTAGTAACTAGAAAAGAAACTTCCCTCTTGTTATTCCTTAAGCTTTTTCTGTTGGCTACTTCTGTCAGTTTATATTCCAGGTGACCATTAAATCACTGTGTCACATCACTTCTGTCCCCTCTGCCTGCCCTCCCCAAATTTCTTTATTAAATCTGAGATAAATTCATACAGTATTCTGAGAAGGACTGACAGTTTTCAATATTGTATGGACACTTTGTAGGTACTCTCCTATCCGCTAACTTATCTTTATGTGTTGCTGGCCACTAGACTCTTGAATTTCTTGAGGTGCAGTGCTTTTTGCCTCTTTCCTCTTCTCTTTCTTCTCACCATCCTCCTACACTAGGGTTTTATCTCTAAACAATCTCTTGCCAGTCGGTCTTATTCCCCTTCAGGCTTCTCGCAGACTAAATATTTTTGTCTATCTCCTTCTTAGGAGCATGTTGACTACCAATTGTTTAATTCAATCAAATAGACCTTTACTCTGATTCCAAAGATTTCTTCAACTGCCATCCAATATTTTTGTCTTACTCCCACTTTAGGCCCACATACTATTCACCTCTCCTGAGCTCAAAATTTGTATCCTTCTCCTACTATTGGTTTATACTCTCTATTGTAGCAAAACTAATCGATTCACATTTATTTATTGTAGCAAAGCAAAATTTACCAAAGCGCCGAAGAACTGATACTTTTGAATGGTGGTGTTGGAGAAGACTCTTGAGAGCCCCATGGACTGCAAAGAGATCCAACCAGTCCATTCTAAAGGAGATCAGTCCTGGGTGTTCTTTGGAAGGAATGCCCTAAGAAAATACACTCTACAAGCTTGATAATATATATAAAATTAGGACTGCTTTTATAAAAATGATGCACCACTGGATTCATTTAAATATTAGCTTATATTTTCTGGAAGCTATAAAAATTGAAACAGAGCACTCTTGTTTCCAAGAGTGAAATCACTACATACTTATAAATCAGTACTTACAAATAAATAAAATAAATTGCTTTAAAGACATGGAAGAATATTAGCTTTCACATTAAATTTAAAATGTACAAAATTTGTTATTTAATGCTTGGTATTATATATTCTTTATAAAACTATTTTTCGGCATTCATAGTTACAAAACAGTTACTGTGGGTATAGTCTTTCTCTGCGTCAGTCCATGAGAAATAATGTATTAAGCTCATTGTGTCATTAGAGAAGTTTCTCACCCAAATTTGCCCAGTGTGGGCATTAACATAGTGCAGGGGACAGACAATGGCACCCCACTCCAGTACTGTTGCCTGGAAAATCCCATGGACGGAGGAGCCTGGTGAGCTGCAGGCCATGGGATCGCTGAGTCGGACATGACTGAGTGAGTCCACTTTCACTTTTCACTTTCCTGCATTGGAGAAGGAAATGGCAACCCACTCCAGTGGTCTTGCCTAGGGAATCCCAGGGATGGGGGAGCTGGGTGGGCTGCCATCTCTGGGGTTGCACAGAGTCGGACACGACTGAAGCAACTTAGCAGCAGTAGCAGCAGCAGGGGACAATAAAAGCAGAGAGGGATCCACTTTATCCTATGGTAATCAGAAAATACTTCCAATAGATAATACTTACTCTGACTTTTGAAGGAGAAATAGAAGTTAGCTAGACAGTATGGAGGGAGACATGAGTTTGTTGAAAATAGGGATGGCATATGAGGGATGTGTGTGTGTGCACAGACCTGAGAAAATGTGACAATTGTGAGAAACTGCTAATAACTAGTGCTGCTGGAACAAAGACTGTGTATGAGATTATAGGGGAAATATGGTCCGAAAGCCAGGCTGGGCTGCGTCATGAAGAGGTATGTAAACTATAATAAGAAGTTTGGCCTTTATTCTCCAGGCAGTAGAAACTTGCTTGCAGTGGTTTCTATTGGTATATTATGAAGCAAAAAACTAAAATTCTGCTTCTTATATATGGGCAAGGCAACTTTATTTATTTATTTTTTAAAAACAGCACAGGCCCTCCTCTTAGGAGAAGAGTGTCAGCAAATCAGGTTCACAATTGACTTCAGTTTTTCTGAGTTCCTTAGATTTTGTTCCTTTGCAAAGTACTTTTATCTTGTTTTCAGAGATCCAAGTATAGATTGTTTACTTGCTTCTAGCAGCTATTTTTTTTTCCTTCATAGATTGTCTTTGAATGTGACTTTCAAAGTGGTGTTTTCCAATTTGATTCTCAGGAGTAAGGCCCCAAGCATGAAAAAAACATGAATTTTTTTCATAGAAGCAAGTGAGCTTTGTTTCTTTCCTGATACACACAGACGGTTTCAGGATGTATCAATGCTGAGAGCCATTTACAGGCAGAAGTTTTTTTGATCGTTGGCAAGCCCTAGAGGAAAGAGGAGATTAATGTTCCATGTCATTCCAAGCATCAGATTGGAGGAAGGATTTGTAACTATGATGAATGTTTTAGTTTCAAATATAAGAGAAACTTAACACCTTTGGCTCCATCTGTGCAGTGAGACTGTGATGACTGGGAAAGCCCCTAGGGCCTCAAAGAGGGGTGGGAGGTTCACTGCTTACCTTGTGATGAAGTGGGGAAGGAGCAGGGACTGTTTTCCAATCTTTTAAATTCATGACACTTTTAAAAGTTACTTTGTATAATTGTAGAGTTATTTCCTGAGAGTTTCCTTGTTTGTTTGTTTTTGGTGCAAAGTGAAGAAGACTAATCATGAAGTTATGAGGAAGTAGCTCCAACCATTGAGGAGTAAAGGATGCAGACCAGCTCCTGTGTCTTCACTGTTAAGAATGCACTCGATACCACATGAAGGTCACACTGCACATCAAGTCCCCTAGCTATTCATTTCCTTAGAAGGTCTGAGTGACTGGCATTCTTTACACCATACTGTGACTTGGGAAGAAAAGTGCAAAGAGGGGAACAGAAAGAAGGGTTAAACTTGAGTGTTCAAAAGGTGGTTTTGTGAATTACCTAGTTTGGGAGAGGAAATGTACCCTTTGTAAAGTAGCCTATCCTTTTTTTATTTTTTTAAATTGTTTCTTCTAATTTTTGTGTAAAGAACTTTATAAATATCAGCTTGTTTGGAAAAAAAAAGATAAGGAAAAGATATTTTGTTTGAATTGAAATCTTGGCCAGAATTTAAAAAGGAGAATAGTATATCCTTAGGGTCCTGGCAAAATAATGGTCATGGAAAACACAATGAGAAAGGTCTGCAAAGTGAAGTTTTGGAAGTAGCTAAGGGTCACTTGTACAGTTACCCTTTCACCCAAAGATTGTCTCCTGAGCTCTTCTTGAAGGGATCTATATAAACATGGGACGCTATTTCCTTGGAAAACTCACTTGGAAAAAGGACCTTAAGAAACATGCAAGAGACTGTTTCAACAAGGTTCATGAAAATGGCATCAGGAAAAGGAAATTACTTGCTTTAATAACTCTGGCATAATTGATGTGAATGTCCTGCATTCTCTTTGGTGATGTGCATACAGATGGNTTTTTTTTTTTTTTCCATTTATATCACTGGTCTTCAAGGAGTATTAAAAATGACCCGGATTATTTATACTTGGTGGAACATGTTCCTTTCACTTTTGTTTTCTGGAGCTAGCAATCAGTGGCCAGTATGCATTTTAATCACTTAATGTTTTTCAGTCTGGAGAAGCTTTTGTTTAGACATTAAAGGCTCTTCACCCCAGAATATTAACTGATGAATGATTTTTCCATGTACATGCCCAGGTGGCGCTAGTAGTAAAAAATCTGCCTGCTAGGGCAGGAGACAATAAGAGACATGGGTTCGATCCTTGGGTCTGAAAGATCTCCTGGAGGAGGGCATGGCAACCCACTCCCGTATTCTTGCCTGGAGAACCCACGGACTGAGGAGGCTGGTGGGCTCCATTGGATCGCAGAGAATCAGACACAACTGAAGCGACTTAGCATAAAACAGGATGAAAATTGAAGAATCTGGATCCCTAACAATGAGTTGTCAACGTTGCCCTAATGTGACCTTGGGTGGAGTAAAGAAGACTTGATCACTGTGTGATCTTTGACTGTGGGTGTTCTAAACATTGCACAGTCACTTAGGATAAAAAAAGAGCCACTGTTTTGTTTTGTTTTGTTTTTTTTTTTTTGCTGTATATTAAGTCTCTGAAATCCAGAGTGTCTTTTAGGGTAACAGCACATCTCATTTGGAGCTAGTCACATTTCTAGTGCTCAAGAGTGACGTGGCTTCTGACTACCACACCAAATGGATAGTGGATTGCTTAGCTGCTCTTCAAAAATTGGCTTTCTCTAAATGTGTTTCAGATTATCAGCTGAAAATGTCCCCTCTGTCTGTGCCCTCATCTCAAATGTGAGGCAGTTTCATCAGTTGATTTCTTAGGCTCTTTCTGGGTATAAGATTTAAGGACTCTGAGGCAGCTGACAACTATGCTTTCATTAAGTATCACTTTTGCTTCTCTAGGAATGTTTTAAGAGATTTTGGATGATTTGTTTTAAAATAACAGATATTAATGATGGTGTTCTTTTAATCTGCTCTTTCTGCTTTGAGCCAGTGTCATTATCATGAAGTTATATACTACTTGTTCACTTGGCGATTTCTTCCCTTCTCCCCAGTTTTTTAGTCAGTTATAGAATATTTTTCTTGTACACTGTAGACTAAGGATACAGTTGGTTATAGTAAACTAGGGAATCTGGATTTAATGACAAGAACCCACCTTTTCTTGACTTTGGAGATTGTGTGAATTACACGGTGACATTTCAACCTGGGTATATATCAGTATAATAAAGGATAGGAAGGTCGAATATGATAGGATTGAGAAATAATGGTGTATATATAAGGACCACTAAGCAGAACAAGTCACCCAAGTGGAGTACTCTGCTTTATCCTAAATATTTGTGTGCATTATAGGGTGTGTAGCAGAATATAGGGAGGTAGCTTAGAATGCACTTAACAGCAGGGAATGTTGGCCCCAGGTTAACAATTTGCATTGCAGAATCTTCAAAGGAATATTGGGAATTGAATTGACATTTTTTCTTAAATTTCAGAATTTAGATCATTTCATCTAATTTAGAATGCTTTATGTTGTGTGTCTAAGTGAATGGAAGGAAATGGTCCTTCTGGAAAACATGACCTAGTACTTAGCTTTTAAAACTTAACATGAGTCTCAACATGAGTCTCAGGCTTAGTGCAGTATTTGGTAGGATGACAAATTTAGTGGATGTAGCTAGATTATTGTGATCATTTCACAGTTAATAACAAATTACATTGTACACTTGGAACTAATACAATGGTATATGTCAGTTATACCTCCATTTAAAAAAATTCAGCCCCTCTCAAAAAAGAATTTAAGATCTTAGATTAAAGGTAGGTTAATTTTGTTAGTAGAACTTAGTTATAGCCAAAAACTTAATCTTGTCAGTTTCACGTGTCAGCTTAACCTTGATGGGGCAATCCATGGGTAAAAATAATGCCTGTATTCTGTCAAAGGAATCAAAATACAATTGTAGAATTTGTATATGTATTTATGTTTAAATATGCAGCCATCATCATCAGATAATTTTATTAATATTCAACTGAGTGTTTGAAGGAAATTGTATTAAGTAGCCAGTGTTCTAATTTTGATTTGTGTGTATCATCAAGTGAAACTTGATGCTGAGACTAAAGGAAATACTTTGTTGTATTTGTATACAAATTTGACCCCCAAAAATGTTTAGTCACCTGTAAGATGGCATGGAGATGGAGATATGTAAAAAGTAGAACTTTATGAGCTACTTTGTTTATAGGAGTATGTAAATATAAAAGGTGGGATATTAGATTGCTCACGAAAACAACATTTTAGCTCAGAATATCAAACTGTTCAGAATGTATATTCAAATGTGTTTTTAATGCCATGGCAGTTAACATTCTTTTGGTTATAGACGTTTTTGCAGATGTGGCAAAAGCTATGGAATCTTGCAGATTTCTGGTGGTTACTGAAGCTGGTTATGGATGCAGGTTAAGAACTCTGGCCAAAGTTGACTATACAAGTATATTAAACTATATGATGTCATACACTATCGTTTACTAAGATATAAGTGGATATTAAAAGTGTTAGAAACTTCGGTATAAATATAGATAAACATATAAATAGGTAGATTGCCTTTTCACTGCATATTTTAAATTGATGCGGCATGATTTAATTGAAGATAAGTATTTTTGACCATCACAAGTATACCCAGGAAGCTAAAATAACTGTCTTGCTGTGCGCTGTGTTCAGTTGTGTCCAACTCTCTGCGATCCTTTGGACGGTAGCCCACCAGGCTCCTCTGTCCATGGTATTTTTCAGGCAAGAATATTGGTGTGCGTTGCCATTTTCTCCTCTAGGGGATCTTCCCAACCCAGGGATTGACTTGCATCTCCTGTGTTGCAGGTGGAGTCTTAGTTTTTTTAGTTTCTCAAATAGGTTTAATTTATTAAGAAAAATGGTTACCATTTGTTGAGTATGTTAGCTAAGATGTCATTAAGATGGATCACTGAGATGATCTGTGTATGTTCTAATCCTCAGAACAATCCTGTGAGGTGTGGATGTTAGGTTCCAACTGGAGATGAGAACTAAACCTCAAGGAGGTTATTTAACTTGAAAAAGAACACAGCTGCCAAGTAGTTGCTTGACCTGTAAATGCCTTTCCTGTACTGCCATGTTGCACAGAAACATTCTGTGCAAGTTGAGTTGAGACTTTTGGTCACTACGGTATTTAATGGGGAGGGGAGAAGTTCAAGCTGCAGATTGAGGTAGTAAAGTGAATAGGATAGAAAATGCATGTAAAGTTGTGTTACTGTTAGAAAAGAAAATATGTAAAAGGTCACATTTAGACAGTTTTAGCTGATAGTCTTGTCTAAGAATGTTTTAGAATTGTCTAATACTGATGGTTGTAGCTGAAAGTTATTGAGCATCCACTCTGCACTTGGTATACTTTGTGGTTTTTGTATTTTATTTCTAATCCCTTTTAACATCCCTGTAAGATTTGTCTGATTTTTATGAGTTGAAATAACAAAAAGCCGAGAGATTATCACTTGATGTGTCTGAAGACAAGGTAAATGAGAAACCGGGATTCAAACTGGATCTCTGATTCTGAAATACACTTTAGAGGGAAAATCTCAAGGAATGAAAACAACGCTAGTCAGTTACATAACTTCTTTCTCCAGCCAAAGACTGTATAGTTGTGATCAGTGTGTATGTTAAGAGTTTTACTTAATCTTATTTCTTAGTGAACATTTCTTACAATCCATAAATTCTAGTTTATGGATTGTAGTCTGAAAGCTTGCTTAACTAAACATTACTTCCTCTTTGCTATTAGATTTTAGTTTCCAAGATTTGCTGTAATCAGAGTTAATCTGAAAAATTGAAGATTGAAAACCATCAGTGGATCATAAAGTCAATATATGTGTATAATAATGTATAAAAGAGTAGGAGTTAGTGTTCATTTGTGAACAGTATTGAATATTTGTATCTTACTATGTTAGTTTAGTATTTGGCTTCCCTGGTGGCTCAGTGGTAAAGAATCTACCTGACAGTGCTGCAGACATGGGTTCAGTCCTTGGGTTGGGAAGGAGAAAATGGCAACCCATTCCAGTATTCTTGCCTGAAAAATTCCATGGACAGAGGAATCTGAAATGTTACAAAGACTTGGACACAAATGAGCACAGCACAAAGAGTCAGACGTGACTTGGTGACTAAAGCAACCGTAATACCAGTGTTCCATATGTATAAACTTGTATGTGTGAGTACTGTTTAAAAATACAAAATATTTTTCTTGTGAATTATGAATAGTGATTCTACAAAGTAGATACCTGTTCTCTGTGCTGCTCACCCATAAACTCCCAACTTACATAGTATGAAATAAGCAGGCCACACTTGCCAAGGTTGAAAAATGAATACAGTTAAAGATTCAGTGTTGATTTAATCTTAGATTCCTATGTTTGATGAAGACTCAGACATTTTAGATGAGAAAACTGGGCTGGGCTTGAGGGTTGTGGTAGAGGTATCAGCTGGTTTTACTGTTGGCTGTCATTGTAAAAGTAAGGAATATGCTGGTTCAGTATTCTCACTTACTGATACTTAAGACATGGCATTGTATATTGCATTATTATCCTTCATAGTAGACCTAAAATGAGAAGATGAATTTGTTCATTAATTTTCCAGATGGTAGATGTGAAATGGTGCTTCAGAAAGTTGGCTTTATGTAAGTCCGTGTGTGTGAGTGTACGTGTACTTGGACATAGATTTTAAGGTATAAACTGGCTCTTTCAGAATAGACCTGTCATCTGAAAATGGGAAGTTGGCACCTGAGATCTGCTGAAGAGTAGAAGAACTTGATGCAGGGGGGTTTTTTTAGCCCCCACTGAAGTTAATGAGTTTTTAATTTTAAAAATATATATTCAAAATTCATGTACTGGATTTTGAAAACTTTATTAATAGTTAAAACAGTGAATATGTACTCAGATTTTCAAGCCCATTACTTGTTATATTCTGCCAAAAATGAAGTAGAGTGGGAGCTGTAAACTGTTCTGGCTACTCAATTAACAAGGTTAACCCATGGACCAGTATTTGGGTTCATTCCTTGGCTTGGGAAGATCCTTTGGAGGANTTAATAGTTAAAACAGTGAATATGTACTCAGATTTTCAAGCCCATTACTTGTTATATTCTGCCAAAAATGAAGTAGAGTGGGAGCTGTAAACTGTTCTGGCTACTCAATTAACAAGGTTAACCCATGGACCAGTATTTGGGTTCATTCCTTGGCTTGGGAAGATCCTTTGGAGGAGAAAATGACAACCCACTGCAATATTCTTGCCTGGAGAATCCCATGGACAGGGGAGCCTGGCAGGCTACAGTCCATGGGGTTGCAAAGAGTGAGACATAACTGAGTGACTTAATACAACACATGCTGGTTCTGGAGAAAGATGAGTTCAGTTCAGTCGCTCAGTCGTGTCTGACTCTGCAACCCCATGAATCGCAGCACGCCGGGCCTCCCTGTCCATCACCAACTCCCAGAGTTCACCCAAACTCATGTGCATCGAATCAGTGATGCCATCAAGCCATCTCATCCTCTGTCGTCCCCTTCTCCTCCTGCCCCCAATCCCTCCCAGCATCAGGGTCTTTTTCAACGAGTCAGCTCTTCACATGAGGTGGCCAAAGTATTGGAGTTTCAGCTTCAACATCAGTCCTTCCAGTGAACACCTAGGACTGGTCTTCTTTAGGATGGACTGGTTGGATCTTCTTGCAGTCCAAGGGACTCTCAAGATCGCCAGCACCACAGTTCAAAAGCATCAATTCTTCGGTGCTCAGCTTTCTTCACAGTCCAATTCTCACATCCATACATGACCATTGGAAAAACATAGCCTTGACTATACGGACCTTTGTTGGCAAAGTAATGTCTCTGCTTTTGAATATGCTGTCTAGGTTGGTCATAACTTTCCTTCCAAGGAGTAAGCGTCTTTTAATCTTATGGCTGCAATCATCGTCTAGTGGCTTGTAAAGCCTTGACTTTTTAGGTGCAGTTTTTTGCACGTTCATACCTGAATCATCATCTGGCCTTGTGGAACTGAAATAGGCCCAGATATGATAAGTTTGGAGATCTCAATTATTTGGAACAGGTTTTTAAACTTCTTGGCACCAGTTTCCGCCTATGTGAAACAGAGATGATATGACTGTTAAATAAGATGGCACACATGAAGGGGCTTAATGTTGGGCCATATGTATATTGAGGGTGTGGTAAATCTTTTTCCCTTACCATTACAGATGATTTAGTCCAATTAATTGATATTACAGAGACCTTAGAAAAGCTTAAGTTACTTGCACATGGCTTCAGTGGCAGTGAGTAGGCTGGGCCAGGGTTTGAACCTTGACTTGTTGACTCCAAATGCTGAGAACATTTCATATACAAGTTTTGTGTCTTACTTTCTTAGGAATATAACTATGAGTGGAATTAACTTTTTGTTGAACTACTAAACTTTCCAAAGCTTCTGACCCATTTTACATTCCAGCTGTAGTTGGGAACATAATTTCTCTATATCCTCAACAACGCTTCCTTTCTTTTTGTTCTCTTTTGATTATGGCCATCCTAGTGGATCTGAAAGTGCTGTCCCATTATGATTCAGGTTTCCCTAATGAGTAATAAATGATGTTGAGTGTCTCTCTGTGTACTTCTTGGCCATTTTTTGCTTATTGATCATACCGTTGGAGAAGTGACTATTCTTTACCCTTCTTTAAAATAAATTATTCATTTTAAGTTACTTAAATATGATGGGGGCCCAGATTTAGTTTCTTGCATGTGAGTATTCAGTTGTTCCAGCAGTTTGCTGAAAATTATTCTTTCTCCATTGAATTGTTGTGGCACTCTTGTTGAAAATTGGTTGACCCAATGTATAGGGGTTACTTCTAAACTTCAATTCTAATAACATGGAGCTGTATGTCATAAAAATGGTTTTGATTATAGGTTTTGGTTGCTACTAAGTCACCACTTAGTAATTTTCCTTGACATTAAATTTGGTGCATTCCTTAACAAATCAAGAAATCTTTGTGGTAGCTGTCTGTTAAGTATGAAGTCAGTAAATTGAAGACTGATGTTTAATATGATTTAGCTTTGTAAGATTTTTATTATAAAACTAAGCTGATCATATTGCTTAGTTCAGAGAGTATTGTACCAAAACGTTAAATAGCTTGATTCCTCACTTTGATCTTCATAGTGCCTTTCTTTGCCGGCATGGAATACATGAGTAGGTTAATTTAAAAATTAGAATCTCTGTATATTTTTTGCTGTTCCTTTAATCATGGATTATGCATAAGAACTTTTGTGTTTTAGAGGGTCTTCTGTTCCTCCTCTGTAATGGAGTTTTTGGGTTTCTCAAGGGAAGGATAAGTGTTCTGGTAACTTTAAGAAAATTAAAGTTGATAAGTAAAGTAAGATGCAATAAAATCATGATTTCTGAATCTTATAAATATATGGATTCAGATAGCTAAGAATTTAGAATAATACTAATTAAATATAAGGAATGAAAGCGCTGTTTAGATCATGAATATTGTTACAGTTTAAATTGCTGATTTTTGGAAGATTTGTTTCAGTTCAACTTAGTTTACATTCAGTGAATGAAAGTAGTCTAATACTTTTTTCTTCTCCTTTAGTCACACAGGAGAACCAGGATTACCAAGGAGAGAGCTTTCCTGTGGTGCCCAGCTCTGATCCAGTTTCAGCATTCTCCATGGATATTCTCTTCACCGTGGGATGAGGTAGTAGGTTGTATAGTTTTAGGGTCACACCCACCACTGGGAGATAACTATACAATCTACTGTCTTTCCTAAGGTGATAGAAAAATCTGCATCCAAACAGCCTCACACAGTTGATAACTAATTGTACAGCATTTAAGATTGACTTGTGTAAAAATGCTGTAGTGCAGCATTTCTTACTAGTGTTCAAGTTGCTGCTTATTTTAGAGACTAGACTGAGGATTGGAATACTTTTCAATTCTCATTTCTGCATGTTGGAATAAGTGTATATTTTATTTTGATTGATGTTGATAATGTACCATAAAGAGATTGTAGTCTTCATTTGAGAAGAAAAGATTGCTCTATCAGAGTGAGGTAGTAGATTGTATAGTTGTGGGGTAGTGATTTTACCCTGTTCAGGAGATAACTATACAATCTATTGCCTTCCCTGAGGAGTAGACTTGCTGCATTTTGTTTCTGTCTAGATAATATTAAAACTCAGAAGAATTAATTTTGACATTGCTTTGTACTTAGCAGTTTACTTAAGTCCTTATTAATAACATTCTCTGTTCGAGTATGGTGTACCTACAATAGACACAGTGATCTAGCATTTACATTTTTCACATATGGTATATTTCAGAAATTTGAAATTGAGCAAAAATCTCAGAGTGGAGAAAATATATGACTTTGAAGAAATCTTAATAAGAGTACCATGCATTTTAGTAATTGTGAATAGGTTAACTGCCCCTGGTACAAATGTCCAAGGTGAGATCCTAGGTGGGAAAGGTAAATACAAACCTGAAGAGTACTGTCTGAGCTAAATTGAAATCAGTTTGATTATGATTCAGTCCCCAATTTGGTGTTTATGTGACCTTAGGCATTGTTGTAACTACTGTTGCAGTGATATGTTGATTTGGACATCTTCACTCTCTAGCCTAGAAGAGGAGAAATGGTTTCTTGGGTTCAGCTCTCGTTCCCTTTTTAAGTCCTTAAGATGTCAGCTTTGCTCTGGTTCCCAAAACCTGAAATGGGCCTTCATTCACAAAGGGAGGTCCTCTGAAGCTTGTCAGTTTAGAAAGTCTATAGTTGTTTTAAAGAAAATGTGAGGATAATGCTTGAAAGGGATGTTTGAATTTTAACACCCTTGATTAGCTTTTTTCTAAGCGTGGAACTTTAGGAATTTCTTAAAAAGTCCATGTTTCAGCTTTTTTCCAATGGCCAAGTCATACGCTACCTTGAAAGTGAGTGAAGTTGCTCAGTCTCCGACTCTTTATGATCCCATGGACTGTAGCCTACCAGGCTCCTCTGTCCGAGGTATTTTCCAGGCAAGAGTACTGGCGTGGGTTGCCATTTCCTTCTCCAAGGAAATGCTACCTTGGGCCCTTACAATCAGCTAATGCTCCCTGTTTTAAGTACTTATCATTTGTTTTATTTTGGGAGAAGAGAAAGAGGCAAAGTGTAGGTGAGAGAGAGGTCACCTCTCCCCAGATATTTCCATCTATCATGAATCTTAGTATCCTAGGCAGTCATTGTACAGGGCTCTACACTACAGGAACTTTGCATGAGAGAAAACATCAAATTCTCTCCTGGATGGGACCAAACCAGGTGATTTACCCTGGGTCAGATTTATGTATTTTTAGTTTATCCCTGGCATACATATAGATGGAAATCTGCATGGTTCCGGAATTGGTCTTCAAACTAGACATAGACATGTTGGGTAGCCTTTTATAGTCATTGCCTTTTGGTGTGCCAAAGAAAAGTGGGAATGTTCGAGAAATTTTTGGCAAGTTGTTTTTGTGGGTTTCCAGTACATGTGCCTCCAGAATGGATATCATCACAAGTTTGCGATTAGAAATTTAAGTAATACCTAAGGTCTGGTGAAAAATGAATTTATATCTTTTATTATTCCTCAGGGACACATTTCATACCCTTTTTGGTCAAGCCTAACAATTGAATCAAGTGGTTGAGTACTACAGTTTTTAAATCATTTAAAAGTACATCATGGTACAGTGAGACAATCTCGGAAAGCTTGTTTTTGATGGTGACAAAAACCGTGATCAGAATTTGCTTCTGGTTACTCTACGTCAAGGGTCAAAACTCCAAATAACCTGGGCCTAGAAGTGACTAGTTGTAACTAGGAGACAGCATCTAAAGGGGACACAGTGTAAGTTAGTTTGCTTCACTTGACAGTGGTGAGGAGGATTTATACATACTATCATCTCATTTTCTAGTTTATCAAAAGAGGTGGAGAGTTTATGAAATTATGTTTAAATTTCAGTACTCTGTTAAATGTTTTGAAAAGTCTGTGGCACCAACTTTTTGTTTTTTGGCTGTATTGCCTGAGGGATTTTAGTTTCCCCACCAGTGATTGAACCTGGGCCCTCGACAGTGAAAGCATGGAGTCCTAACTAGTGGACTGCCAGGGAATTCTGGCCAGTAACTTTGTCAAAGCTATCAGTGAGTGAATTCTAACTGGTTTCAATTTGAAATAACCACCCCCACCCCAAAATATGGCCTAATTTAACAGGTTAATTTGAAACCCATCTACTAAGTAGAAGACCAGCAAGAAAAAAATGGGTTCCTAGGAAGAGGTAGTAGGTTGCATAGTTTTAGGGCAGGGATTTTGCCCACAAGGAGGTAACTATACGACCTGCTGCCTTTCTTAGGGCCTTATTATACCACGGTAACCGGTTTCCTTGGTACCTTGCTTTGGTGTAAACACTTCTTTTCTGGAGAGTTTCTCACGAATGAAAACATTGCTGGCATACCAAAGAAGCAGTGCTTGCTTTAGTGATTTATAAACAGCAGCATTATATGAACATCAGCTACTGAGAATTTAAGACTTCTGGAGTATAGTTGCTCATGTAATCTCACTTTGGGGTTGCTGAAAAGTTTGGGAAAGCATAGTTTTGTTTTTGGTCACGTTCCCTTTTCTGCTCAAGACACTGCCAGCTGTGGCCCCCTCTGTAACTCTTTATCCAGAAGGCATTTAATGAAACTTTTGAAATACTCTGCTTTTTCCTACACTGTATTTATGCATTGCTAGTTTTTTTTTTTTGTTTTCTGGACTTCAAATTTGGAGCACTTCTTAGAGGTGGTATTGCATAGTGTGGGAATCCATCATTGCATTGAATACCCATTCTGGTACATAATTCTGTGATTGAATCTGTCTAATATGTGCAAGGACTGGAAGGTCAACAAAAATGAAAAGTTACAAGATATATACATATTTTATTAAATATCTTTCTAATAAAAATAGTACTTCTAAAACTTGTGATTTTAAATCATTCTTAACCATCCTTTCAGAATAAGATGCAATTTTTTATTTGTATTTAGATTTAAGTTCTGTTAAAGTACTTAATTTTTTTCTTTGCAGTAATTTGCTGGTTCTCCTCTTCACAGATGTGTATTTGTGACGCTAACTCCAGCCGTACCCTACTCTTTCATTTTTGGAAATGCTTTTGTCTTTGTAGTAATTACATCCGCTTAGGACATTCTACTTTCTTGAAATAATTCTCATTCTAATGAGTCTTTTAAAGTAGACACTACCTTGTTCATTATCCCTCCTCATTTCTCCAGCCTAGTTCAAACACTTAACCATACTGGGAAGCAGTTTAAAATTTTTTCAACTAATTTGAATAGTAATATGTTTAAAAGACTATCGGTCAGTGAAGTTTCCCATCCTGTTTCCAATTCTTCAGAGAATGATACAGTGGAAGCAAGGTCAGGAGGTGTAAGCATGTTCCACAGCTCTGACCAATTGGGGCTTTAATTTCCTCTGCAGATTGATTTTAATATTTCACAGTTACCCTAATTTTGCTTATAAAGGTATCTAAATAAACTTTAACCTTCTTATTGTTAAAATGTTTTAAAATGTTTGGGCCACACCAGCCAACCTTCATTTTTCCCCCATCCCATCAAACTTGATTTTCCAGATTGTTCTTTCTTGTGCTTCCTATTTTGCCTCCTATGGTTGGGATCTTGGTGGGAGGTGAGCTCCTGGCGGTTGGACATAGTGCCTTCAGAAAAGTTTGATGGTTGAAAAGGCACATGGAAAGTGTTTAACATGGAGAGATTCAAAACCACAATTGGATATCCCTTCACATAAGTCAAAATGGCTGTAAGCAAAACTACAAATAATAGATGGTAGAGAAGTTATGGAGAAAAGGGAAACCTACATCGTTGGTGGTGATGTTAATTGCTTCATCCTCTGTGGAGAACAGTATGGAGGTTACCTTATGGATCCAGCAGTCTCACTCTTGGACATATATCTGGAGGAGGAAAAACTAATTTTTTAAAAAGTACAGATCCCCTAGTGTTCAAAGCGGCACTGTTGGCAATAGCAAGGACATGGTAACAACCCATCAATTGATTTAAGATGTGTGTATATGCAAACACAATGGAATATTACTCAGCATTAAAAAAATGAGATTGCCATGTGCAGCAACATGAATAGACAAAGAACTAAGGTGAAGTCAGATAGGATACCACTGATACATGTGAAAGGTAAAAGATAATACAAATGAATCAACATATAACACTCAGAATTTTTAATTAGATTATTCCACAGAGGAAGTTGGGGGATGATGGCAAAGAGATATACAAACTCTATACATAAAGTACATATACAATAAGGATTTACTGTATAATGCAGGGAACTATATTCACTATTTTATAACCTATGAAAAATCACTGGTGTATGCCTGAAGCTGACCCAATATTATAAATCTACTAAAAGTTTGGCTAGTGGCCCACCTGAGGGAAGCAGGTGTATTAACTTCTTGGTATTCATAACTTAAAATTCTGCTGTGTTTATTTTTTGGGATTCACAACTTAAAATTTTGGTGTAAGGATGTTTTTTCTGTAAGAAAATCTATGGGTGGAGTAATTGAACTGCTGTTAACATCAGCAGCTTAGATGAATTTGCATTTCAGGTAAATATGGTTACCCAGTGCTAGTAAGGAAGCTTCATGATTGCTGCCTAGATTCTTTCTAGCTTTTCTAGAAAGATGTGTTGGAACTTTAGCACATGGTTTCCATTCTTAAGGTCTCTGTCACAATTACTATTACTAATGCCATCACCCATCTTTCAGGCAGAAAGACATAAGGGGAAGGGCAAGAACATTTCAACTGCCAAACCAGTTTGAAGAGTGTTCCAGTGACACCAAATAGTGACTTCTTTGTGAGTCATCAGTCAGTGCTACAGTACACTACTCTGGTTGCAAGTAAGACAGGAAAGTGACTTAACGGACTAGTTTTCAGACTGAGCAGGTAACAGCAGAGGGAATTAGGAAAAACACTTGACATAAAGACTAATGGGTTCTGTTCCACCGCTGACTTACAGACTTGAAGAGAAGTTTCAGTAGAAATGGAAAGGTGAAAGCTGGTTAGGAACCAGCAGGGACCCTACGATATATGTACTCCTACCACTGGGCCTGGTACAAAATTAGACCTAATAAAGTTGTTCTTATCTTTAAATTTATCTAAAGTAGCTTCACGTTCACAGCAAAATTGAGCAGGAAGTACAGAGTTCACATAATGCCCTATGTCCCCTTCATCCTGACCACAGCAGTACATTTAATGACGCATGTTTTTGTGTTACCTTTGAAGTTCTTCCACCATTATAATTCGGTTAAAAGGCTTAGCTTAGTGCACCGTGGTAAGTATATAACTCAGCAATGACCACAGGACAAATTACTGACTTTGAGTGCCAAAATGGCCTCTGGGAAATTTATTCCTGGAAGCAGGTACTTTAAATGACTTTTTGTAATTTTGCATAAACTTGTCTAAAGCTAAACCTGGAGGACTGATAATGAGTTGCATAATGGCAACAGAGCAGAAGAAAATGGGTAATAAACTTTCCACCCCAAGAGGTTTACCAGCAGGTAAGGAGGGAATGGCTATAGGATGAGATAGATGGATAGCATCACCGACTCAATGAATATGAGTTTGAGCAAACTCCAGGATATTGTGAACGACAGGAAAGCCTCGTGTGCTGCAGTCCATCGGTTCACAGAGTTGGACATTACTTAGCAACTAAACGAGGGAATGGGACTGCAGTTAGACTTCGGTGAGTGCTGGAGAAATGATCCCTGTGCTTAGTGCTCTGGGATGGGTATGGTGGAGTTCCATAAATGGATTGGGATGGGGATGCATGATCAGGCAGTTGCAAATTTCCCTTTCCCTACAGTGTAGCTAGGAGACCTGTAGGGAAGACTGCACAGCCTGATAACCTCATCAGTAAGGGTTGCAGGGGTGCTGTGGCTATCAGTGGAGGTGCTGTGAAATACCAAATGACTTCAAGAGAACCTCAAAAGTTCCTGAAGTAGATTCTTTCTCAGGAAAGGTGCCTTACCTCTTGGTGTAGGGGTAGACCAAGAGCTGACCATTCAGATGTAAGGAATGGAGAGGGAGAGGGTTTCATAAGAGGAATTTTTCTGAAGGAGAAACTGCTGCTTAACTTTGAGTGTGATTGTGTGATGACCAGAGCTACTCTAGACAGTTTGAGACCACGGGGAAAGAGGGAGGTCATTGCCAACCCAGAATTCTGACATCCTTTGAGCCTGTTAAGACAGTGTCTTCATTTGCCCACCTCCATACCTCTAGTTCTGTGAGAAGAATGAAATATCCCACAGTGAGTGAGTGAATATGTTCTTACAGAGAAGTCAAAGAAAAGCCCTTAAGTATGTGTCAGTCAGAAGTGAAGGTGTTCACTCCTCTTCAACCAGACCATCGACCGGGAACGAGTTTTGTGGCTGGGTAAGGATGATAGAGATCTGGAGACCATGGTAGGACCCTGAACAGGAGCATGACATGCTATGGGGAAAAGTATAATATCAAAGACCATGTTTCAGAAACCTAGGTTTTAGACGTGGCAGTGTGCAAGGACCGAGTTAAGACAACATGTGGACCAGAAACCACTTCCTGGTGCTGAGATGTCAGCACCTTGGAAACATCACCCTCAATGAAAATGGGTCAGGGAACAATCCTGAGTTTGGTAGACTGTTAAAGCTGCTTTAAATAAAAATAACTACCATTTTCTCTTAGAAACGAGAGCATTTTGACATTCAGAAACTGAAAAAAAAATTGTTAGATTTTATGCTTTTGAATGGTAACAGCAGTTCTCTTCCAACATAGTATTGGAAGCTTTAGCCACAGCAATCAGACAAGAAGAAAATTTCTTATATGTGGTATATGTATAATATCCAAAGGCATCCTGAATAACTGGTCAGTAGTTCAAGCAGAAGCACACAAACTCACACCTAAATTAAATGCACATATGCCTTTGGGGGGCTTCCCAGGTAGCTCAGTGGTAAAGAATCTGTCAGTGCTAGAGATGCAGAAGGCGAGTTTGATCCCTGGGTTGAGAAGACCCCTGGGAGGAGGTCATAGCAACCCAGTCCTGTATTCTTGCCTGGAAAATCCCATGGACAGAGGAGACTGGCAGCCTGCAGTCCATGCAGTTACATAGCTGAGGGGGCACACACACAGCTTTAGGGCACATCACGTACAGTCAACATGGTCTTCCAGAAGAGACTCTTGGTTCAGAAAAGTAGTCACTGAGGCTAAGTCTTAGCATGGCCTGTCATCTCTCTGACCTATTTGATAGGAATAATAATAATCTACCTCATAGAGATCATTTGATGAATGAAATAATTACAGAGCATATTCTCTAAATATGGGAACATAATAAGTAGTAGCTAAATTTTCAACCTAACTCACATTAAAAGTTATAAAACCTGATCTCTAAGGAGAAATTTGAATCTGCTGTGAGAGATCACAAAGAATTAACAAAGTGCTTAATGCTGTTAAAAAAGTGAATATAAAATAACGTCAACAGAGGAGAATATATTACATAAGGCCTACTGCTTATTTACAGAAATAAGAGAGCATAGAGTAGCAATGGAACTTAGAGTTTTACCTTCGCTGAGCATATTTTTAAGTTAATTCACTGTGTAACATGCATGAACATTCCTTCTTACTGCTGCATATTATTCTATTGTATGGATATATCACATTTAGATTAGTTGATTTTTGGATTTTTTCCTAGATTTGGGTTTTTTTGATTGATGCTACTGTTAACACTATGTACCAGTCTTTCTGTGGACATCTGTTTTTATGACTCTAGGAGAAATGTTAACACCAAGGAGTAGAATTGCAAGTCAAGAAACACCTGGAGTAACAGGAAAATTTGGCCTTAGAATACAGAATGAAGCAGGGCAAAGGCTAATAGAGTTTTGCCAAGAAAACACACTGGTCATAGCAAACACCCTTTTCCAGGAACACAAGAGAACACTCTACACATGGACATCACCAGATGGTCAACACCGAAATCAGATTGATTATGTTTTGCAGCCAAAGATGGAGAAGCTNGGTCGTCCCCTTCTCCTCCTGTCCCATCACTTCATGGGAAATAGATGGGGAAACAATGGAAACAGTGTCAGACTTTATTTTTTTTTTAGGCTCCAAAATCCCTGCAGATGGTGATTACAGCCATGAGATTAAAAGACGGGGAGGAAAGTTATGACCAACCCAGATAGCACATTAAAAAGCAGAGATATTACTTTTCCAATAAAGGTCTATCTAGTCAAGGCTATCGTTTTTCCAGTGGTCATGTATGGGTGTGAGAATTGGACGGTGAAGAAAGCTGAGCACCGAAGAATTGATGCTTTTGAACTGTGGTGCTGGAGAAGACTCTTGAGAGTCCCTTGGACTGCAAGGAGATCCAACCAGTCCATCCTAAAGAAGACCAGTCCTGGGTATTCATTGGAAGGACTGATGCTGAGGCTGAAACTCCAGTACTTTGGCCACCTCATGCAGAGAGTTGACTCACTGGAAAACACCTTGATGCTGGGAGGGATTAGGGGCAGGAGAAGAAGGGGACGACAAGAGGATGAGATGGCTGGATGGCATCACTGACTTGATGCACCTGAGTTTGGGTGAACTCCAGGAGTTGATGATGGACAGGGAGGCCTGGTGTGCTGCGATTCATGCGGTCACAAAGAGTTCAGACATGACTGAGCAACTGAACTGAACTGACTGATGATAAGGTCATGTTTAAGCTTCTAAGAAACTGCCAGTTTTCTAAAATATTTGTACCATTTTACATTCTCGACATCGATATATGAAGGTTCTAGTTTCTTTTCATCCTCAACTCAGTTCAGTTGCTCAGTTGTGTCTGACTCTTTGTAACCCTATGTAGTGCAGCACGCCAGGCTTCCCTGTCTATCACTAACTCCTGGAGCTTGCTCAAACTCATGCCTATTGAGTTTATGATGCCATCCAATCATCTCATCTTCTGTCATCCCTTTCTCCTCCTGTCTTCAATCTTCCCTAGCATCAGGGTCTTTTCCAATGAGTCAGTTCTTTGCATCAGCTGGCCAAAGTATTGGAGTTTCAGCCTCAGCATCAGTCCTCTCAATGAACACCCAGGACTGATTTCCTTTAGGATGGACTGGTTGGATCTCCTTGCAGTCCAAGGGACTCTCAAGAGTCTTCTCGGCACTTAGCTTTCTTTATGGTCCAACTCTTACATTCATACATGACTACTGGAAAAACCATAGCTTTGACTGTATAGATCTTTGTCGTCAAAGTAATGTCTTGGCTTTTTTACATCCTCATCAATACAATAATTTCTTTCTTATGGTAAAGAATCTGCCTGCTAATGCAGGAGACATGGGAGGCACAGATTCAATCCCTGGGTTGGGAAGATCCTCTGGAAAAAGAAATGGCAACACACTCCAGTATTCCTGCCCTGGGAAATACCATGAACAGAGGAGCCTCTTTGGCTACAGTCCATGAGGTCTCAAAAGAGTTGGACACAACTTAGCAACTAAACAATAACAAAAATATCGTCTCTAATAGGTATTTAGTGGTATCTCACTGTACTTTTAATTTTCATTTCCATAATGATTTAATGATGTTAAGCATCTTTTCATGGGCTTACTAGCTATTGTATCCTCTTTAGTAAAATATATATTCACATTTTCTTACTAATTTTTTTTACCAACTTGTTTATCTTCATATAACTGAGTTGTAACTATTCTTTTTATATTCAGAGAACAAGTCCTTTATCAGATATACTTTCAAATGTCTTCTCAGTCTGGGGCTCTTTGTTTTCCTGATCGTATTTTTTTGAAGTACATGTTTTAAATTTTGATCAAGTCCAGTTAATCTTTTTTTTTTCAATAGATCATGTCTTTGCCAACCAAGCTTATAAAGATTTCTTCCTATACTTTCTTCTAGAAGTTTTATTGTAGCTCTTATATTCATGTTTGTGATCCATTTTGAGTTAAATTATGTGAATCCTATGAGGTAAAAGTGTAAATTTTTCTTTTTGGTTACCTAATTGTTTTAGCACCATTTGTTGAAAAGACTATCCTCTTCCAGTTCTGTTGGCCTGGCACATTAATTGAAAACCAGTTCACCATACATATACTTTTTTTTTCCCCTTTATTTTTCCATCTTTATTAAGATATGATTGACAAATAATTATATGCATTTAAAGCTTACAATGTGATATTTTGTTATAAGTATACTTTATAAAATGATCACCACAATAAAGCTAATTAACTTATCCATCACTTCATATACTTACCATTTGTGTGTTGAAAATGAGATCTACTCTCATAGCAAATTTTAAGTATACATTATTATTATTTATATTTACCATGTTGTGCATTAGATTTCTAGAATTTATGCATCTTAAAACTTAATCAAAGTTTTAAAAAGTCAACCCTGTGACCAATATCTCCCTGTTCCTCCATCTCCCAGCCCCTTGCAGCCACCATAGTATATTCTATTTCTCCATGTTGGACTTTTTAAAATTCCACACATAAGTGATATCATGCAATATTTGTCTTTTTGTATTAGTTTATTTCACTTAACATGATGTCCTGCAAGTTCATGCACATTTTTGCCAATGGCAGGGTTTTCTTCACTCTCATAATGAAAATAATAGTCTATCACATGTGTATATCACATTTTTTATCCATCCTTCTGCCAATCGATATAGATTGTTTATGTATCTTGGATACAGAAATGAATAATACTAAAATGAAAATGGGAGTGCAGATATTTCTTCAAGATCCTAATTTCATTTTCTGTATACTCAGAAGTGGGGTTACTATATCACATGGTAATTTTATTTTTAATTTTTTTAGGAATGTTTATGCTGTTTTCCATAATGACTTTACCTGTTTACATTCCCACCAACAGTGTACAAGGGTTTCCTTCTCTTCACATCCTTTCAAACACTTGTTTCTTGACTATTTGATAATCACCATCCTAATAGGAGTGAGGTAAAATCTCATTGTAGTTCTCCCACCCTCATTATTGAGATACAATTGACAAATGACATTGTATACATTTAAGGTGTACAGCATAATAATTTGATGCATGTATATATTGCAAAATGTTTACTATAATAGTTAACACATCTTGCACCACACATGATTACCATTTTGTTTTTGTTGTTATTGTAGGAATATTTAAATTCTACTATGTAACTTTGAAGTAGACAAAGGATGAAGTCTTACTAACTATAGTCACCATGCTGTACATTGGATCCCAGAACTTAACACTTCTTATCACGAGAAGTTATACTTCTGACTGACACATCCTCATTTTGCTTACCCCCACAGTCTCTGGTAACTATCATTCTGCTTCTTTTAGAGCTTGGCTTTTTTAGAGTCTACATATAAGTGAGATCATAATACAGTATGTGTCTTTGACTTACCTCACTTAGCATAATTCCTTTAAGGCCCATTCATGTTGTGGCAAATGTCAGGATTTCCTTCTTCTTACTGACCAAAAAATATTCCTCTATGTATGTGTATTTCTTTACTTTTTCTTTCTTCATTCATCTGTCAGTAGAAACTTAGGTTGTTTCCATGTCTTGGCTATTGTGAAAAATGCTGCAATGAACATGAGTGTACATATCTCTTTGAGATACTAATTTTATCTCTTTTGGGTATATACACAGAAAAACTGAGAATGTTGAATCATACGGTAGTTCTTTTTTTTTTTTTTTCTTTAATTGAGGAACATTCATACTGTTTCCATAGTGGCTGCACCAATTTATGTTTCCACTAGCAGTGCACAAGGGATTCACTTTTCTCCACATTCTCATCAGCATTTGTTATCTCTTGATATTTTAATTTTTAATTTTGATAGTAACCATCCTAACAAGTGTGAGATGATATCTTATTGTGGTTTTAATCTAAATTTTACTGATGATTAGGGATGTTGAGCATCTTTTTGTGTGCTTGTTGGCCATTTGTATGTCTTCTTTGGAAGAATGTCTGTTGGAGTCCTCTGTCCATTTTTAAGTAGAATTATTTGCTTTTTGTTATTGAGTTGAAGGAGTTCTGTATATATTTTGAATATTAACCCCTTAATGGATTATAACAAATTGTGGAAAATTCTTAAACAGATGGGAATACCAGAATACCAGGTTTTTCTGTCTCCTGAGAAACCTGTATGCAGGACAAGAAGCAACAGTTAGAGCCAGACATGGAATGACAGACTGGTTCAAAATTGGGAAGGGAGTATGTCAAGGGCTGTATATTGTCACATGTCTTTAACTTATATGCAAAGTAAATCATGCTAAATGCCGGGCTGGATGAACCACAAGCTGGAATCAAGAGTGCTGGCAGAAATAACAACAGTTTCACATATGCAGATGATACCACTCTAATGACAGAAAATGAAGAACTAAAGAGCCTCTTGATGAAAGTGAAAGAGGAGGATGAAAAAGCTGGCTTAAAACTGAACATGGTAAAACAAAGATCATGGTATCTGCTCCCATCACTTCATGGCAAATAGATGGGGAAACAATGGAAAGAGTGACAGATTTTATTTTCTTGGGCTCCAAAATCACTGTGGATGGTGACTGCAGCCACAAAATTAAAACACACTTGCTCCTTGGCAGGAAAGCTATGACAAACTTAGACAACATATTAAAAAGCAGAGACATTACTTTGCCAACAAAGGTGTTTATAGTCAAAGCTATGGTTTTTCCAGGAGTCATGTATGGATGTGAGAATTGGACCATAAAAAAGGCTGAATGTCAAAGAATTGATGCTTTTGAACTGTGATGCTGGGGACAACTCTTGAGAGTCCCTTTGACTGCAAGGAGATCAAACCAGTGGAAATCAGTCCTGAATATTCATTGGAAAGACCGAAGCTGAAGCTTTCAATACTTTGGCCAGTTGGTGTGAAGAGCCAACTCATTGGAAAAGACCCTGATGCTGGGAAAAGATTGAGGGCAGGAGGAGAAGGGGGTGACAGAGGATGAGATGGTTGGATGGCATCATCTGCACAATGGACATGGGTTTGAACAAACTCAGGGAGATAGTAAAGGAGAGGAAAGCCTGACATGCTGTAACTCATGGGTTCAAAAAGTGTCAGACATGACTTAGCAACTGAACAGTAACCTGCTATGAGATAGGTGGTTTGCAGATCTTTTTTTCTCCCATCCTGAAGGTTACTTTTTCATTTTGTTATTGTCTCTTTTGCACAAGCTTTCTAGTTTGATGTATATAGTCCCACTTGTTGATTTTTGCTTTCACTACTTGTGCTTTTGGTGTCATATCAAAAAGAAAATCATTGCAAAGACTGATGTCAGAGATATTTTCCCCTGTGTTTAATTCTAGGAATTTGACAATTTCAAGTCTCCATTTCAACTTGAAGGACTTCTTTGAACATTTCTTACAGGGCAGATCTAATTGTAATGAACTCCTTCAGCTTTTTATCTGGGAATTTCTTAATTTTTCCTTTATTCTTGAAGAAAAATTTTGCCAGATATTAAGTTCCCAGGTTGACAGGTCTTTTTCCCAGCTCTTTAAATGTATCATCTCATTGCCTTCTGGGATCCCTTACATATGATGAAATAGCTTGTCTTTTGCTGCCTTCAAGATTCTTTTTTGTGTGTTTGGTTTTTTCATTATTACATCTTGATTTGGGTCTCTTTAGATTTATCCTGCTTGCAATTGGCTGAACTTGAATTCAAAGATCTTTGTCTTTACTCAAATTTGAGAAGTATTCAGGCATCATTTCTTCAAATAATCTTTTCCCTTTTTTCTCTCATTTTCTGGGACTCTTATACATATTTTTCCTTTTGATGGCATTTCTAGATGGTATATTCATATATTTATAGATGGTATAATTATAAATCCCTTTGATTCTATTCACTTTCCTTCATTTTTTTCTTCTTGATCCTCAGACTGAGTAATTTCAAATGACCTGTCTTCATGTTTACTGCTGCTGCTGCTTTGGTTGCTATTGAATCCCTTCAGTGAATTTTTCAATTCAGATATTTTATTGTCACCTCCAGAATTTTTTTTGGGGGGGGGGCTCCTTTCTACATTCTCTTTGTTGATATTCTTGCTTTGCTCATAGGTTATTTTCCTGATTTCCTTTAGTTTGTCTTCCAAGTTTTCCTTTAGCTTTTTTGCATATTTAAATTGTTTTAAAGATGTGTAGCCAAAGTCAAAGGCTTTAACATAGTCAATAAAGCAGAAGTACATGTTAAAAAAAAGATGTTGTATAGAAAGTCTGTTGCCTGTATTTACTTAAGGATGGTTTCTGGAAATTTATTTTGTTCCTTCAAATAGGCCCTTTTTCTTATTTCTGCGTCTGCTTTATGCTCTTTTGTTGAAAACTGGGAACGTGAGGAAACAGCCACCTCCCCCGTCTTTGCAAACAAGCATGTAATACCTTCAGTAATTGGCCAGGTATGTCCTCAGCCTTGGGATCTGTTTGGGATGAAGCTAACATCTTAGGTTTTTCCTGGTTGTTGTCTCGCTTCTCTCCATATGTGTGCATTTCCCCTGGTCCAGTTTCCCCAGAATATATGGCTGCTGTTAAATGTGTTAACTTCTCCGAGAGCCTGCTTCTCAGGGCCCTCCATGTTCTGTTATATTCCTTTGCCTGTAATTCTTGCCTCAGGTCTCCATGGGTCAGTGATTTCCCCTGCAGGTTTCATGTACTGTTGGGCCTTCCACTTTTTTCAGTGACTTCTGCCAACCTGAGATTTGAGCTGCGCTGTTGCTCTCCAATGGAGCTCTTAGTCAGCTGAGATGGGAATTAGTTCCTTGGGTATCCCACAGACTAGTCCTTCTAGCCTGGGGGAGAGACTGGGAATTGGGGTTACTTCCTTTCAACCATGCGACACCTGGGAGAAAGTGGGATGAGTGTGAGTAAAAAGCCTACAACTTCTCCTACTATTTGAATGTTGCTTTTTCTTGATTGGGCATTTGTTGGTGCTTTCACTGTCTGAAAGCAGTGTGCCTTGTGTGAGCTGGCTCTCTGCAGCTGAGGCAGTCACCAAACAGGGCTGACAGCTGAGTGTTCCCTGCCAGCAACACTCCCAACAGCTGGGATAATGATTCTTCCTTCCTAACGAGGGATCCCAGTGATGTGCCACAGCATCCACCTCAGACCTGAAGTCATAAAAAGCAGAGGAAGGTTATGTGTGAGTACAGGCCATATGCACACAGTGGCCATCCAGTGGCTCTTAACCTGGCTCCAGGTTGTCAGACATGGAGTATCACTTCTGACCTTGACCCCAGAAAGTTCATGTGTACCCTGACCTTTCATTATATGAGTTGGCTGGAAAAGTAGATGAACTGGAAATACCAGCATCATGAAATATGAGGGCGAAACGAGGACAGATTTTAAAAATACAAACACGGCATGGTCCAACCTAGAGTTCCTTTATTCCACCCATGCAGACAAGTAAAACTTTCTGGACTGTGTCTTCTACAGAGAAACTGAAGCAGAGGGGATATGACTTATAGGTGCCAGGTGGTAATGTTATTCTGGAATAAAAATAGTCAACTTAGGTGAAAATCTGAATATTAAACAGGAGATCATTAGCCTCTTGGTGCAAAAGCAACAAGTAAAACTATTTGTCCATTTAGCATGAATTAAGGCAGTGGCACCAATATCCTGGTAGTGTTTCTTTACTGCCACACACTCAAAGGTTTTTTAAAAAATCAATTTCACTTAAGATTCTCTTTGATGAAGTAAAATTTATTAATTTTATGTAAATCTTGACTCTTTAGTAATGACTTTAATATCCTGTGTGATGAAATAGGAAGTATACAAATGCATTTGAGTAATTATTTGAATTTGTGACCTGAAGTAGCAGATTTTTTTCATGGAAAACCACTTTTCCTTGAAAGCACTACTGAACTATTCAAACCTGGGTATTGGTACATGTTTTCTCAAAAACAAAATGAGCCAACTACTTATGACAGTGTTTGTGGCCAATGATAAAATTTAAAATTCTAAGTGAAATTATAATTGTAAATTCTAGTGAGAGTTTCCCAATATTTAAAATTTTTCTTATGGGATCAGTGGTGATATTAATGATATGTTTGATATTATGTAGTAGAAAGTGTTACCATTTGCAAGACCTGCATATCTCAGTGAACCAGTATTTTCCTAGTGACAAAATGCATGATGTAACATACATAATCTATGGGCAAAAGATTTATTCAGTATGTAAAAAATAGGATAAGAGATTTTAATGTAATGGTATGAGAAATTGATAGGTATTTAGATTCCACATGACAAATAACCGTTAGGAAGCGACCAGTTGTTGAATTTTGGTGTGGTGTCAAAGCAGATACTGTGTATTGATACGAGGCTGGATTTTCTTCATACATCTTGACTGGAAATAACCGTTAAGGAAGCGACCAGTTGTTGAATTTTGGTGTGGTGTCAAAGCAGATCCTGTGTATTGATATGAGGCTGGATTTTCTTCATACACCTCGACTGGAAAAGTGTATCACCATAAACTGAATGAGTACACAGATAGGAGAATCTATTTGTCTTCTAATAAGTCAGACATTAAAGAGATTTGCAAAAAACATAAAAACAATACCACTCTTTCCCCCATTTCTCTTGTTTTGAAAAAGTTATGTTTTTATAAAATGCTATTTATCTTAACATAAGATTATTATTATTTTAAAATCTTTTTTCTTTTCTAATTTCTAATATGATAAATTTTCATACATTAAACCCACTAAACAGAAATTTGTTGGTGTCTTCAATAGTTTTTAAGTGTTTAAAGAAGTCCTGAAATCTAAACATTTAGGAATCACTACTCTGGAGATACAGGTTTCCCTGGTGACTCACTGGTAAAGAATCTGCCTGTGACGAGTTCAATCCCTGGGTCGGGAAGATCCCCTGGAGGAGGGTATGGCAACCCACTCTAGCCCTCTTGCCTAGAGAATGCCATGGACAGAGGAGCCTGGCAGGCTGCATGCGTTCCTTAGGGCCGCCTAGAGTCAGACAGGACTGAGGCGACTCAGCAGCAGCAGCAGCACCTCTGGAGATACACGTCTGAAACATCATTGTCTACCTTTAAGACAGTTCACGAGCAACGGAAGAACTTTACAGCAGTGTACTTCCAATTGCTATCCGTACTCTGTGCTCTGTTGAAGTGTATCTTACTTTTCTATATGCTAAATCCCCCACATTGTATTTTAATTTTTACTTTAAACATTTGAGGTACCCATGGAAGTGTACTACTCATAGCTCCCTTTAGGAAAAAACTCACTCGTTATGAGGCTCACAGTTTCCTGAGAGCCTCCAGTTACAGTACCTTCAAAATCTCCTGAGAACATGAGTTCTCAGGCAGTCCCCAGCAAATGGTAAGAATGGCAGGTTTGCCAGAGTGTGACCATTTCACCAAGAACAGTGCCCTTCTAATAGGCTTTTTTTGCTATGGAGCTCCCTGTTGGATTGTCTGAAGTTTTAGTCTATCTCCCTGCCAACTCCTGCTTCCGTCCACATGCCTTTTTCAGGTGTTCAATTTACACTGTACTCTGAAGGCTCCCCCAGCAATATTCGGACCCCTTGTCTTGTCTTCAATAGACAACACTCGGTAAACCTCTCACATTCCTAACTCTAGCTTGTTGTTTGCTTCCTTGAAAGAGCCAGCTGACATAGCACTCTTTCAAAAAGATTTTACTCTATTGCTTTTAGATTTTCTTCTTGCAGAACTGAATTTCTTCCTGTTCTCATTTCTCTTTATTTTTCCTTCATTTTTGAAGACTATTTTCCTTGGATACAGAATTGGCAATTTTTGTCTTTCATCACTTTAATGATGTAGTTCTATTATCTTCTGATTACGTCAGTCATTTTTCTTTTCACTATTTCCAACATACATTGTCTTTTATTCAGAATGCTTTCAGGATTTTTTTTAGTTGTTGCTGCTGCTGTTTTTCTCATTCTTCTTTATGGTTTAAATTAAGAAAGATCAATAACACATTTATAGGAGACTTGGAAAATACAGAACAAAGTTACATATAGTTCTAGTATATATTACAATTATTTTTTAGATAGCTAAATTAAGATTTTTAATTATGATTTTAATATCAAACTCTCAAAAATTAATAAAATTAATAGACAGAAAAGTAGAATATATCTAAAAAGCACCATGAACAAATTCAACATAATTAAGATTTATACAACTTTCACACGACAGTAAGATACAGATTCTATTCAAGTTCCTATAGACTATAAACTTGGAGACACTGGAACATATCCAGGGATGTAATCATACAAAATCTCTTATCATACAAAGTCTGTTCTCTTATCACTGTGGAATTATGTTGGAAATCAATATCAAAAGATACTTGAAAACAATCCATATATTTTCAAGTGCAGTGTGACATTTACCAAGAGAGATCTTTGTCTTAGCCACTGAAAACCTCAGTCAAGTTGGAAGACTGAAAAAATGCAGAGGTAGCTTGTAGAGAAGAAAGCATTTAAATAAGAAATTAATATAAAAATGAGAAATTAATATCAAAGATATTAAAAACATGTATTTTTAAATTAAATATCCTCTTTTAAATGATGGGTCTAAGAAGCCATAACATGGAAAATTAGAAAATATTTGTAACAGAATAAAAATGAAAAAAGAATTTACCAGAATTTGTCACATGCAGCTGAAGCTTCTCAATGCAGCTAAATACAATGGGGAACCTTAAGGTAGAAGAATAAATAATGGACACTAGCACAAAGTTTTGTGAAATTTGAACAGAATCTGTACTTTAGTTAATAATACTGTATCACATGTTAATTTCCTGATTTTTTTTTTCACAACATAGTATTTCTTTATATTCTCAGTATTGGGATTAGAAGTTTCGAACCTCCTTCAGTATTTTAAAAATCACTATAAATTTTCTAGACTTGCAGCAGTAGTACTAGATGCTGAAATACGTGGAACTCTATCAAAGTTTTGAGTGAATATGAATTAGATATATAGCATTCTATTCATGCCAAGTCAAACAAGTGGAATCAAAATGTAATTTTTTTAAGCTGGGCAAAATTTTATGGAAAAAAAGGTGGAAAAGTGAAAGTGTTAGTCGCTCAGTCATATCTGAGTCTTTTTGACCCCATGGTCTGTAGCCTGCCAGGCTCCTCTGTCCATGGAATTCTCCAGGCAAGAATACTGGAGTGGGTTGCCATTTCCATCTCCAGGGGATCTTCCTGACCCAGGGATTGAACCCAGTTCTCCTGCATTGCAGGCAGATTCTTCATCATCTGAGCCACCAGGGAAAAATTCATGTTTTCTGAAATACATGTATTATACATACTATTTACACATATATATATACACAAAAGACTTTCTACTCTGCTTGATAAAGGCTTGAGAACAACAAAAAAGAGAGAGAAATTAGAAAACATAAAGTATATGAAATGGGAGGACTGACTATGAAATAGAAAAAGTGAAAAAAACTAGATAAAAGTAAAAGATCATCATATAGTCCAGTCATTTCTAAACACGGCTGCTCATTAGAAACACATCTGGAGCTTTGGAGAAAAAAAGCAATACCTGGGCATTTGTATTCTTCAAAAAATTCCAAGATAGTTCTGATACACATCTTGATTTTAAAGAATGATTACATGTTTTTCTATTAAATGGTAGCTTTAATGAAATAGAATTGTGTTATTTTCTGTTGACCAATCATGATACAGTAGTATTAAGTGAATAATAGTTACAGAATCACAATAGTAAAAGATGTTTATCAGTTTTCACAGTCAATAGCCAGACAAAAAAATAAAATTACAATTGCAAGCCACTATGGAAACAATCTAACCTAATAATGTAAATTAATTTGGTGCGTTTAATCCATTTACATTTGAAGTAATTATCAGTATGTATGATCTTCTTACTATTTTCTTAATTGTTTTGGGTTTATTTTGTGTAGGTCTTTTCCTTCTATTGTGTTTCCTTTGTAGAGAAGTTCCTTTAGTAGTTCTTGTAAAGCTGGTTTGGTGGTGCTGAATTCTCTTAACTTTTGTTCGTCTGGAAAGCTTCTCTCTGTCAAATCTGAATGAGAGACTTGCTGCATGTAATATTCTTGGTTGTAGGCGCTTCCCTTTCATCACTTTAAATATATCATGCCACATTCCCTTTTGGTTTATAGAGTTTCTGTTGAGAAATCAGCTGATAAACCTTATGGGGGTTCCCTTTTATGTTTTCATTTTCCCCTTATTGCTTTTAATATTTTATATTCATCTTTAATTGTCAGTTTGATTACTGTGTCTTGGTGTGTTTCTTCTTGGGTTTATTCTGCCTGAGACACTCTGTTTCTTGGAGTTGGTTGACTATTTCTTTTCCCATGTTAGGACAGTTTTCAGCTATTATCTCTTCAAATATTTTTTTCTCTGGTCGTTTCTGTCTTCTCATCCTGGAACCCCTATAATGCAAGTGATAGTGCGTTTAATGTTGTCCCAGAGCTCTCTTGGGCTTCCCAGGTGGTGCTAGTGGTAAAAAATCTGCCTGCCAATGCAGGAAACATAAGACACTTGAGTTCGATCCCTGGGTCAGGAAAATCCCCTGGAGGAGGGCGTGGCAACCCACTCCAGTATTCTTAACTGGAGAAGCCCATGGACAGAGGAGACTGATGGGCTGCAGTTGATGGGGTCACAAAGAGTTGGGCATGACTGAAGCAACTTGGCAGGCATGCACTCATTGGAGGGGGATTATGTGGAATAAATTAGATAATCATAGCACAAGTTCTGGCATGAAGCCAGCCCCCAACAAAGTCTATTTCCTGGTCTTTGCTTGGGACAGTCTTCCCTCTAGCACTAACCACTCACAGATAGTATGTCTGAGGACACAAGCCAGCTGTCTTCCACTTGTCCAGTGTGCAGGCAACACCTGAGGAGCAGGGCGCTCAGTGTTTGCTTTCAAGAACACACAGGCAATCCGTGAACAGAACAGAGATGACCGGCAGTCCAGATTTCCAGTACAGCAGTGAGCATGTAGTTCCTTTTTCTTTGAGGCCTCAGTGTGCTCCTGCGGATAGCAGTGTGAGGCAGAGGAAGATAGTCTGCATCTAACAGTAGTGGTGTAGTGTCAGTCGCTCAGTCGTTTCCAACTCTCTGTGACACCATGAACTGTAGCAGGCCAGGCTCCTCTGTTCATGAGATTTCCCAGGCAAGAATACTGGAGTGGGTTGCCATTTCCTTCTTCAGAGGAGTCTGCCTCTCGTTACGTCTGATTACAACTCGTAAGAGTCACCAGCTGGAGGATACAAGCAGGTCCCTCCACTTCTCTGATCCTGTTTCTTCATTGAAATAGGTTTAACATGAGGGGTCAGTGAGAGAATACAGGTGAAGGGCTGCATATTGTCTACTACTGCTAGTGCTGGATGAGGGTTGCCTTCTCCCACGTGGATTCCTTATAAGATCCAGTGGAGGGGAGAGCAGTCAGGATGGTCATAGAAGCTCCTTATTGCTGTGGCCTGGACCCTTGGGACTGACTCTTCTGTGATGGTGAAGCAGTTCTGTGATATCCATGTGCCACATGTCTCTCTGTCTTAGGGCACAGGCAGAGGCAGCAGGATCTTGACTCTGTGCCAGTTCTGTTGGGAGGTTTAACAGAGGGTCTAGCACAGCACTGTTCAGTAGAAATATAAATCATGTGTAAGTTTAAATTTTCTAGTAATCACATTAAAAAGAATGAAAAATAGGAAAATTTTAATGTATTCATTTAAATTAGTATACAGGAGACTTAAGAGACACAGATTCGATCCCTGGGTCGGGAAGATGCCCTGGAGGAGGAAATGGCAACCCACTCTAGTATTCTTGCCTGAAGAATCCCATGGACAGAGGAGCTTGGTGGACTATGGTCCATGGGGTCACAGAGTCAGTTGGACATGGCTGAAGCAACTTAGCATGCACCTAAAATATTGTTTCAACACGTAACCATTATAAAAACATTTATTAATGAGATAAATTGTTCTTTTTTCATACTAACTCTTCAAACTGCCATGTGTATTTTATATGTACAATAATCTTAATTAGGACTAACCACAGTTCAAGGATCCTGATATTAGATAGGACAGATCTAGTGGGACGTGACCTCCAGGAAATAGAGCCATGCTGCCATCTCGTGGTTATACTATCCAATAGCATCCTGAGCACCCATAGGCCAGGCCTTGTGCTGGCACCAAAGGCACAGAAGTTAAATGCTTCTGGTCCTGGAGTGCCTTGATCATCCTAGTGAGAGAAAAGGCACCAACCTTCCGAGAGTCCAAAGTTCCAGAAGAGAAGGCTCTTACAAGGCTCTGGGATTTGAAAACACCAGGGATGATCAGTTCAGTTCAGTCGCTCAGTCCTGTCTGACTCTTGGTGACCCCATGGACTGTAGAACGCCAGGCCTCCCTGTCCATCACCAACTCCCAGAGCTTGCTCAAACTCATGTCCATTGAGTTGGTGATGCCATCCAACCATGTCATCCTCTATCGTCCCATTCTCCTCCGGCCTTCAGTCTTTCCCAGCATCAGGATCTTTTCCAATGAGTCAGTTCTTTGTGTCAGGTGGCCAAAGTATTGGAACTTCAGCTTCAACATCAGCCCTTCCAATAAATATTCAGGACTGATTTCCTTTAGAATTGACTGGTTTGATCTCCTTGCTGTCCAGTGGACTCTCAAGAGTTTTCTCCAACACCACAGTTCAAAAGCATCAATTCTTCGGTGCTCAGCTTTCTCTATAGTCCAACTCTCACATCCATACATGACTACTGGAAAAACCATCGCTTTGACTAGATGGACATTTGTCAACAAAGTAATGTCTCTGCTTTTTAATATGCTGTCTAGGTTGGTAGATCCGTGGTAGCCCACAGCACCAGGGATGATAGTCAGCCAGAGATGTGAGAAGCCTTTAGAGACAAGGAGATACTTCATTTGCTTTTTAAAAACAACTTATCTCATTACTCAGATTTTTCTGTTTTTTCATTTGTTTCAAAGATTTTGTACTTGCTTCTTAAAGTGTTTTTATAATGCCTGCTTTAAAATTCTTGTCATAAATTCCTTTATTTGATTCATTCTGGGGTTTGATTGTCTTGGCATTTGTGGATAATTGATACTAGATAGGAGCCTCTGAATTCTATCTTCTTCTTCTTCTTTTTTTAGGAGTTGGGGTTTAAAATAAGGACCAGCTGAATGCAACTGTTCAGCTTCCCACTGGGCCCCAGAAACACTTCCTTGGCAAAATGGAGCACTTACACTGTGCCACTGCAGTGGATAGGTACCTTTCAAGCCTGTGTGGGTCACCAATTCACATCTGCTTACTGCCTCTGAGTGAAGGTCTTGGTTGGCACCACTGACACTTGGAGAAAGAGGGTCAAGCAAAGTGCTAGTTAGACCCACCACCTGTCATCTTACTTTACCTCATTAATCCCAGGGGAATGGAAACTGACTTTCCCAATTGGCCCCCTGGTACCAGGAAAGGACTGAAGCAGAGTGATGACTATCCTCCCTAGCACCATCTTTTCCTGCCTTACTAATGCCACCTGAGGTGAAGGCTCAGGTTTCTAGGGGTCCTCTTGATGGGGTTTCAGGGTGAGTGAACTGCTTCCTAACTGTGCTTCACTCTCTGCCTGTTTAATCTCATCACCGGCAGGTGGGGGTGGAGGTTTAGCTCCGTCCTGGACTCTGCTGATACATTGGGCGGAGTGGAGGAGAATGGATTACTCACTGGATCAGAACTGCATTGTTCAGTGTGGATGCTGGATATGCGTGCAGACACTAGGCCTTGCTGATCGGTGGTGGGATGGGGTAGGGAGGGAGCAGGTATTAGTGTAGTGTGACTAGTCTCATTATTGTATCTTGTCATTAAGTTTTGTTACTGTCAGGTGAGGAGGAGGTTCAAATTGCTGTAGGACTCCACTTAACACTGCTCTAGGGGTGAAGGTAAGAAAGTGGGGGAATTGGAGCACTGCCTGTTTACCCTAGTGAACGATGGAAGATCAACTCTGCACCCAGCCTACTGACACCATTTGAAGCTGGAGGGCAGCTTGCAAGGGGGAGGATGATAAGTGGAAGGTCATCCTCTGCTTGGCTCTATGGAACTATGAAGCAGGATGAAGTTTTTTCATCTGTTCTTGGTTAGAGAAGGCTGAGTATTGCCAAAAAGATTTTCTGACGTTAAACAAATGATTTCCTAGTCTTTGGCTAGGGGGAACAAAGTTTTCTTTTTCTTGGAGGTTTTTTGGTCCATGCTTTGTTGGGCTGTTCCTGCTTGGAGGCTTCTTCAGCACTCTGTCCCAATATATATAAGGGGCAATAGAAACAGAGAATCCACTACTGTATGGAGCCTCACATCCCATGGCCCAATGACAGTCTTCCTTCTTCCTGTTACATTCAGATTCTGCCTATACTTGTGTTATGTCCAGTATTTTTTAGTGGTAGGAAGAAAAATCTGGGAGGAAGGTTTTTCTGAAATTAAAAATTCATTTTTTCCTTTATTTTACTAAATCATAAATGTACAATAGCATCCTAACTCTGTGGTGGTGGTGGTTGTTTAGTCGCTAAGTCGTGTCCAGTTCTTTTGCGACCCCGTGGGCTGTGGACTGCCTGGCTCCTCTGTCCATGGGATTTTTCAGGCAAGAATATTGGAGTGGGTTGCCATTCCCTCCCCAGGGATTGAACCTGCGTCTCCTGCATTGGCAGCTGGATTCTTTTTTTTTTTTTTTCATGTAAATTTATTTATTTTTAACTGGAGGATAATTGCCTTATAATGTGTTAGTTTCAGCTATATATCAACATGAACCAGTCAAAGGTATGTGCTATGCTGTGCTTAGTTGCTCAGTCATGTCTGACTCTTTGTGACCCTGTAGACTGCAGCCTGCTAGGCTCCTCTGTCCATGGTGATTCTTGAGGCAAGAATATTGAAGTGGGTTGCCATGCCCTCCTCCAGGGGATCTTCCCAACCCAGGGATCAAACCCAGGTCTCTCGAATTGCAGGTGGGTTCTTTACTGTCTTAGCCACCAGGGAAGCCAATCATAATGCTCTGTGGCAACCTAGAGGGATGAGATGGAATGGGAGGTAGGAGGGAGGTTTAAGAGGGAGGGGACATACATATGTATACCTATGACTACGTATGACTTCCCTGGTGGCTCAGATGGTAAAGAATCTGCCTGCAATACAGGAGGCCTGGGTTCAATCCCTGGATTGGGAGTATCCCCTGGAGGAGGACATGGCAACCCACCCCAGTATTCTTGCCTGGAGAATCCCATGGACAGAGGAGCCTGGCAGGCTACAGCCCATGGGGTCACAAAGAGCCAGACACGACTGAGTGACTAAGCACAGTACATCTATGACTGCATACGTATGTCCCCTCCCCTCTTAAACCTCTCTCCTACCTGCCACTCCATCCCACCACTCTAGGTTGTCACAGCGCACTGGATTTGAGCTCCCTGAGTCATACAGCAAATTCCCACTGCCTATCTATTTTACATATGGTAATATATATGTTTTAGTACTACTCTCTCAATTTATCCCACCCTCTCATTCCACCCTCCACTGTGTCTACCTGTCTGTTCTCTATGTCTGTGTCTCCATTGCTGCCCTGCAGATGGGTTCATCAGTACCATCTTTCTAGATTCCATATATATGTGTTAATATATGATATTGGCTTTTTTTCTTTCTGACTTACTTCACTCTATATAATAGACTCCAGGTTCATCCACTTTATTAGAACTGAGTCAAATGCATTCCTTTTAAGGCTGAGTAATATTCCATTGTATATATATATATACCACATCTTCATTATCTATATATCTGTCAATGGGTATCATGTTACTTCCATGTCCTAGCTATCGTAAATATGCTGCAGTGAACTTTGGGGTACATGTGTCTTTTTCAACTTTTTGGTTTCCTCAGAGTATATGATTAGTAGTAGGATTACTGGGTAATATGGTAGTTTTAGTCCTAGTTTGTTAAGGAACCTCTATACTGTTCTCCATCGTGGCTGCATCGTCTTAAATTCCCACCAACAGTGCAAGAGAGTTGCCTTTTCTCTACACTCTCTCCAGCATTTATTGTTTGTAGATTTTGATGATGTCAATTTTCACTCCAATCCCAAAGAAAGGCAATGCCAAAGAATGCTCAAACTACCGCACATTTGCACTTGTCTCACACCCTAGTAAAGTAATGCTTAAAATTCTCCAAGCCAAGGTTCAGCAATACGTGAACTGTGAACTTCCAGATGTTCAAGCTGGTTTTAGAAAAGGTAGAGGAACCAGAGATCAAATTGCCAACATCCAATGGAGCATCGAAAAAGTAAGAGAGTTCCAGAAAAAACATCTATTTCTGCTTTATTTACTATGCCAAAGCCTTTGACTGTGTGGATCACAATAAACTGTGGAAAACTATGAATATGCCATGAAGATGGGCATACCAGACCACTTGACCTGCCTTTTGAGAAACCTGTATGCAGTCAGGAAGCAACAGTTAGAACTGGACATGGAACAACAGACTGGTTCCAAATAGGAAAAGGAGTATGTCAAGGCTGTATATTGTCACCCTGCTTATTTAACTTAAATGCAGAGTACATCATGAGAAATGCTGGGCTGGAGGAAGCATAAGCTGGAATCAAGATGGCCGGGAGAAATATCAATAACCTCTATATGCAGATGACACCACCCTTATGGCAGAAAGTGAAGAGGAACTAAAGAGCCTCTTGATGAAAGTGAAACAGGAGAGTAAAATAGTTGGCTTAAAGCTCAAGATTCAGAAAACTAAGATCATGGCATCCAGTCCCATTACTTCATAGCAGATAGAAGGGGAAACAGTGGAAACAGTGTCAGACTTTATTTTTGGGGGCTCCAAAATCACTGCAGATGGTGATTGCAGCCATGAAATTAAAAGACACTTACTCCTCGGAAGGAAAGTTATGACCAACTTAGACAGGATATTAAAAAGCAGAGATATTACTTTGCTAACGAAGGTCCATCTAGTCAAGGCTATGCTTTTTCCAGTGGTCATGTATGGATGTGAGAGTTGGACTATAAAGAAGACTGAGCACTGAAGAATTGATGCTTTTGAACTGTGGTGTTGGAGAAGACTCTTGAGAGTCCCTTGGACTGCAAGGAGATCCAACCAGTCCATTCTGAGGGAGATCAGCCCTGGGATTTCTTTGGAAGAAATGATGCTGAAGCTGAAACTCCAGTACCTTAGACACCTGATGCGGAGAATTGACTCATTGGAAAAGACCCTGATGCTGGGAAAGATTGAGGGCAGGAGGAGAAGGGGACAACAGAGGATGAGATGGTTGGATGGCATCATCAGCTTGATAGACATGGGTTTGGGTGGACTCCAGGAGTTGGTGATGGACAGGGAGGCCTGGGGTGCTGCAGTTCATGGGCTCAGAAAGAGTTGGACACGACTGAATGACTGAACTGAGCTGATTCTGACCAGTGTGAGGTGATATCTCATTGTAGTTTTGATTTGCATTTTTCTAATAATGAAGGATGCTGAGCATCTTTTCATGTGTTTATTATCCATCTACATGTCTTCTTTGGAGAAATGTCTGTTTAGGTCTTTTCCCCACTTTTTGATTGGGTTGTTTGTTTTTCTTGTATTGAGTTGTATGGTGGTTTAGTTGCTAAGTAGTGTCTGACTCTTGCCCACCAGGCTCCTCTGTCCATAGGATTTTCCAGGCAAGAATATTGGAGTGGGCCATTTCCTTCTCCAGTTGAGTTGTATGAGCTGCTTGTATATTTTTGAAATTAATCCTTCGTCAGTTTCGTTTGCTGTTATTTTTTTCCAATTCTGAGGCTTGTGTTTTTACTTTGTTTACAGTTTACTTTCCTGTGCAAAACCTTTTAAGTTTAATTAGGTACCAGTTGTTTGTTTTTGTTTCTATTTCCATTACTTTAGGAGGTGGATCATAGAGGATCTTGCTGTGATTTATGTCATAGAGTGTTCTACCCATTTCCCTCTTAGAATTTTATCGTTTCTGGTCTTACCTTTGGGTCTTTAATCCATTTTGAGTTTATCTTTTTGTATGGTGTTAGGAAGTATTCTAATTTCATCCTTTAACACATAGCTGTCCAGTTTTCCCAGCAGCACTTATTGAAGAGATTGTCTTTGCCCCATCATATATTCTTGCCTCCTTTGTCAAAAATAAGGTATCCATAGGTACATGGGTTTATCTTTGGACTTTCTATCTTGTTCCATTGGTCTATATTTCTTTTTTTGTGCCAGTACCATATTGTCTTGATGATTATAGCTTTAGTATAGTCTAAAGTCAGGAAGGTTGATTTCTCTAGCTTGATTCTTCTTTCTCAGGATTGCTTTGTTCTGCCCACTTTTTGATTGGGTTATTTATTTTTCTGGTATTGAGCTGAATCATACATTGTGCAATCAAAAAATAGAAAATAATAAACACAATGCCTCTTTTCTTTCCAAACTGCCTAACAGTAATTATCTCAAATGACATCAACTTTTCCATACTCCTTGCCATAATCTCTAAGCTGATGTTCCTTAGTATCTTCTTTAATTCCACCAGCAAACAGTCTCTTCACAGTGCCAGATTTCCCAGATTTCTCTTTGGCTATGGCCCATTATGGCTAACTCACTTGTTCATCAGTTGAATGAGATTTTGCAGCCACAGCAGGATTAACCTCAGTTATGGATGAAAAAGTTACAAAACCAGATACTCTGATCCTTTGGTGACAGGATCCCTCATATCACACAGTCTGTAAGTTTTCCTGGTGGCTTATAGTAGCTCCTTAAATTTTCTTCTGTGGTTTCAAAGCTTGGTGGTGGTTTAGTCACTAAGTTGTGTCTGACTCTTGCGATCCCATGGACTGCAGCCTGCCAGCCTCTGTCCATGGGATTCTCCAGTGAGGATACTGCAGTGGGTTGCCATTTCCTTCTCTGGAGGATCTTCCCAACCCAGGAATCAAACCCTGGCCTCCTTCATTGCAGGCAGATTCTTTACCAACTGATCTATGAGGGAAGCCCCTTCAAAGCTTAAGCCACCAATAATGTTTACAGAAATGTCCTTTTCTCTCTAAACAGGAGACTCAGTCATTTTAGCTGGATTTCAATCCAGACAGATGAGAGCTATCCACCAAGAAGTATGAACATATTTGTCCTGGCACTGTTGCCTTGAGGCATTCATTTTTTGATGGTCACTGCTTTAGTGTAATGCATGTAAAGACCTTCCATACCACAAAATGGTTTTCAAAATAATTTACATTTCACATTAGATCTCTGATATCTCTTTTATTTTTTTCAATTTACAAAGATTGTTTATTTTCCAATGTGCTGGTACATAACAGTGTGTTCTCAGTGGATTTATTAATCAAGGTACTATCCAATTAAAAACTTTCTCCAAGAAGTCATTTTGGCAAAGGTAATTTAACTTCTTCATTTATACTTAACCTAACCTTGCATTGTGACTTGTGAGAAGACCCTGCTAGTGAGAAAAAAAAGATCATTAGTTGCTATTATTAATCACGGGAAAATAATTCAAATATGCCTTACTTTATCAATCAGCGGGTCAAAAACACATTACTGTGGGTAGATACTAAAGTTCTATTTAACAAATTTGTAACATTAATTCCCAGGTGTTAAAGCTTTATATTTGTTTTGTGAGCTAGCTTAATTTCCCCCAAATAACTATTTTTCTCAAGTGTACCAAACTTATTTGAAATCACCTTTTTCAATTTTCCTCCCTCTCTCCCTTCTTGGTTACCTTATTAACTTTCGCTTTAGTACCATTTAGCTGACTTGCATTACTGTCACATTACAGTTTTATATTAAAATGCTAATAATAGAGGAAATTGGGTTTTATTATTTACCACCATTTTTGTTCTTTTTAAAAAATTTATTTTGTTGTTGAAGGATAATTGCTTTACAGAATTTTGTTGTATTCTGTCAAACCTCAACATGAATCAGCAGTAAGTATACATATATCCCCTCCCTATTGAACCTCTCTCCCATCTTCCTGCCCATCCCACCCCTTTAGATCAATACAGAGCCCCTGTTTGAGTTTCCTGAGCCACACAGTAAATTCCCATTGGGCTTCTATTTTACATATGGTAATGTAAGTTTCCATGTTACTCTTTCCATACATCTCACTCTCTCCTCCCATCTCCCCATGTCCATAAGTCTATTTTCTATGTCTGTTTCTCCATTTCTGCCCTGTAAATAAATTCTTCATTATCATTTTTCTAGGTTCTGTATATATGCATTAGAATACTCATATTCTAGATAATAATTATTTATATTATAAATAATATATTCTGTTATTAATATTATAATATAATGTAATGTTATTATAAATACATATTTATCTTTCTCTTTCTGACTCACTTCACTTTGTATAATAGGTTCTGTGTTCACCCACCTCATCAGAACTGACTCAAATGTGTTCCTTTTTATGCTGAGTAATATTCCATTGTGTATATGTACCACAACTTCTTTATCCATTCATCTCTCAATGCACATCTAGTTGCTTCCATGTTCTAGCTATTATAGTGCTGCAAAGAACAATGGGATACATGTGTCTTTTTCAGTTTTGGTTTCCTCAGGGTATATGCCTAGGAGTGGGATTCCTGGGTCATATGGTGGTTTTACTCCTAGTTTTTTAAGGAATCTCTATACCATCTTCCAAAGTGGCTGTATCAATTTACATTCCTTCCAACAGTGCAAGAGCATTCCCTTTTCTCAACACCCTCTCCAGCATTTATTGTTTGTAGACTTTTTCATGATGGCCATTCAGACTTGTATTTACCACCAGTTTTGAATAAATATCATCAATATAGTCATCCAAATAAATATTAGAATTACTTTGTGGTGCTGACATATATGTAAAGGCTCTTTAATTGAATTATTTTAAAGTTACTGCTCATTTTATGGAAAAACTTGAATTTAGCCGTCTTTGAGATTTTATTTATATAAGGATATGTATATTTCTGCTTATAGGATTCATGTAAAAATGAAAGTGACTTTTAAGATTTCTTAAGCATATTTTACATACTTCTCCCCTAAATTTAACATAAAGAATTTCTCAAGCATTTTGGCATAATTTTGCCCCTGTCATTGAGGCAAAAATCCTTGTGAGTACTTTGATTCCTCGCCACGTGAATATGATTTCCACTCTGTCTGGCAGGTACAGGCACTATTCCTGGCCTTATGTGTGCTCAGGCACTTTCCACTAATCTTTTTCAGTTTCTTTACTGGGAGTTGTACCCCTGCATGTTGGTAGGCACTCAACTGATACTTGAGGAAGAAGCTCCTCCACTCTGATTTCCCTTTTCTGTCCTGTGACCTGAAATTTCTTAAGGCTCACCTGGCTCCTTACCCGTTTCTCAGGGTCCATTGCTCTTCATTGTCTTATGTCCAGTGTCTTCAAAGTCATTTCACATATTTCATTCTTTCTAAAGTTCTTTTAGGGAAGAGGTTAAATCTGGTTCCCATTACTTATTTTGAGTATTGAGTAAATAACAAGTTATTTGAAAAATTTTTGTCAAATTTCTAGAAAAAGAGTATGTCTGTTTATAAATACTTCAAAATGTTTTTAAGCTTCCTACTTTGTTACATCTAATCAGGAGATTTTTTTGTATTAGTAAAATAATTTTAATTTTAGTTATAGCTTTAAATGTCTTCAAGCTTAGTTCTTCATTTTCTTCTAATCATTATTATTATTAATCAACTTCAGAATTTTCCTGTTTAAAAAAGGAAAACTGCCAAGACTTTTGGCATATTTTAGAAGCACATTCTTTATACGCTGTTATTAAAATATAAAAACATTCGGGCAAATCTGTAGTATGAAGGACAGGTACACATCCAGGTGACTAAAAACTAACGGGATCCTTCGTTTAAAAAAACAAAGTTAAAGGAAGATTTTAGTGTTCACTTGAACAACCCTTCTCATCTACCTGAAAGTCACTTTGACTTTAATTGTGCTAAATCGCTTCAGTCAGGCGAACTCAGTGCGACGCTGTGGACTGCAGCCCGCCAGGCTCCTGTCCATGGAATTCTCCAGGCAAGAATACTGGAGTGGGTTGCCCTGTGCCCTTCTCCAGGGAATCTTCCCAACCTAGGGATGAAACGCACGCCTCTTACATCTAACCTGCACTGACAGAGGGTTCTTTACCACTAGCGCCACCTGGGAAACCCCATGAAGATGGAGGTGCCAGGGATTGAAACAGGGATCTCATAAATGCGAAACACACTCCACCACAAAGCCACCAACCACCACCCCACATCTTGTCTACTCTGTAAACTTGTGTGTTGTGCTAAGTCGCTCAGTCGTGTCCGACTCTTTGCGACACCATGGACTGTAGCGTGCCAGGCTCCTCTGTCCACTTTGATTCTCCAGACCAGAATACTGGAGTGGGATGCCATGCCCTTTTCCAGGGGACCTTTCCAACCCAGGAATCGAACTTACGAACCCAGGTCTCCCGCATTGCAGGCGGATTCTTTACCGCCTGAGCCACCAGGGAAGCTCTTGTCTAGTTTTTCACAATTTCTCCCAGGGCCCAAGTGACTGTAATTCTGAAACTTGAGCGAGAGAGTACTACAGAAGAGCCAGGTCCAGTTGGGAGGCATGCCCTTGCCCGTGGGCATTGTGGGTAGTGTAGTCCCGCTCCCCTAGCTCACTGAGCGCGGTCTTGAGCTCTGGAGCATTTAAGGTTGTGCCAACTCGCGCCCCGGGGAATTTTGGGAATTGTAGTCCCCGCCCCGAGGTGTTGTGGGTAGCGTACTTCCGAGCCGCGCTGTCGTATTTTTGGATGTGGTGACAGTCTTTCAGCGCTTTTGGTGAGCTATCCCGCCTCTGGCTTCTAGAGTCCAAGGGATAGAGGCTCCGGAAAGCCGAGAGAGGGCGGGTGGGTTTGGTACGCCCTGTCTGCCGGTTCTTCGTGGTTTGATCCCCACCCCACCCCCGCCCCCTCCCCGCACCGGGTCAGGCGCGGTCCACCTCGGAGTAGCTGTTGGCAGAGGTCTCGGGTCGCTCAGTGTCCAGCGGTGCTGGGTACTCAGTGCCCTTAATGAGGGGTCGAGACTGGTGTGGGTGGCTTGGTGGACACAAGTAACCTTTGTCCGGAGCAGACGTCCCCATTGCTGAGCGCGTGCCTTGAACATTCGTCTTGGGTGTTAACTAGGGGAGCGCGGCTGGATGATTTCTACCTGGCGATGGAGGCGCTGCTTGGCCCCAAGGACCTAGGTTTTGCTGGGAGGACTCGGGTGGGGCAGACACTCAGAATTACCTTTACTGACGGTGGTGATGAGGGGAACTTGGTTCAGCGGCCTTGGGCCCCACGGGCTCTTGGGGGAGTTGGAAGGGCCTGGTGGAAGTCAGATACCCCTCGTTTGCGTGGGGCACCCTTGTGCTCATATCTGCGACTCCTCCCGAAGTTGTCTGACTCCTCTTCTGGTGCTGGGGCTCTTACAGCAGCTTGGAGTGGAGCCCACAGGGCAGGAAACTTTGTTCAAGCCATAGGGGACTGGTGGGCTGACTCCCTGAATTACTGGGGTGAGAGAGTGAGAAGAGGGTGGTAAGACGTCCAGACTTAAGTTTTATTTTAAATTTTGCTTTATGAAAACATTGTAAACACTCAAGGAAGTAGCTGTGAGGTCTCCTGCATTCCTCACACAGATTCACCACTTTTCAATGAGAGCCTTGTTCTTTCACCCCAAATCTGCAACCTCAGATGTTTATCTCTTTGGGCATTTCCTCTCCCTGGAGACCTATGTCAGGCCTGTTGTGGGAGCCCTGGCCTCCATAGGGAGAGTTCACATACAGGTCTGCCGGTATGTGAGTGTCGTTGGGCAAAGTACTGAGTCTCCTGGAGCTGTTGGGAGTATGGAAAGAGGTAAAACAGGGGTCTCATACGTGTTAATGTAATGTTCATTTCTGTTTTTACTAACCTTTATAGGCACATAGCAGAGAAGGCAATGGCACCCCACTCCAGTACTCTTGCCTGGAAAAGCCCATGGACGGAGGAGCCTGGTAGGCTGCAGTCCATGGAGTNGGCCCTTAAATCTATTTCTCACTTCCACTGTATAATCATAAGGGATTTGATTTAGGTCATTCCTGAATGGTCTAGTGGTTTTCCCTACTTTCTTCAATTTAAGTCTGAATTTGGCAATAAGGAGCTCATGATCTGAGCTACAGTCAGCTTCCGGTCTTGTTTTTACTGACTGTACAGTTATGTGTATGTATGTACTGCATTTTCTTATCTGTTTGTCTGTTGGTGGACATTAGGGTTGTTTCCACCTTTGGGCTATTGTGATTAATACTGTTATGGACATTGGTGTATGAGTATATTGAATTCTTGCTTTTGATTCTTTAGGGGTATACACCCACCATTCAAATTGCTAGATCATATGATAAATTGAACTTTTAAAGAAAAATTGATNTGTTGGTGGACATTAGGGTTGTTTCCACCTTTGGGCTATTGTGATTAATACTGTTATGGACATTGGTGTATGAGTATATTGAATTCTTGCTTTTGATTCTTTAGGGGTATACACCCACCATTCAAATTGCTAGATCATATGATAAATTGAACTTTTAAAGAAAAATTGATATATTTAACTTTTGAGGAACTGCTAAACTCTTTCCCATAGAAATGACATCATTTTACTTTTCCCACAACAGTAAATAGAGGTTCCAGTTTCTTCATGCATGTGTGCTCAGTCATGTCCGACTCTTTGTGACCCCAGGACTGTAGCCTGCCAGGCTCTTCTGTCTATGTAATTTTTGAGGCAGAAATACTGGAGTGGGTTGCCATTTCCTACTCCAATTTCTACTCCAGTTTCTCCACATCCTCCCAAAATGTTCGTTCCTGTTTCTTTGGTAATAGCTATCCTAATGAGTGTGATGTGGTATCTTTGTGGAGCAGTATTTTAATGCTTTGAGACATTGTTTCCTTCTCATTCAAGTACAAGGCAAGGATGTCTGTTCTTACCACTCTTTTATTCATTATTGTGCTAGAAGTTCTACAGTAAGGCAAAAACAGGAAATAAAATACATATAGATTAGAAGGAATTGTCTACATACGAAATCTTAAGGATCTAGGAGGAAAAAAAAACAACTCCTAGAGCTAGTGAGTTCCACCAGGTTGCCAGATTCAGGATAAGCATACCATTTATAACTGTATCATGGCAGTTGGTCTGTATCATGAACAGTTGGTCACAATTATTCCGAACAATACAGTACTGTTAAAATCACTACAAAAAGAAAAAGGAATTTTTAGGTATCAGTTTTTTAACAAAGCATATGTGGATTTGTATACTGAAAACCACAATAGCTGTTGAAAGAAATCAAAGAACATCTCGGTAAATGGAGAGACATCTCATCGCGTGTTCATAGGTTTGAAGAGTCAACATGATAAAGATGTTGGTTCTTCCTAAATTGATATACAGGTTTAATGCAAATCTTGTCCAAATTCCAGAAATATTTTTTAGTAGATACAGGTAAGATTATTCTACATTTTTTTGTGGAAAGGAATATGCCTTAGAATAGCTAAAATAATCTTTTAAAATGAAGGTTAAAGGAGGAAGAATCCATCTATCTGATTTCACGACCTATGGTATAGCTGCATTAATCAAAACAGTGTTTTCCACAGCATCATAGATTTAGAGATTGATAGAACAGAATAGAGAACCCCTGAATAGATGCCCCCAGCAATGTGGGAAGAAGTTTAGTAGTCTTGAATACATGGCAAAGGATTCCGGTCGAAAGCAGGGTCTATGGATCTCACCTGATGTCCCATGCCAGCCTTATTGCTGCCTCAGCCCTGGTTGGTAACTTAGGTTAAGTTGACTAGTAGGCCTGTGTGGTTTCTGGGTGAGCAAGGATGTGTTTGTGTTATAGGCATTAATGGCCTTCAGGGATGTGGCTGTGGCCTTCACCCAGAAGGAGTGGAAGCTACTGAGTCCTACTCAGAGGACCCTGTATCGGGATGTAATGCTGGAGAACTACAGCCATATGGTGTCGCTGGGTAAGGATGACCTGTACCATGTCTCAGACTCTGCCTGAAGGCCTCTTAAGATTTAATGGAGTAGCCATGCTTTTGGCTCAGAAAGAAACAATATTTTCTCTATACCTCAGAGAATGTCTGGATTCTGTAGAGTTGGAAATGGTGAAGTTGTGCGTGTGTGTGTATTTGTGTGATATGACACTGCATTTCTAGGCCCCTTCCAAGGCCAGGCTCTCCTCTAAAGTGATCTTGCTTCAGATAGCAGAGTATTTTTTTTCATTCAAGCACAGGGGAGAATCATATACTGCCTTTAGATCCAGGATTCCTCCTACCCCTTAGTCATCTTTTCTCAGCATTCAGAAAATCTTTGTCCCCATCCATGCGCCCTGCCTGGCTTTCCTACCTGCTTCTGAGTCATTGCATTCCCTGGCTGACTCTGAATTCTGTGATAGCCTCTTAAGCCACTAACCAAAGGTCACCTTGATTTTTTTCCCCTGTGAGTAGGAATTGCCTTTCCTAAACCAAAACTCATCATACAACTGGAACAAGGAGACGAGCCCTGGAGAGAAGAGAGTGAATGTCTTCTGGACCTTTGTGCAGGTAAGTGGAAAACAGCAGGCAGACAAGGATCAGGGCAGTGAGGTGCTCAGCAAGTAAGGAAAGAGGAACATCTGTAAGCTTCTGAGGAGGAAGCTGTTCCTCAGGCCTGCCTTCAGTGCCATCCTACTCAGCCCAGAGAGGGCTTCCCTGGCCACCCCCTCTTTCCTCCTCAACAGAGCAACCTCCACTCACTTGGTGTCCCTTGTCCAACACTTCTAAGATCTTCCCATTCTTGAACT
>SJYA01001417.1:1358886-1413348 GCA_006410615.1 Neotragus moschatus
TTAAGATTATAACAGAGTGTGAAGAAGTATACAATGAGTGCCAGTTTGCCTTCCAGGCAGCCTAAGTGGTGGTGGTGATTTAGTCGCTAAGTCATGTCTGACTCTTGCGACCCCATGGACTGTAGCCCACCAGGCTCCTCTGTCCATGGGATTTTCCAGTCAAGAATACTGTAGTGGTGTTCTGCTGAAAGTTTTCACTTTTGTCTCAGGTTCAAAGGATTTGGCAACAAAATAAGCCATGCATTATATACAAAGTCACAGCACATCTGGAGTAAGGTCCCAGGCAGAGTGTCTGCTCTGTGGGTGAGACTTCAAAGATTGGTTTGGGGTTCCCGTTTATAATCCCAGGATGCGAACAGGATGCTCATCATCAATCTGTGAGCAAATTCCAGTTCTGGTTTCATGTTATGCTGTTTGTTTTGTCATGTAAAAGCTGGAATGTTGTTAAGGTCAGGGCTTGGTTGGCCAGGCCCCCTCCAGGAGCTTAATAAATTCCGAGATCTGCTCCCTATCGATGTCTATTGTGTTTCTCTTCTGACACTCACAGCAAGTGTGGCTGACACTCAGAGCAGGTGTAGCTGACACCCACAGCAGCAGTCAGGGCAGTGTCCAGGTAGGTCAGAAGCAAGGGCAGAGGCCCGCTCTGCTCTTTTGCCTCTGAAGCCTGGACAAGACTACTTCTATTTTATTTCTCTAATGAGTGGGTTGCCATTTCCTTCTCTAGAGTATCTTCCTGACCCAGGGATTGAACATGGGTCTCCTGTACTGCAGGCAGATTCTTTACTGACTGAGCTACCAGGGAAGCTTGCAGACTAAGAAATATACCATTATATAAGACCAGGTGATAGTTGATACCTTTCCTGGTTGTGTCTCGCTCCTTCGCCCCACCTCTGAGAATCCAACTTCTGCATTAGCATGCCTGTGACTGCTCTTAGCTTTTTTATCCCTTCAGTGGATCTTTTAACCATATAGAGAGTTCTTTTGCATGTTGGTAAACTTTTCTGCATATAGTACTATATTGTATACCTCCTTCACCAGCTATATGTGAGATTCATACTAAAATGTGCAAGTTTAGTTTATNCTGCATTAGCATGCCTGTGACTGCTCTTAGCTTTTTTATCCCTTCAGTGGATCTTTTAACCATATAGAGAGTTCTTTTGCATGTTGGTAAACTTTTCTGCATATAGTACTATATTGTATACCTCCTTCACCAGCTATATGTGAGATTCATACTAAAATGTGCAAGTTTAGTTTATACTTTTAACATTTGTTATATATTGATTTCATTATATGAATATTTTAATGCAGTTGAATTATCATTTCTTTTGACATTTGAGCTATTTCTAATTTTTGTCTATGAAATAATGTTGCTGTATATTCTTATTTCTTCTTTGGAAACGCATGCAAGGGTTTCTCTCAAGATGCATATGTAGGAGCACAGAGACTGGTTCATGGGTGTGGGTGGCCTCAACCTGATTAGGCTATACCACATGTGTTCTGAAGCTGTTCAATGCCATATTACACTCCCAGCAGCAGTGATGAGTTCTTGTTCCACATCCTCACACTTTTCACCCATCTGTTTGGTTTGTGGTGAGATATCATAGGGATTTTGCTTTCCAGTGAGCATCTTTTCCTGTGTTGACTTGGTCATTGGTGTTTCCTTTTCTGTGACTTGTCTGTTCAGGGTATGTTCCTACTTTTGATTTGGGCTATTTCTGTTACTGAACTGTAGAAATTCAGTATACATTCTGGAAACATTTAGATCTTTAATCCAAGTGGAATTAATTTTATGTGAATGTTGGGAGATAAGTATAAATTTCTGCCCTTTTTTTCATTCTCTTATTTTCAACATTCTTGGCATTTTGTTTTTTATTTATTTTTGCTTCTAAATACAACCATGTATCTATACTTGTACTTTATAGCAAACTCAAGATTTTTTTCTTTTAAAAAAGAACTATTATTAAACTATAATTATAATATAATAGAAAAATATTATGGTATAAGGTATGATATCTTATACTAGGAGGTATAAGATATGATATGTTATACTAGGAGGTATAAGGTATCATACCTTATGCTAGGAGGTATAAGGTATCATACCTTATGCTAGGAGGTATAAGGTATCATACCTTATGCTAGGAGGTATAAGGTAAAATTTGTTAAGTTTTGATATCTGCACAGTGATAAAACCATCATGATAATCCAAATTCTGAGCATACCTATCACTGCAGAGTTTCCTTGTGCCTTACTATAATTTCAGTCTCCTGCCCCTCCCTGTCCCCGCCTCCCTCCCTTACCCAGACAGCCCTGACTGCTTTCTGTCATAGATTTGTTTGCATTTTTAGAGTTCATATAAATTAATCATGTTAATTCTTTCACTCAGTATTATTATTTTGAATTTTATCCACAATGTTGGCTGTGTCAACAGTTCATTTCTTTTGATTGCTGAGTAGTAATTTAGATATCACAATTATTTAGCCATTCATGGGCTAAAGAAATTTCAGTAGTCTCCAGTTTTGATGAATACAAATAAAGACTTTATGAACATTCATGAAAAGCATTTGTGTAAGCATAGCTTTCATTTCTTTTGGATAAGCACCTGGGAGTGGAATGGCTGGGATGGATGATACAGGGTATATTTAATTTTTAATGAAACCCACCAAGTAGGTACACCATTTCACATTCCCACCAGCAGTGTGTGAGAGTTCCAAATGCTTCACATATTTGTCAACACCTGGTATTATGATTTTAATTTTAGACACTTTTATAACTGTGTAGTAACATGTTATATGGTTTTACCTGACATTTTCTTAATGACTTGTGATGTTGATAGTCTTTTCAAGTGCTTATTTGCTGTCTGTATATCTTCTTTGGTCAAATGTCATCTCAAATCTTTGGCCAATTTGAAAAGTTGGTTTCTTATGTTTGTTTTGAATTTTGCAAGTTCTTCATACAGTCTGTATAGAAGTCCGTTATTTGATTTTTAAGTATTTTCTTTGTGGCTTGCTTTTTATCTTCTTAGTAGTGTTTTTCAATGAGAATTTCTTAATTTTGGTGAAGTCCAAGTTTCAATTTTTCTCTCATGAATTTCACTTTTGGTGACTTATTTAGGAAATATTCCCAAAATGAAGGCCAAAAAGAGTTTCATATATTTTTCCTTTTAAAAGTTTTATAATTTTTACTTTTCATTTAGATATAAGTCTTATTTTGAGTAAAATTTTTAACTTGATACCAGGTCTGGATTTAAGTAAAATTTTTTCTTTGTTTTTTTTTTTTTTCTTTTGTATACGAATATCCAATTTTTTCTAGCACTATTTATTGAAAAGACAACCCTTTCTTTGAATTTCCTGTGCACCTTTGTGTAAGTTAATTGTCTATGGGTCTATATCCAATATATACTCTATATTTTTCCACTCTTCTCATTATCCATCTTGATGTCAGTACCACATAGTCTTGATTACTGCAGCTTTGTAAGAAGTCTGGAACTTAGTATAAATCCTTGAACATTTTTTCTTCTTTAAAGTTGTTTTACTTGTGCTAGATTCTTGCATTTCCACATGGATTTTAGAATCAGCTTGACAATTTTCAACAAAATNGTCTGTCCTTAAACCAAACCATACTGTCTGTGCTACTGTGGGATCACTGAAAATCTTGAAGTCAGGTAGTGTGAGTCTTATCCTTTTTTTTTTTTTTCAGGGTTGCTTTGGATAGTCCTCTGCATTTCCACTTAAATTTTAGCATCAGTTTCTCATTTGCAAAAAGAAAGAAAAAAAAGAAAACCTGGGTAGTGTTTATTTTGAGATTTTACTCTATCTATAGATAACTTGAGGTAGAAATTGCATCTTACCAATATCAACTCTTACAAGCCACTACCTAAATCTTTTCAAATTCATCTCAGCAAAATAAACATTTGTGAGATGCAGCTAAAGCAGAGTTTAGAAGGAAATTTATAGCCTTAAGTGCTTATTTTAGAAAAGGTCTATGATCAGTGACTTAAGAAGCTAGAAAAAGAACAAAGTAAATGCAAAGTGAGTACAAGGAATGGAATAAAGAAAATAAGAGCAAAAATCTGTGAAATATAACACTTTATTAGCAGAAAAATTTGCCAAGAAAATGTTGAGTGTCTGAAAAGAAAATTGTATATTGCTACTAAATTATATATTGCTGTATAGACTAATCAAGAGAAAAGGAAGACATAAATAATTCAAGAGTGAAGGGGAAGTTACTACATATTCTTGATACTTTAAAAGGATACTCAGGGGATATTGTAAACAAGTTTATACTAACAGGTTTAACACCTTATATGAAATGAATGAATTTTTGAAAAATACTACAGATACAGGATGGGACAAAATCTGAATATAGTACATTTTTAAAGTAAGTAAGTTGGTGGTGGATCCCCGAACCTGCACAAGTGATAAAAACATTCCATATTTTAAAAGAATTACACACCATGCCCTAATGGAATTTATTCTATGTATGCAAAGCTCAGCATTAGAAACTCTGTACTATAGTCAATTTATATATCCTCTGATAGAAGCTTTCTCTCCAGCTCTCTTCCTTTCTAAGTCCTCAGCAAAGTCACATTTACCATCCATATTTCTACCAGCAGTCTCTTCTTGCTTTTTCTAGTATGTACCTCAACTCTTTCAAGCCTCTAATTATCACCTAGTTCCAAAGCCACTTCCACAAAGTTACAAAGTTTAGATATTGGGTATAGCAGCATCCCACTTTTGGTATCAAAATTAGTCTTAGGGTTATTGAGTAATAGAACCATTTGGATGTATGTATACACACACACACACACACACACACACACACACACACACACACACACACAATGTATTATAAAGAATTGGCTCATGTGACTATGGAGGCTGAGAAGCCCCAAGATCTGTAGTTAGCAAAATGAAGACATATGAGAGCCCATGGTTCTCTCAGGCTCTCAGTCTCAACACCCAGTAAGAACTACTATATCAGATCAAGTGTGATAGCAGGAAAAACAGAAACAACTCTATCTGTCTCCTCTCCATCTCCCACCCTCCCATGTCCCAGCCGGAAGGCAGTTAGCCTGGAAGAATTCTCGCTTATTTGGGATTTGTTGTTCAGTCACTAAGTCATGTCTGACTCTTTGAGACCCCATGGAATGCAGCACACCAAGTTTCCATGTCCTTCACTATCTCCCAGAGTTTCCTCAAACTTATGTCCATTGAGTCAGTGATGCCATCCAACCATCTCATCCTCTGTGACCACCTTCTCCTGCCTTCAGTCTTTCCTAGCATCAGAGTCTTTTCCAGTGAATCGGCTCTTTGCGTCAGGTGGCCAAAGTATTGGAGCTTTAGCTTCAGCATCAGTCCTTCTACTGAATATTCAGGATTGATTTCCTTTAGGATTGACTGGTTTGATCTCCTTGCTGTCCAAGGGACTCTCAAGAGTCTTTTCCAACACCACAGTTCAAAATCATCAGTTCTTCAGTGCTCAGCCTTCTTTATGGTCTAGCTCTCACATCCGTGCATGACTACTAGAAAAATCATAGCTTTAATGTCAGCAAAGTGATGTTTCTGGTTTTTAATATGCTGTCTAGGTTTGTCACTGCTTTTTTCCAAGGAGCAAGCATCATTTAATTTTGTCACTGTCTGCAGTGATTTTGGAGCCCCCAAAATAAAATATGTTACTATTTCCACATTTGCCCCATCTATTTGCCATGAAGTAATGGGACTGGAAGCTGTGATCTTAGTTTTTTGAATTTGAGTTTTAAGCCAGCTTTTTCACTCTCCTCTTTCACCTTGATCAAGAGGCTCTTTAGTCCCTCTTCACTTTCTGCCATTAGAGTGGAATCTGCATATCTGAGGTTGTTGATATTTCTTCTGGCAATCTTGATTACATCTTGTTGAGTCATCCAGTCCAGCATTTTGCATGATGTCCTCTACGTGTAAGTTAAAGCAAGGTGACAATATACAGCCTTGACGTACTGCTTTCTCAATTTTGAACCAGTTTGTTGGTCCATATCTGGTTCTGACTGTTGCTTCTTGACCTACATACAGGTTTCTCAGGAGGCAGGTAAGGTGGTCTGGTATTCCCATCTTTTTAAGAATTTCACAGTTTGTTGTGATCCACACAGTCAGAGGCTTTAATGTAGTCAGTGAAGCAGAGTAGAGTTTTTTTTGGAATTCCCTTGCTCTTTCTATGATGCAACAGATGTTGGCAATTTGATCTCTGATTCCTCTGCCTTTTCTAAGTCCAGCTTGTACATCTGGAAGTTCTCAGTTCATGTACTGCTGAAGCCTAACTTGAAGGATTTTGAGCCATTACCTTGGGAGAGGGTCAGTCTTTTGTTCTACTCAAGTCTTTCAGCTGCTTTACTCAGTCTCCCTATTTAAGTGTTAAAGTCTTCCAAACATACCCTCACAGAAACACCCAGCTGCTGCTGCTGCTGCTGCTAAGTCGCTTCAGTCATGTCCAACTCTGTGTGAGCCCATAGACGCTCAGAATAGTGTTTAAATGTTTGGGCAACCTGTGGCCAGAGCAGTTAATACATAAAATTAACTGTCACATATTTTAATATTTCTTTTATATTGTCTTAAAATCATGGAGATGGCATATTATGAAAGTTGTCTAGTTTCCAGGGATTAATTCAGATTCTTATCAAAAGTGTTCCCTTTTTTCACATGTGGACCAAGTCTTAAAATTCTTTTAATTGTTTAAAAGCAGTGAATGCACAGCATTCTTTCTTCTGTTGTAATCCAGTACCTATGGCATCTGTTTAACTCACTGCTAAAATTTTATTCCTTACAATTATAGCTGCAGAAGGAAAAATTTCTTTAAGAAGCCGTTCAGTTCAGTTCAGTAGCTCAGTTGTGTCTGACTCTTTGTGACCCCATGAATCGCATCACGCCAGGCCTCCCTGTCCACCGTATCCCGGAGTTCACTCAAACGTGTGGATTTTTTTTCGGTTTCCTTTGGGATGTTTGTTGAACATCCCAACATGGACAGTTGTTGAAATACTTATTGGTCTGAAAAATCAATTGGCATGAGAGTAGCTGTAGGTTATAAAAGAGTTTATAAACTGATCTTTTATTTTTATATCTTGGGAACTTTTATGATTAACTGAAAAGAATTACCTTGGTAAAATTTTATTTCTTCTTTTATTGAGGAACTTGGATGCTTAAAGCCACAGGGAACACTGTAACTCTTAATCATTTTTAGTTAAAATTTGTCACATTACTAGATAGGCATAAAAATGATGATGAGTGAGCAGCTTTAGTAGAGACTAAGGCTCCCATAAGGATAGTATTTAAATTAACAGTATTAACTGTATTTAAATCAGTCACTGTATTTAATACAAAAGACACTGAACAGCATACCTGTAATGGAGTAGTTTACCACTGGCTTTAGACTTTTTGCCTAGCTGGAAGTAAAACCGGTCAAGGAGAAGGCAGTGGCTGCTTTTTTCTTTCCATCACAAAAAGATCATAGATAAGGAGAGAATAATGCAATACTGAAAGCTCAGCTTTCAGAGCTTTAGAATTACAACAAAAGTATTTCTTGGAAACTGCTAGCCAGAAATGTACATGACTGCCATGAGTTTTGAAAATGTGGACGGCCTAGCTTAACAAAATAAACTCACTCACGGTTCAATGGACTGAGCTAAAGACCAACCATGGTGGGATCCCTGATGGCCAGAACTGTATACAAAGACTGAAAGGATATTCACTTTCCTTGGAAGTCCAGTAGGATCAGCACTTACTAGTGATTCAGTTCAGTTCAGTTGCTCAGTCGTGTCCGACTCTTTGCGACCCCATGATCGCAGCACACCAGACTTCCCTGTCCATCATCAGCTGCCGGAGATCACCCAAACTCATGTGCATCAAGTCAGTGATGCCATCCAGCCATCTCATCCTCTGTCGTCCCTTTCTTCTCCTGCCCCCAGTCCCTCCCAGCATCAGAGTCTTTTCCAATGAGTCAACTCTTCGCATGAGGTGGCCAACGTACTGGAGTTTCAGCTTTAGCATCATTCCTTCCGAACAACACCCAGGACTGATCTCCTTTAGGATGGACTGGTTGGATCTCCCTGAAGTCCAAGGGACGCTCAGGAGTCTTCTCCAGAACCACAGTTCAAAAGCATCAATTCTTCGGTGATCAGCTTTCTTCACAGTCCAACTCTCACATCCATACATGACCACTGGAAAAACCATAGCCTTGACTAGACAGCCTTTGTTGGCAAAGTAATGTCTCTGCTTTTGAATATGCTATCTAGGTTGGTCAGAACTTTCCTTCCAAGGAGTAAGCGTCTTTTAACTTCATGGCTGCAGTCACCATCTGCAGTGATTTTGGAGCCCCCAAAAATAAAGTTTGACACTGCTTCCACTGTTCCTTCATCTATTTCCCATGAAGTGATAGGACTAGATGCAATGATCTTCGTTTTCTGAATATTGAGCTTTAAGCCAACTTTTTCACTCCTCTTTGATGCTTTTTAGTTCCTCTTCACTTTCTGCCATAAGGGTGCTGTTATCTGCATATCTGAGGTGATTGATATTTCTCCTGGCAATCTTGATTCCAGCTTGCGCTTCTTCCAGCCCGGCGTTTCTCATGATGTACTCTGCATATAAGTTAAATAAGCAGGGTGATAATATACAGCCTTGACATACTCCTTTTCCTATTTGGAACCAATCTGTTGTTCCATGTCCAGTTCTAACTGTTGCTTCCTGACCTGCATACAGGTTTCCTAAGAGGCAGGTCAGGTGGTCTGGTATTCCCATCTCTTTTAGAATTTTCCACAGTTTTTTGTGATCCACACAGTTAAAGGCTTTGGCATAGTCAATAAAGAAGAAATAGATGCTTTTCTGGAACTCTCTTGCTTTTTCCATGATCCAGCGGATGTTGGCAGTTTGATCTCTGGTTCCTATGCCTTACCTAAAACCAGCTTGAACATCTGGAAGTTCATGGTTCACATATTGCTGAAGCCTGGCTTGGAGAATTTTGAGCATTACTTTACTAGCATGTGAGATGAGTGCAATTGTGCGGTAGTTTGAGCATTCTTTGGCATTGCCTTTCTTTGGGATTGGAATGAAAACTGACCTTTTCCAGTCCTGTGGCCACTGCTAAGTTTTCTTAATTTGCTGGCATATTGAGTGCAGCACTTTCACAGCATCATCTTTCAGCTGATACTTAGAGCTGGCTTATTATGTGGGTTTTATGTGTTGTAAAAGGTATGCATTAATATATCACCATGGGTTGGAAGGAAGGTCACTGAAGGAAGTCTTTGTTTGGGAGCATCTGAGGAATGAGAGCTATTCAAGTGTTAACCATCCACCAGATACCTTTGGTGATTCTGACTGACACTTTCTCTCCAGCAGAACAAAGAACAGAATTCGAACCCTGTCTCTCCTGCCCAGTGACTTTTTCCAGTCCACAGATCCACCAACAATATGTTCTCTGTGGTCACTCCCTTCAGATCCTCTCAGGTTCATCTGCAGAAAGCCACTTCCTACTAGATGCTCCAAGCTGCTTGAATGACAAAGCAGAGGATGGAGAGAGAGAAGACTCTGGCACTGTGTTTGGGAGGCTGCGGCTGAGTGGGACTTCAGGTGCATTTTTCAGCTCATCTCAAGGTCAGCCAGTAGACCAGAGAGGCAATAGCAGTGGAAGAAGAGACCAGGGGATGATCTCTGATGAGGCAGATGCAGTATTGACAGAGACAAACATCTCAGAATCTGGAGCAGTCATATGTGAAAACTATAGACTAGGATTTAGCAGAAAATCAAGCCTCTTCAGCCTCCAGAAGCATCATGTGTGCCCTGAATGTGGCAGAAACTTCTGCCAGAAGTCAGACCTCATCAAACACCAGAGGACCCACTCAGGAGAGAAGCCGTTTAGTTGCAGAGAGTGCGGGCGAGGCTTTGGCCGCAGGTCCTCCCTCACCGTACATCAGAGGAAGCACTCAGGGGAAAAGCCCTACGTGTGCCAGGAGTGTGGGCGACGCTTCAGGTACACATCCTCCTTAACTAACCACAAGAGGATACACTCCGGGGAGAGACCCTTTGTATGTCAGCAGTGTGGGAGAGGCTTTCGCCAGAAGATAGCCCTCATTCTGCACCAGAGGACACACTTGGAAGAGAAGCCCTTTGTGTGTCCAGACTGTGGAAGAGGCTTTTGCCAGAAGGCATCACTCCTTCAACACCGTAGCTCGCATTCAGGCGAGAGGCCCTTCATGTGCCTGGAGTGTGGGCGTGGCTTCAGGCAGCAGTCACTGCTCCTCAGTCACCAGGTCACACACTCAGGCGAGAAGCCTTATGTCTGTGCTGAGTGTGGGCACAGCTTTCGCCAGAAAGTCACCCTCATCAGACACCAGAGGACACACACAGGGGAGAAGCCTTACCTGTGCTCCGAATGTGGGCGTGGCTTTAGCCAGAAAGTCTCCCTTATGGGCCACCAGAGAACACACACAGGTGAGAAACCTTATGTGTGCTCTGAGTGTGGGCGTGGCTTTGGTCAGAAGGTTACCCTCATCAGACACCAGAGGACACACACAGGGGAGAAGCCTTTTCTGTGTCCTGAGTGTGGACGTACCTTTGGCTTCAAGTCACTTCTCACCAGACACAAGAGGATACATTCAGAGGAGGAAGCTGATGTGTACAGAGTATGTGAGCAAAGTCTTGGTCTGAAGATCCAGCTCACCTCTGACCAGAGGACACACTCAGGAGAAAAGCCATGTGTGTGTGATGAGTGTGGACGTGGCTTTGGCTTCAAGTCAGCCCTCATCAGACACCAGCGGACACATTCAGGAGAGAAGCCATATGTGTGCAGGGAGTGTGGTCGTGGCTTTAGCCAGAAGTCTCACCTCCACAGGCATAGGAAAACCAAGTCCGGCCATCATCTCCTGCCACAGGAGCTGTTCTCTTGACGTTTCCTTTCCTTCCCCATGAGTGTCTAGGTGGCAGAAATCACTAGGAAATGTTCCACTTTCCTTAAAATGCAGTTGAGAAAAAAAAGTTGCATCTTTTCAGTGATCATAAGATAGTTGATTTATGGTTTACTTCCTACACTGGCAATGTGTTTTAATTTGCCAGGGCTGCCATAACAAAATACCACAGACTTGGTAGCTCAAAAAACAGAAGTTTATGTTCTCATAGTTCTGGAGACTAGAAGTCCAAGATCAATGTGTAGGCAGTTTGATTTTTATTGAAGTCTTTCCCCTTGGCTTGCAGATGATTGCATTGTTGCTGAGTCCTGAAATGGACATTTTTTTCCCCTGTGTGTGCACTTTCCTGGTAACTCTCTCTCTTCTTTCTGAGGACACCAGCCATACTGGGTTAGGGCTTCACCCTATGACCTTGTAAAGGCCCTGTCATCAAATAAAGTCATGACTTTATATGTTATGTTATGACTTCAATATGTTAGTTTGGGGGAACAATTCAATCTTAACAACTCAGTCCTCTGGACCTCCTATATTCACATTCTTCAAGTACAAAATACATTCACCCCAAATTAACAGCAGCAAAAGTCTTAGCCCATTTCAACTTTACCTCTACATTCAAAATCTCATCTAAGTTTCATCTAAGTCGAGTGTGGATGAGACTAGAAGTGCATTTCATCCTTTTTAGCTGTGATCCTGTGAACCAGACAAGTTATTTGCTTCCAAAATACAGTGATGGGACAGGCAGAGAATTCACATTCCCATTCTAAAAATGGAAAGGATTGATTGGTCCCAAGCAAGTTTAAAATGTTACAAGGCAAATTCTATTAGTTTTTAAGGCATGAGAATGATCTCTGGTTGTATCTTCTGCCCTCTGGTCTGGCTGGTGTGGTAGAGGTGTATGTGGCCCACTGAAACCATGGAAGAACCATACTGACTCCCCAGACTTTTACTGTCTGGGCCTGTTTTGGAAATGGCAGACCTGCTGGTCTCTGTTTCACCTTTGGAGTCATTCTTCCCTCTTCTTGATGGATAGTGTTAGCTCTATTCTCCCATCTTGTAGAATCCCAGAAGTCTAACAGCCTGCCTTCATTTTGTCCAATCTGCTTGGAAGAAAAGTTATGACCAACCTAGATAGCATATTCAAAAGCAGAGATATTACTTTGCCGACTAAGGTCCGTCTAGTCAAGGCTATGGTTTTTCCAGTAGTCATGTATGGATATGAGAGTTGGACTGTAAAGAAGGCTGAGTGCCAAAGAATTGATGCTTTTGAACTGTGGTGTTGGAGAAGACTCTTGAGAGTCCCTTGGACTGCAAGGAGATCAAACCAGTCCATTCTGAAGGAGATCAGCCCTGGGATTTCTTTGGAAGGAATGATGCTGAAGCTGAAGCTCCAGTATGTTGGCCACCTCATGTGAAGAGTTGACTCATTGGAAAAGACTCTGATGCTGGGAGGGATTGGAGACAGGAGGAGAAGGGGACGACAGAGGATGAGATGGCTGGATGGCATCACTGACTCGATGGGCGTGAGTCTGAGTGAACTCCAGGAGGTGGTGATGGACAGGGAGGCCTGGCGTGCTGTGATTCATGGGGTCACAAAGAGTTGGACACGACTGAGCGACTGAACTGAACTGAACTGTGTCACCTTTAGTTCTACATCTGAGACGGTTGATTGCTTCCAAACTTAACTCTTTATTAAACCATGTCTAACTACACCATAGTATTCTTTCCAGAATATGCTTCTAATTTTCTGCAACATAGATATCCATAGGCTGAGAATTTTCCAAATCTCCAAATTCTAGTTCTCAGAATTGTGTTTAACACTTCCTTCAATTTATCTTTCTACTCTCACATTTTACTGTAAGGAGGGAGAAACCAGGATGCACCTGTAACACTTTGCTTAGAAATCTCCTTAGCTAAAAATTTGTTGCTTATGTCACAATTTCTACTTTACAAACACTGAAACACAGGCCAGGTTCTTTGCCACTTTATAACAAAGATTGTCTTTCCTCCAATTTCCAGTAATATGTTCCTTATTTCTGAGATTGCACCAGAATCACTTTTAATGTCCATATTCCTACCAACAGTCTCTTTTAGACAGTTAAGTCTTTTTATAACAAGTGCCTTAAACCTCTTCCAGCCTCTGCCCATCACCCAGTTCCAAAGCTATTCCATATTTTCAGATATTACCCTCGGTACCAAAATTGTATTTTTTTGCTAAGACTGCCATTACAATACCAGAGGTTGGAATGACTAAGTGACAGAAACTTATTTTCTGTTATGGAGAGGGCAAGTCCATTAAGGCGTTGACAGGGTTGTTTTCTATTTAAGTCTCTCTCCTTGGCTTGCAGATGGCTGCCTTCTTGCTGTCATCATGCAGGCTTTCTTTACATGTGCTGGGGAGAGAAAGTGAGCTCTGGTATCTCTTACTCTTATAAGGACACCAGCCCTATTGGATAAATACCTCATCCTATGCCACTCTTTAATCTTAATTACCTCCTTATAAGCCCTATGTCCAAATACTGGAGAGTTAGGGGTTCCCAGCCTGAGATGCTTGTATGCACACTGACCGTGGCCAGTGAAGGCTGGGTGTTGAGGCTTAGGCTTCAGAGGTCAGACTCTGGGAGAAGGCTGGGGTTGACTACCTTGAAGACAGTCTGAGGGGGGTAGTACAGCACATTTGAGGAAGTCTAGGAAAAAGCTTGGCCTGCCAGAGAGGCAAGAGATCATTGTTTTTCAGTTTAGTTCAGTCACTCCATTGTGTCTGACTCTTTGTGACCCCATGGACTGCAGCACACCAGACTTCTCTGTCCCTCACCAACTCCCGGAGCTTGCTTAAACTCATATCCATTGTGTCGGTGATGCCATCCAAACATCTCATCTTCTGTCGTCCTCTTCTCCTCCTGCTTTCATTCTTTCCCAGCATCAGGGTCTGTTCTAATGAGTCAGCTGTTCACATCAGGCAACCAAAGTATTGGAGAAACATGCAACAGATGAAGAAGCATGGTAAAAGCCCACAAGACCAAACAGATGAAGAGAACTAGGCAGTCTACCTGAAAAAGAATTTAGAGTAATGATAGTAAAAATGATCCAAAGTCTTGGTATTAAAATGGAGACACCATGATGGGTTGAAGAGATACAAGACATGTTTAGCAAGGACCTAGAAGAAATAACAGACAATCAACAATGAACAACAAAGTGACTGAAATAAAAAATACATTAGAGGGAACCAATAGCAGAAGGTGGCAGAAGAATGGTTAAGTGACCTGAAAGATAGAACAATGGAAATAACTGAAACAGAATAGAATAAAGAAAAAGTGAAAAAAAAGAAAAAGAGGACAGTCTCAGAGACCTCTGGGACAACATTAAGTACACCAATAATCAAATTATAGGGGTCCCAGAAAGAGAGAAAGGGTATGAGAAAATATTTGAGTAGATTAGAGTTGAAAATTTATCTAACATAAGAAAGGAAACAGCCACTTTAAGTCCAGGAAACCCAGAGAGTCCTATAAAGGGTATACCCAAGGAGACACATGCCAAGACACATATTAGTCAAACTAACAAAAATTAAATGCAAAAATGTTAAAAAACAAGGAGAAGAACAAATAGCATACAAGGGAATGCCCATAAGGTTAATAGCTGATATTTCAGCAGAAACTATTCAAGTCAAAAGGGGTGTACTTAGAGTGATGAAATGAAAATACCTACAACCAAGATTACCCAGCAAGGATTTTGTTTAGATTTGATGGAGAAATCAAAAGCTTTACAGACAATCAAAAATTAAGAGAATTGAGCACCACAAAACCAGCTTCACAACAAATGCTAGAGGAACTTCTCCAGACAGGACACATAATAGAAAAGACCTACAAAAACAGACACAAAACAATAAAGTAAATGCTAATAGGATGATACATATCAAGAATTCCATAAACATAAATGGATTAAGTGTTCCAGCCAAAAGACACAGACTGGCTGAATGAATACAAAAACAAGACTCCTATATATGCTGTCTACAAGAGACCCATTTCAGAGATAGGGACCCATACAGACTGAAAGTGAGGGACTGGAAAAAGATAGTCCATGCAAATGGAAGTCAAAAAAGAGGAGAGTAGTGATACTCAGATAAAACTGACTTTAAAGATCATTGCAAAGATAATGAAGGACACTGCATAATGATCAAGGGATCAATATAAGAAGAAGATATAACAATTTTATATACACAGGAGCACCTCAAATGCTAGCAGAGGAATGCTAAAAGGGGAAATTGGCAGTAACACAATCATAGTGGGGGACTTTAGCACCCTACTCACACTAATGGACACATCATCTAGACAGAAAATTAAGGAAACACAAGCCTTAAATGACACATTTGTCCAGAGAACGTAATTGGTGTTTTCAGTATATTCCATTCAAAAACTGTGGAATACATTTTTTTCTCAAGTACACATTGAACATTCTCCAAGATAGATTACATCTTGGGTCACAAACCAAGCCTTGGTAAATTTAAGAAAATTGAAATTGTATCAAGCATTTTTTTTCTGACCACAACAATGTAAGATTAGATATCAATAATGGGGGGGGGAAGATTGTAAAAAACACAAACATATGGAGGCTAGACAATACACTTCTGAATAATCCAGTGGTCACTGAAGAAATCAAAGAGGAAATTAAAAAAATACTGAGAAACAAATGACAATGAAAACATTACAATTCAAAAGGTAAGGGATGCAGTAAAAGCAGTCCTAATAGGGAAGTTTAAGCAATAAAAGCCTACTTCAGGAAATGAGAAAAATGTCAAATAGACAATCTAACTTTATATCTAAAGCAACTAGAAAAACTACAACAAAACCCTAAAGCAACTAGAAAAAGAGCAAAAATTCCCAAAATTAGTATCAGGAAAGAAATCATAAATATCAGAGCAGAAATAAATGAAGAAATGAAGGAAACATTAACAAAGATCAATAAATCTAAAGACAGTTCTTTGAGATGATAAACAATATTGGCAAACCAATATCGAGGCTTATCAAGGCAAAAAGGGAGAAGACAATAAAATTAGAAATGAAAAAGAAGTTGCAACAGAAAAGGCAGAAATAGAATAATAAGAGACTGAAAAGTGAAAGTGAAGTCGCTCAGTCATGTTGGACTCTTTGCAAGCCAATGGACTGCAGCCTCCCAGGACCCTTCATCCATGGGATTTTCCAGGCAAGAGTACTGGAACGGGTTGCCATTGCCTTCTCCGGGCAATCTTCCTGACTTAAGGATTGAACCCAGGTCTCCTGCATTGCAGGCAGACGCTTTACCCTCTAAGCCACCAGGGAAGGGTTTAATAAGAGACTACTACAAGCAACTATATGCCAATAAAATAGACAACCTGGAAGAAATGGACAAATTCCCAGAAAGTATAACCTTCCAAGACTGAACCAGAAAGAAATGGAAAACATGAACAGACCAATCACAAGCACTGAAATTGAAACTCTGATCAAAAATCTTCCAGCAAACAAAAGTCCAGGGCCAGATGGCTTTACAGGCAAATTCTATGAAACATTTAGAGAAGAGATAACACCTATCCTGCTCAAACTGTTCCAAACAATTGCAGAGGGACAAGGACTCCAAAACTCAGTCTGTGAGGCCAATATCACTCTGATTCCAAAACCAGATAAAGGTACCACACACACACAAAAAACAAAAACAGATCAGTTTCATCCATGATGAACATAGATGCAAAAATTCTCAACAAAATACTAGCGAACAGACGCCAACAACACATTAAAAGGATTATTTACCATGATCAAATGGGGTTTATCCCAGGAATGTAAGGATACTTCAATATATGCAAATCAATCAATGTGATACACCGTATTAACTGGAGAAAAATTAAAAACATATGATCATTTCTATAGATGTAGAGAAAGCACAAGACTATTATTCAGTTTAATTTTGCAAGTCCTAACCACAGCAATCAGAAATGAAAAAGAAGTAAAAGGCATCCAGATTAGAAAAGAAGTAAACCTCTCAGTTTGCAGATGTACTTATACTATATGTAGAAAACCCTGAAGATGCCACCAGAAAATTACTAGAGCTAATTAATGAATTTAGTAAAGTCACAGGATACAAATTTAATACACAGAAATCCCTTGCAATCCTATACACTAACAATGAAAAATCAGAAAAAGAAATTAAGGAAATAATTTCATTTACCATTGCATCAAAAAGAATAAAATACCTCAGAATAAACCTACCTAAGGAGGCAAAAGACCTGTCTTCAGAAAACTATAAGATATTGATGAAAGAAATCAAAGATGACAAAAAGGTGGAGAGATATACCATATTCTTGGGTTAGAAGAATCAGTATTTTCAAAATGACTACACTATCCAAAGCACTCTACAAATACAAGTGCAATCCCTATCAAATTACCAATGGCTTTTTTTTTTAAGCAGAATTAGAACAAAAAATTCATAATATGTAGGGAAACACAAAAGAACCCAAATAGCCAAAGTAATCTTGAGAAAGAAAAATTGTGCTGGAAGAATCAGGCTTCCTGCCCTCAGATTATACTACCCAGCTACAGTAATCAAAATTATTTTGAACTGGCACAAAAACAGAAATAATGCAAGAAGATAGAAAGCTCAGAGGTAAACCCACACACCTATGGTCACCTAATCTATGACAAAGGAGGCAAGCATATAAGTGGAAAAAAAACAAAAAGCAGTCTCTTTAATAAATGGTGCTAGGGAAACTGTACAGCACCATGTAAAAGAATGAAATCAGAACATCCCCTAATACCATACACAAAAGTAAAGTTGAAATGGATGAAAGATCTAAATTTAAGGCTGGATACTATGAAACTCTTAGAGGAAAACAGAGGCAGAACACTCTTTGATGTAAATCATAGCAAGATCTTTTTTTGACTCACCTCCTAGAGTAATGAAAATAAAAGCAAATGGGACTTAATTAAACTTAAAAGCCTTTATACAGCAAAGGAGACTGTAAACAAAATGAAAAGACAACTGTCAGAATGGGAGAAAATATTTGCAAATGAAGCAACCGACAAGGGATTAATCTCCAAAAGATAACAAATAACTCATGCTGCTCAATATAAAAAATACAACCCAATCAGAAAATGGGCAAAAGATCTAAAGAGATATTTCTCCAAAGATATACAGATATTCTAAAAACACATAAAAAGATGCTCAACATCACAAATTATTAGAGGAATTCTAACTAAAACTACAATGACATACCACCTCACACCACCCAGAATAACCATTATTAGAATGTCTACAAATAGCAACTTCTGGAGGTGGTGTGAAAAAAAGGGAACCCTCCTATAGTGTAGGTGGGAATGTAAATTAGTGCAGCCACTGTGGAAAACAGTATGCCTTAACAAAGTAGAAAATACTTAATCCAAGGCCAGCAGATGGGAAAAATAATAAATACAGCATACATAAACAAAACAGAAAAACAATAATAAAAGTCAATGAAACCAAGAGTTTGTTCTGAGAAAATATCAACAGGTACCTCAAGATTGTGACACAAGAGACTCCCGAATTTCCCTCCTTCCATGGATGCACTGAATTTACAGCTACACACAGATCAGTTCCCTCTGAGAGAAGCTTAGAAATTGCTTGAGTGACTCCTACATATTGGGCAACTGAGAAAATACCCACATGAAAATGTATAGTGAAGGGTGAGACACTTCCTATAAACCCCACCCCAGAATAATGCCTTATAATCTTTCTGAAGCCGTCAACTCCCTGCCCCTTCCTGATCAGTAAAGTGTTTGGGCACATTTTTAATGCCCCAGATTTTAAGCCTGTCACCTGAGGGATGGACCCTCAAATCATCTAGCTCTGAGAACCAAAGGGGTTCCATTCACAAGTCCCACAGTGTTATAGCAAAGAAGCAATTGTTATTAGTGCTTGAGCACTCCCTGTGGCTATTTCCTCAAGCTTAGGGCAGAGGGAGCAGTTGCATTTGAGTTGAATCCTCCCCAGAGCCCCAAAGAGCCAGTGGGTACTTACCCTGCCCTCTCCCTCCATCTTGCTCCAACAATGAAACCAAATCTTGCATGTCCCTAGAAGGAACTTTCTACACGTTTACAATCCTGACTTTTAAAACTGCCACCTGAGGGACAGACTCCAAAATAACCTACCTCTGAAAGCCAATGGAGCTTACATTCATCCTACAGTTCTGCAGCAAAGAAACAGTTTTTGAAAGGATGCTTGAAGACTCCCTGTAGTTTATACACCCAGGCCCAGCTTGGAGGGAGAAAACAAAAATGCGCATTTCCCAGTTAGTCCCTGGAAGGAATTTGTATATTTTTCTAGCTGCTGCCTGTGGTTCTGGCTTCTAGTCAGTCTGCATGTAGGAGCTGACTGGGATCCTCTTGTAAGCCTGGTAAAGCTGGTGGGCTATCTCCCCCAGCTCCAACAGTAAGACCAAGTGTTCATTTTCACTCCTGAAAGCTGGTCCACACATCTCACACCCTGATTTTCAACTGCCACCCAAGGGACTAGCCCCCAAATCATGTAGCTCTGGGAGCTGACAGGGCTCATCATTCATGAGTCCCTGGGACCACTAAAAACAAAGGCTATTTGGACACAAAAGCACTTGCAGCAACCATTTCCCCTGGTTCAGCAAAAACTAAAGTGAAAGTGAAGTCGCTCAGCCGTGTCTGACTCCTTGACCCCATGGACTGTAGCCTACCAGGCTCCTCAGTCTGTGGAATTTTCCAGGCAAGAGTACTGAAGTGAATTGCCATTTCCTTCTTAAAAACAAAGGCTATTTTATTTGGACACAAAAGCACTTGCGGCAACCATTTCCCCTGATTCAGCAAAAAATAAGTAAGCAAAAATGCCCAATTCCTGGATTCTTCTTGATAGAGGATAGACTGCATATATAATGTCCTGATTTTCCCAGTTCCTGCCTGATAATTGGGCTTCCAATTAACCTGCATTGGGGAGTTAAAGGATCCAGAAGCCTAAATAGGCATAAGATCGTTTCCCACATCTTTGGGGACACTGGTGAGTACTGGCACACCTCAACTATGGGAAGCCACTAAGGAAAAAGACAGGATTTGATTATAAAACTTTTGAGACAATCAGGAGCTCAGGCCAGGCTGATTGTGGAGGTTCATCTCCTACACAAGGCCAATGTGTCAATACTGGGAAAAGTGGCTGTTTTATACAGAAACCAACACAGAAAATAAAGAAAAATAAAGAAATGAGGATGTTTCAAACAAAATAACAAATCTCTAGGAACTTACCCAATAGAGAGTTCAAAATAATGGTAATAAAAATGAGGTCAGGAGAATAATGCATGAACAAGGTACGAATTTCAACAAAAAGACAGAAAATGTTTTTAAAAAGTACCAAACGTAAATCATAGACGTGAAAAACACAGTAAATGAAGAACTCAACAGAAATGTTCATAGGTAGACCAGATCAAGTGGAAGAAAGAATCAGACAAGGCAGTGGAAATCATCCAATCAAAAGAGTGAAAAGAAAGAATGGAAGGAAGCAAAGATAAGTTAAGGGTCACCGTTTAGTGAACCAATGTAGGTATTCTAAGTCTGTAAGAAAGAGAAAGAGAGAAAGGGCAGAAAGCATATTCAAAGAAATAGTGTCTGAAAACTTCCTTAATGTGCAAAAAGAGATATCCAGATTAAGGAAGTCCAAAAAACGTCAAACAAGATGAATTCAAAGAGATCTACCCAGAGACACACTAAAATGAAAGTATCAAAAGTTAAAGATAGAGGGAATCTTAAAAGCACAAGAGAAAAGTGACTTTATACAAGGGAATTCTCATTAAGCCTATTAACAGATTTTTCAGCAGGAATGTTACAGGCCGTTGGGAATGGGATGATTAAAAAAACAAAAACTGCTAAGAATACTCTACCCATTAAATTTGTGCTTCAAACCTGGAGAGACAGAGAATTTTCATAAACAAAAGCTGAAGAAGCTTATATGAAAGTTGTTAAAGGAAATTCTTTATTTTGAAATGAAAGCATGTAAATTAGGAATATGAAAGCATATGAAAGTATAAAGCTCATGGGCAAATAAATAGTTAAATTCAGAATGATATTGTGATGGTGATGGTTAAATTTCTTAAAACTTTAAAGGTTAAAATACAAGAACAACTATAATTGCAATACTTTGTTAATAAGTACACAATATAAAAAGACATAAATTGTGACATCAAAAGCATAAAATGAAGAGAGTGTAAAAATGTAGATCTTTTTTATGTATTTTCAAAATTAAGCTTATCATCTTAGCCTGTCATAAGCATAACATGTGCATGTAAGCCTCATGATAACAAAGAATCAAAAACCTTTAGTAGATACCCAAAAGACAGGGACAAGAATCAAGGCATACCACAACAAAATCATCAATTCACAAAGGAAGACAGCATTAGAAGAGTAAAAGAATTACAAAAACCCAGAAGCAATTAAAATAATGGCCTAAGCCCTTACCTATCAGTAATTCCTCTGTATGCAATTAGATTAAATTTTCCCATTACAAAATGTAGAGTTGTTTTATGAATTAAAAAACCAGACCCAACTGTACAATGATAATAAGAGACTCACTTCAACTTTAATAACAGTAAAGGAATGGAAAAAGGTACACTATTGTAATGAGAAATAAAGCAGCGATAGCTATAATTATATAGATTTGATAGCTATAATTATAGAGACTTGAAGTCAAACACTGTAACAAGAGACAAAGAAGGTCATTACATAATGATGAATAAATTTACAAAGGACATGTTAATAGAATTATAAATTTTTATTCATCCAACATGAGAGTATCCTAAATATAGAAAGCAAATATTATTTCCTGACTTGAAGCAGGAAATAGGCAGCAATATAATACTGTGGAACTTCAATACCCAACTTTCAACATTGGACAGAACATCCTCAAAGAAAACCAATAAGGAAATATTGGACTTAAACTACACATCAGGTCAGATTAACCTAACAGACATATGCAGAACATTTCATCCAATATCCCTGGAATACATATTCTTCTCAAGCATACATGGAATACTCACCATGACAGATAATGTGTTAGGTCGCAAAACAAATCTTAACAAATTTAATATAATTGAAATTACTCTAACTTTCTTTTCCAACCACAATGATATGACAATCCATAACAATAGGAAAGCCAGATACATCACAAATGTTTTTGTTGTTTAGTTGCTAAGTCATGTCCGACTCTTGTGAGCCCATGAAATGTAGCCTGGCAGGCTCCTCTGTTCATGAGATTTTTCAGGCAATAATATCTGGAGTGAGTTGCCATTTCCTTCTCCAGGGGATATTCCTGACCCAGGAATCAAATCCATGTCTCCTACATTATGGGTGGATTCTTTACTGCTGAACCACTAGGGAATCCCATCACAAATATATGGAGATTAAGAAAATATGTTCCTGAATGACAAAAGGGTTAAAAGAGAAATCAAAAGGAAATTGGAAAGATATTTTGAGACAAATAAAAATGAAATACAACATACTAAAACTTATGAGAGAAAGCAAGTTTATAATGATAATAGTATACATTAAAAAGAAAAGAAAGCTCTCAATAAGCAACCTAACAACTAAGAACATCAAGGAACTAAACAATGAATTAAGCTGAATGTTATCAGAAAGAAGGAAATAAAAATTAGGGAAGCTATAAATGAAAAAAAAAAGACTGAAAATACAAAAAGAAAGACTACTGAAACTAAGAGCTTTTCTTTTAAAATTACGGTATGTATATTGGTTTTTCAGACATAATTCTATTGCATATTAACAGACTACAATATTGTATAAACATATGTTTAATACGCACTAGGGAACCCAAAAATTCATGTGGAGTGTTTTGTTGCAATATTCACTTTATTTTTGTCGTCTGGAACCGTACCTGCAATATCTCCAAGGTATGCCTGTACACAATGGAATATTATTCAACCTTTAAAACAGCAGTGCCCAATCTTTTTGGCACCAATTTTGTGGAAGACAATTTTTTCACAGGCTGAGTGGGGGATGGTTTCAGGATGATTTAAACACATTACATTTACTGTGCACTTTATTTATATTATTACATTGTGATATATAATGAAATAATTATACAATTCACCATAATGTAAAATCAGTGGGAGCCCTGAGCTTGCTTCCCTGCAGCTAGATGATCCTATCTGGGGGTGATGGGAGACAGAGACACCTGAAAGTGTGTTGCTTATGTCCAGTCTACTCCATGATCTTGTTTTGGTTGCTGTCACTGCAGAAAGCCCTGAGTCACAAAGATAGGATGTTGGAAATGAAAGCAGACTTTTCAGTGCTTTTGTGGCAATCTCAGTATATTCTGCCTTGACTTTAATTCAAAATGTATAGAGATTTGAAGTTGTCTCAAACATAGTTTTTCCCCCCTCTGGGTTGACAGTTTATTTTAAAAAAAGCACCCCAATTATCTCATTGTCTTCCTTGTCCATTATTTTTCTTAACAAGTTACAGAAAACTGGGGAGAGGGTATAAATTATCTTTGCAGACTGACATGCTTGCAGAGGACTCCTGAATAATAACAATGGTTCAAAAGCTCCTAGGTTTACTCCTGAATCAGGCAACGAGCAAAGAACAACAAGAAGGAATTTTGTTAACAGCAATCTTATAATACAGCATTGATTATGACAGTCCAGTAGTTATAATTACGTTCATGATAAATCACTAAAATCACCCAGTTGCTTATACAATGGAGGTATCAGTGCAAGGAGTTATCTGAAGAGTGAAAACCAGAATTGGTAAGGCTGCTCTGGCAGTGTGATTCTGACACCAGTGGCTCCTGGCTCAGTCACCCTCACTTTGAGTCCTGATCTTCTGTTTCATCTAAGAGGGCAGAGCAGATCCCCAGTTTTTTCAGTTCTTCCACCAGCTCCCCGGTTCTGGTGCATCTGCAGAAGAATGTCACCACCTCCCCCATGAACTTGCAGTTGAGGTACACTTGTGGGATGGTGGGCTGGTTGGAATAGTCTTTAATCCCTTGTGGGAGCTGGGGATTATCTAGCACATTGTAGGCGTGGGATCTGTACCATGGCATTGCTGAAGTGGCACTGGGGCTGCTCTGGCATCCCCTTGAGGAAGACCACCACCTTGTCCTTCCCCAATGTGTCCAGGTGCTCCAATGAACTGCTGCCACCTAAGCTCAGCACCTGCACACCTGGGCCCTACAGGCCATCATCCACGCTGTGCCCCCAGAGAAGCAGAGACCTGCTTGGCTCAGGGATCCTCTCATCCCCACATGCTGGCCAGGGCCCTTAACAGCCCCAAATGTACTTTTAAGGCCACTGTCACTTGTGATCTCCAGCAACTAATCCTCTTCTAGCATGGCCAAAGTCCGTTCACCTGGTTTATTCACAAATGGGCTGCAGATCCATTCCTTCCCAGTTTGGGGATCATCTGTGGTTGGGAAATAATGCTCAAACCGCTCAAACCCTTTTGAAAGCTGAGATAGATGATCACACACCACTTGGGAGAAAGAAGCCCCTGGCTCAATCTCTTTCAAAATCTCTGCTAATGTTTGAAACATGTTAAAAAAAAAAAAAACCCAAACCCAAACTTTTCACCCCCATAACTGCTGTTTAACTTTGAATGCAGCCACTTTATCTGCTGACTTGAACAAGTTGTCATGCTCCCCTGAAGGGACAGATTGAGTTCATTGAGCAGGTTGAATATGTCACACAAGTGAGCAAGTTTTGTGGTCCATTCTGTGTCAGTGAAATATGCTGCCAGTGGTGACCATTTTTCTAAAAGAATTATTTGGAGAAGCCCTCATAACTCAAAAACTCTAGCCAGTGATATACTTTTAGAAAACCATCTCACATTTGTGTTTCAAGAGAAGATGTGTGTGCTCTGTGTCCGTCTCCTCACAGAGGTGTGTGATGTGAGTTAAGAGCATGTATTTTAATATGGTTAATAATTTTAATCACATCCTGAAAAACATTGTTAAGTTCAGGTGACATTTTTCAGCCAGACAGTATTTCTTTATGCATGACACAATGCATAGGCTCATATTAAGAAGTGACCTTTTTGACCGGAGTAGTGAAACCAGAAAGCCATCCAGTCACGGCAGCCACTCTGTCTGAGCCTGCAGGCATAAGTGTTTAGTCGCTCAGTTGTATCCAGGTCTTTACAATCCCATGGGCCATAGCCTTCTCTATCCATGGGATTCCCAGGCAAGAATACTGGAGTGGGTTGCCATTTTCTACTCCATCTGTCTGTGCAAATACAGACACAAAATGACCAATTCAGTTTTCCTAATACATAATCAATCAAAGACCTGAATAGTTCTGCATCTGTGGTGTTCATTTGCAACTAAAGGGCGCATAACATAGCCTTGTGCACATCCTCCTGAGAAACTGCACAAAAACAAGTGTTCTTGCCTAGCTGTCAATGTCGGTAGACTTGTTAACGTGGGTTGTATACCACTGTGACTCATTAACTCTCTCTAACAACTGTACTTCAATATCCTCTGCTATTTCATCAGTTCATCTAGTTATCGTGCTAAATGAAGAGGAATATGTGCCATGTTTTGAACTGCAGCCTCTCCTCAAAGTTCATGACAAATGTCCTTAGCAGCAGGCATGATCAACTCTTCACTAATAGTAAAGGGCCTCATAGCTTGAGCCACTAAGAATGATGTTTTCAGTGCAGACACATTTGATGAAGTTGTGGCCTTCAATAATTGCTTCTGTTCTTCATGCTGACATTTTTTTTTTCTTTTGAAAAACTCCAAAGCCTTGTCTTTTAATGCAGAGTACTCGGTCTCCATGTGGCAAAGCAATTTTGAGGGTTTCATAGCTTCTTTGGATAGCTGGCCACTACATGTTATACAAAGCACGCTTGAAGAATTTGGACTGCCTATTGCAATGAACCTGTAGTTTAAGTAGGACTCTTGGTATTTTCTTTTAAATGTAGCTTTCTTTTTGTTGGCAGTCCTATTCTCTTTTGCCATCTCATCATTGGATCTTCCCCCTTCAAAGAATCTCCCCAGCAAATTTGTTTTTTTCTCACTTTGGCTAGGGTTAGCTTCAGGGCTTAAAAATCTATGACTGAGACAAGCGCACAGTGTGGGAAAGAGGCACAGACAGAAGTGGTAAATAAAATAATAGGTGGGATCTACATGAACGAAAATAAGTGTCGGATTCTGACTTAAACCTGCCACCAGATGCAGCTGTATAACTGAAGTACATCAACTCATTTGCCACAGCTTAATTGTCACTTGCTGCTCACTAATAGGGTTTTGGCATGAGTCTGCAAGCAATTGATTTATTATGGCCTCTGTGCAGTCAAATCTCTCTGTTAATGATAGTCTGTGTTTGTAGTTGCTCCCAGCACTAGCATCAGCGCCTCTGATCATCAGGTATTGGCTTCTCATAAGGAGCACGCAATGTAGATCCCTCGCATGTGCAGTTCACAGTAGGGGTCTCGCTCCTATGGGAACCTAATGCTGCCACTGGTCTGACAGGAGGCAGAGCGCAGGCAGTAATATGAACAATGAGCAGCAGCTCTGAATACTGATAAAGTTTCTCTCACTCACCTGCCGCTCACCTCCCACTATGCAACTTTGTTCCTAACAGGCCACAGACTGTCTGGTTTGTGGCCTGGGGGTGGGAACCCCTGCTTTAAAAAGAAGAAAATCCTGCTGTTTGTGACAGCATGGATGAAACTGACAGATATTATATTAAGTGGAATAAGCCAGATACAGAAAGACAAATACTGCACGATATCACTATAATATGGAATACAGAACAGTCATAGAAGTGGGGTGCAGGATGGTAGTTGACAGGAGACAGAGGGTGGCAATATGGGCAGGTATTGATCAAGGAGTACAAAGTTTCAGGAAAAAAGAATAGGTTCCGAAAATCTATTGTACAATGATATAATAAACAATACTGTATTGTATACTTATAATTTTCTAAGACAGCAGATCTTTAGTGTTCGCACCAAAAAGAAAATGGAGACTCTATGAGATTAACTGGCTTGATTGTGGCAATTATTTTAAAAATGTATGTGTACATCAAAACATCAAGTTGTGTGTCTTAGATATATATTTTTATTTGTCTATTATACCTCACTAAAGATAGGAAGAAAAAAGAAATGAGGTACTGATTTATCCTGTAATATGCATGAACCCTGAAAATTATGCTGGGAAAGAAGTCAGACATAAATGGTCACATACTATGTAATTACATTTATTGATAATATGAAATATCCAAATAGACATATCTGCACAGACAGAAAACAGATTGGTGATTCCCCAGATGTCAGGCGAGAGAAGGAACAGAGTGTGACTGCTCCATGAGCAGGTTTCTCTAAGGTGATAAAAATGGATTGGAACTAGAAAAAAGTAAGGATTACACAACACTGTGAATGTACTTGAAGCCATTTAACAAGTTAAAATGGTTGATTTATCTCAGTCAAATAATAAACCCTCTCTCCAAGTTACTTTTAGTTAGTTTACTGTGTCAGTGCAAGTTTTAATATGAATTATATCTTTAAAGAAAAAAACAGCCTCATTTCACTCCAAATAGATGGCGGCAGAGTAGGAGGCTGCGGAGTTTGTGTCTCCTCACAACTACATCATGAATGCATCGGAGCAATTCTCACAGAGCGCCTATTAGACGCTAGAGTTGGGGACCTCAAACACCTAAGGGAATGGGAGGAATCCCTGCACAACCAGGTAGGACGTGGAGGGGCGTAAAGAGGGGGAAGAAAAGTGGAGGCAAGGCGGGATCGGTGCCCCTGAGTGGTGCTGGGGAGGAAGAAAGGCTCCCACACCCAGAGGGGCATTCTCATTGCAAGGGGGTCAGCAGGGAGGGAGAGGGACTCTGGCGGAGTTGTGGGGATCAGAGCGGAACATGGAAAGTGGTTCCCCTCAACTGCTCAGGCCCCAGTGAGACTGCTGGGATCCTGGGCCTGAACCCCACCCCTATCAGGGCCTCTTCTGGCCCTGAATGAGAAAACTCATGCAGAGGCCAAGGACCTGGCCAGCACTCCTATCCCAGGGGTGTTATCACCACCATGCGTGGTCTTGGAGGGATCACACTGAATGCCTACCACTTGCTCAATATCACATTAGATTTTACAGAGAAATAATAGTCACATTAACATCCCTATTGCAGAAGGTATTTTTGTGACTTTGATAGTGAGTTTGCATTTAAAGAGCGTTTTTAAAGTAAATCTTCTCAAATGTGATTATGAATATGTGAATGTTTTTGGTCTTGTACACTCAATAATATGAAACTACAATAACTTAAGTAGTATGATTAAGGTAGGAAAAAATATTTCCTTTCTCCCTAAAAATGTGTCAGAATAATTTCGGTTATAAAAGCCTGGAGTCATAAAGGCTGATGGTAAAAAACATGTGATTGGGATATCTCTAATAAGGTACTTTCTGAAATATTTGTCTTTCTTCTTTCTGCAGATTTTTCTTTTAATCTTACCACCGTGAGAAAAAATTTTATTCATGAAAATCTCAAGCCGTACAAAATGCAGGCACTCCACTCAGGTGCAAAAAACATGAATATGATACTAAGAAACACTAGTCTTTTCCATAAATTGAGTAAGATACCTGTTTGACAGAGCACAGTAATCCTTAAAGCCACAATCCCCAACTTTCAATATGGTCCTGTGTATTTCTAAATAAGCTAGGCTAGAATGAGCTATAGTTTTGTGTTTAAGAATACAGAGATACGTAATTGACAATTACATGAAATACACAAAAGCTTAAATGAAACATTTCACATAGGTAAAATACTGATGTCTTACCAACTCAAGTATTTTAAGCTACAGAGAAGCTTGCTAACTATAATAGGGCTCACTGAAGGCAGAGTATTCAGAAATGATCAGGGCCCTGCCTGCCCTCAAATGCATGTGTAGTAGAGATGCTCTCAGTTCAAGCCAGGCTCTCTGTGCCCTGAAATATGGCTAAAGCTGCACAGTGCTATGAAGACAACTTATGAGGAGAGGAGTGTGTGCAAGAAAGCAACAGAGCATGGCTCTTAGGGGCGATCACATTTCAGGGGCCAAATAGTTTGGATTTGGCCTGGTCCCCAGTCCTGAGCAAGTTTGGAAATATCACAGAGGCTCTCAAATATGTTGTTAAGAAGTCTTTAAATTCTTATTTTATGTTTATTTTTAATTGGAGGATAATTGCTTTACAATATTATGTTGGCTTCTGTTATACAGAGTGAAGTAAGTCAAAAAGAGCAAAACAAATCTCACATGTTAGCACATATATATGGAATATATAACATAGAAAAATTGTACCGATGAACCTATTTGAGGGGCTGGAATAGAGATGAGACACAGAGAACAGACTTTGGACACAGTGGGGTAAGGAGAGGGTGGGGCATATTGGGAGAGTAGCACTGACGTATCTACACTACCATGGGTAAAATGGCCAGTGGGAGGTTGCTCTGTAGGCACAGGGAGCTCAACCTGGTGCTCTGTGAAGTCTTTCAATTCTATACCAGCTCTGTAATTTTTTATTTACACTGTTTAATCAGTTTGCCACAATTTATTGTGTGACCTTTTGCAATCCTCATTAGGTTTCAGCAGCTTTGAACTTTTCACTTACCTTGACATCAGAGCTCTACAAAGTTGTCTAATTAATGAAAAAGTCCATATAGAATGATAGCAGGTATCTTAAGAGACTGCCTTTCTATCTTAATGTTATTCATCGATTATTAAACTTACCTACCTGTGGTTAACCTTGTCAACGGTTAGCAAATATTATTTAGCAGAAAGTAATGCTTCTAATGGAGAAGGAAATGCCAGTACTCTTGCCTGGAGAATTCCATGGATGGAGGAGCCTGGTACGCTACATACAGTCTGTGGGTTACAAAGAGTCGGACACGACTGAGCGACTTCACTTTCTTTCTATAGTTCCTTTTGGAGAAGGAAATGGCAACGCACTCCAGTGTTCTTGCCTGGAGAATCCCATGGGCAGAGGGGCCTGGTGGGCTACGGTCTATGGGGTTGCAAAGAGTCAGACACGACTGAGCAACTAACACGCGCGCACACACACACACACACAATGTTTCTAATACACTGCTTCAAAAACTACGTTAAATTTCTGCCTTATACCTTAAATTTATACCTTAAGGTATAATTTATACCTTAAATTAAGGTATAGTCTCCTGGTATAATTATTTAAAAATATTTATTTATTCATTTATTTGGCTTCATTGGGTCTTAGTTGTGGCACACAAGATCCCTGTTACATCATGCAGGATCTTTCATTATGGTGCACAGACTCTCTAGCTGTGGTACGAGGACTCAGTAGTTGTGGAGCAGAGGTTTAATTGCTCCTTGCATGTGGGATCTTAGATACCCAACCTAGGGGTTCACCCCAAGTCCCTGCATTGCAAAATAAATTCTTAACCACTAGACCACCATGGAAGTCCCCTGATATTTTTTTTGCCTGTTATTATTGAGTTGGAGCAGGGCTTCATGTACTCCACCTGCATTTTTTTTTTCTGTAAAAACACACACACACACACAAACTTTAGCTAAATAATAAGTTTAATCAAGAGAAGTGAGAAATGCAGAAACAAAGAAAAGTAATCCAAAAAAAAAAGGACTAATTATAGTTTAGTCAGTAAGCAGAGTTAAGGACCTTTGGTTTCTTCTCAAGGGCCATAGATAATATTCTGAGCCATATCCTGTGAGCTGCCTTATAAACACTGAAACCACTACCAGGTAGAAGTCAGCTACACAATGACCAGACTGTGGCTGTTACATAAGCTGCCGCATCTCCGAGAACTGGCCTGAAGGAAATGGGAACAAACTGATGCTGCAAATGAAGATTAACTGCTCTTAAAGTAATCAAGATGACTCTGGTCAGACAACCACATGACAAATTTGAAGATGACTGTCAGAGCTGACTGTGCTGTTTCTGCTTGTAGCCCCCTGCCTCTGTCTATGAAAGTTTTTGTCTACAGGTTGTCTGTGGGCGGGAGTGCCAGCCTTCAGTCAGGAATCCACCTTCTCCGACCCCTCTCCCCCAACCCCCGCCCTGGTTGCTGGCATCCAAAATAGAGCAAAATTTCCTTTACACTCATATTGCATCTTTATTGGCTTTTGAATGGCAAGCAGCTGGACCCCACTTTCAGTTACATTATGTTCCAATGATAAAATGACTGCCTCAAAGTTGAAGTTGTCTTGAAAGGTTGAGCACTCTCAAAAAAACCAAAAAACAAAAAACACTTCTATATAGATTTTTTTTTTTCTTATTCAAGCACAGTATTTTTTAATGATTTGTTTTGGAATAATTGTAGATAGACAGGAAGTTGCAAAGTTAGAAAGGCCCCAAGTAATCTTCATCTAGTTTTCCTAATTGGTTACATTTTATGTAACAGTAAGACACTATCAAAGCTAGGAAACTGATATTGGGACAATATATGTGTGTGTTTTATAACATGTGTGTTTAATAACATGTGTAGCCACCTCTCTGGCTTCCCTGGTGGCTCAGTGGTAAAGAATTCATCTGCCAATGTAGTAGACATGGGTTTGATCCCTGAGTCAAAAAGATTCCCTGTAGTAGGAAGTGGCATCCCGACTTCAGTATTCTTGCCTGGGAAATCTCATGGACGAAGGAACCTGGTGGGCTACAATCCATGGTGTTGCCAAGAGTCGGGCATGACTGAGCACATGATAAAGTCAACAAATAGACAAACTCAATGAGGAACTAGAAATTATAAAAAAAGGAAACAAATATAAATTCTGAAATTCAAAACTACAATAATTGAAATGGAATGTTGACTAGGGGTTCAACAGTGCATTTGAGATGGTAGAATAAAGAATCCATAAATTTGAAGATGAATTAATAGAAATCAATGTAAAAAACAAAGAGAAAAGATTGAGGAAAAATGAGCTATGGGACCCATTAAGCACACTAGCAAACATGGAAACAATCTCAAAAAGCAGGGAGAGAAAGAGGAAGAAGAAAAAATACTTGTAGACATGACTGAAGTCTTACCAAATCTGATGGAAAACATTAATCTACAGACTCAATGTTTACCTCTAGTAAAATGAAAGCAAAAAGATATATCTAAGACACATCCTGGTCAAAGTGTGGAAAAACCAAGAAAAACTCTTGGAGCAAGAGAAAAACTGTTCTCCATATACAAGAGAACCACAGTAAAATTAAACACTGACCATCACAAAGAGTAGAGGGAAGGCTGTGTGATGACATATTCAAAGAGCTGAAAGAAAAATATTGTCAACCTAGGATTGCATGTCTAGAAAATCTACCGTTCAAAAAAAGAAAGAAAAATAAAAATATTCCCAGATAAAAAAAAGAGCTGGAGAATTTGAAGCTAGCAGTCCTACTTATAAATACTACTGAAGAAAGCTATTTGAACCGAAAAAAAAAGGTTGATTCTTAGATTTGAAAATGTTGGATTAGGCTTCTCTGATAGCTCTGGTAAAGAATCTGCCTACCAGTGCATGGGATACAGATTCGATCCCTGCTCCAGGAAGATCCCACATACCATGGATCAACTAAGCCCATGTGCCACAGCCAATTAACCCTGTTCTCTAGACCCCAGGAACCACAACTAGAGAGCCCACACGCTGAAAACTGAAACCTGAGTGCCCGAGAGCCTGTGCTCCACCACAAGAGAGGACACCACAGTGAGACGCCTGTGCAGTGCAACTGGAGAGCAGCCCCTACATGCTGCAACTGGAGAAGAGCCCATGCAGGAACAAAGACTCAGCACAGACAAAAACGAATAAGCAAGTAAAGAAAATTATTAGAAACGAGAAAATGATAGCTTGATTTGTTAAAGGATATGTGTATATCAGTAGATATATATATATCCAAAAGTTTTTGTGGACTTTATTAAATAATTTTAGAAATAAGGATGTTGGAAGCATATGAAAAATTTATTTGAAAGCTTAACTATTTTAATTTGTTTTATATTCATAGCTTTGTAAATTTCAAGTATATTTTTCAAGTTCCTGTGGCTGAATATAGTGAAGATTAAAAAAAAAATTAATGTTTTCAAAATTCACATGGCTGAAGAAGTATGATGAGATCCATACCAGAACTGGATATCAGCAGCAGAAGATATTAAGAAGAGGTGGCAAGAATACACAGAAGAACTGTACAAAAAAGATCTTCATGACCCAGATAATCACAATGGTGTGATCACTCACCTAGAGCCAGACATCCTGGAATGTGAAGTCAAATGGGCCTTAGGAAGCATGGCTATGAACAAAGTGGAGATGATGGAATTCCAGTTGAGCTATTTCAAATCCTAAAAGATGATGCTGTGAAAGTGCTGCACTCAATATGCCAGCATATTTGGAAAACTCAGCAGTGGCCACAGGACTGGAAAAGGTCAGTTTTCATTCCAAACCAAAGGAAAGGCAATGCCAAAGAATGCTCAAGCTACCACACAATTGCACTCATCTCATACACTAGCAAAGTAATGCTCAAAATTCTCCAAGCCAGGCATCAACAGCACCTGAACTGTGAACTTCCAGGTGTTCAAGCTGGATTTAGGAAAGGCAAAGGAACCAGAGATCAAATCACCAACATCTGTTGGATTATAGAAAAAACAAGAGAATTCCAGAACAACATTGACTTCATTGACTACACTAAAGCCTTTGACTATGTGTATCACAACAAACTGTGGAAAATTCTTTAAGAGATAGGAATCCCAGACCACCTGACCTGCCTCTTGAGAAACCAATATGCAGGTCAAGAAACAATAGTTAGAACCGGACACGGAACAACAGACTGGTTCCAAATTGGGAAAGGAGTATGTCAAGGCTGTATATTGTCAGCCTGCTTATTTAACTTACATGCAGAGTACATCATGTGAAATGCTGAGCTGGATGAAGCACAAGCTGGAATCAAGATTGCAGGGAGAAATATCAATAACCTCAGATAATGCAGATGACACCACACTTATGGTGACTGCCGCTGTGAAATTAAAATACTTTTGCTTCTTGGAAGAAAAATTATGACCAAACTAGACAGCATATTAAAAAGTACTGACAAAGGTCTGTCTAGTCAAAGCTATGATTTTTACATTAGTCATGTATGGATGTGAGAGTTGGACTATAAATATAAAGAAAGCTGAGTGCCGAAGAATTGATGCTTTTGAACTGTGTTATTGGAGAAGACTCTTGAGAGTCCTTGGACTGCAAGGAGATCCAACCAGTCAATCCTAAAGGAAATCAGTCCTCAGCATCATCAGGACTGATGCTGAAGCTGAAGCTCCAATACTTTGGCTACCTGATGCAAAGAACTGACTCATTTGAAAAGACTCTGATGCTTGGAAAGATTGAAGGCAGGAAGAGAAGGGGACAACAGAGGATGAGAGGGTTGGATGGCATAACCAACTCGATGGACATGAGTTTGAGCAAGCTCCGGAAGTTGGTGGTGGACAGGGAAGCCTGGCATGCTGCAGTCCATGGGGCTGCAAAATGTTGGACATGATTGAGCAACTGAACTGACCTGAACTGAAAGAAGTATGGTAGAAATTTAAGTTCTATGTCTGGGTTGATGCAAAGCACTAATATTACCATGTGGAAAATTTGGAGTTGCAAACAAGGGCATCCTGAGAGTAAAAATATCTGGGAACCCTGTCTGAGTTCCAAATGGGATGAACTGACACTTGACTAAAATCTCTGCCTAACAGGATGAGAAGGCTCAGAGAAGGTAGATGAATAAAGCTGAAAGGCTCAATGTTTGGGGAGGGACCAGGGTCCAGCCTCCTCTATCACTCCCTCCTCACCTTCAGGAGCCCTTTGTGACCAGACCACAGCTCTATGATGTGGGCCTAGGACTTAAGTCCTCAAGTGGATACCCTGTGCTTAGTTGCCTGAGGGCATCAGTGTGATACAGATGATGGAGAATTCTCTCTTTTCTCTGAAAAGCACTTTTGATATTTGGCTGAACTCCAGTTCCACTTACTGGGTGACTGATACCATCCTTGCCTTTCTATTTGGACTGGGGCTCTTTTTCCTGTTCCTTCCCTATCTGGAGAATACTCCATCCTTTCCACCTCCCAGCAAACATGGAAACATAACGGTAAGGAACCCTTGGCACAGCTTCACAAGCACATGGTTCTCTCTTCTATTATTATTTCCACTTTTCTGAATCAATTAGAGAGACCCCTGAGATGGGAAAGAACATGACATCTATTCTCTAGGAAGTATACATCATCATCCCTCTTGGGACAAACCAGCCTGGGAAGGGGATCCAGAGAGCACCAGGATTTCTAGCCAAAAGGTCTCAGACCAGTTGTGCAGCTGTGGTAGAGGGATCCAGGGCAAGTCCCAAACATGGTGACCAGGGGTTGGGGATAGGATACTGAGTTTACTGTAAGCCAGAAGACAGACAGACTCCTGAGCACCAGTTCATCAGCCGTGAGCAGGTATCTTGGACGAGGGCCGATCTGGGGGCAGTGACAAGGCCCTGAGAGCCTCAGAGAGGGGGCTGGAGTAGGGCCCTGGACTTGGGAAGCAGAGACCTACCTGATGAAGCTCAACTTCACCAGTGGGTCTGAGAATGTGTGTTTCTTGAGTAGAGGAACAATGACAAAGGAACCACGGTGAATCTCACATTGAAAGTCCTTCTTTATGTTCTTCAGAAAAATTATTCCCTTTAAAAATGTGTAAAAGGAAAGTAAAAATAGAAAAATACAAACAAAAAGAAAAAACACAAACTGCTAGTTAAATGTATAAAGTCACATTATGTATGGGCACTGAGTGTCTGATGCTTGTCTAGAGAGGGGAGAGTGAGGATGGGGCATTTTCTGTCTTTCAGCCTCAAAGTGAGCCAAGGAGAAGGTGGAGTCGGAAGAAAAATGCAGCAGTGAAAGGTAGGTTATGCCATTCAGCCCTGTGTGCCCTAGGTGTTAGCTCCCACCCTCTCTGGCCCTGAGGGCCCAGCTCAATGGGTTCTGAGGAGACCAGTGGCTGGGCCTGCCCCTCAGGAATCAGAACCCCCACGGAGGCTCCTGAGGAGCAGAGCAGAACACAGATACTTCCCAGATTCCATGTGCAGAATGAAGCTGTGAGGGTCCTGAAATGGGTGTGGCCCAGCAGGGATATGTGGGCTGTGTTGGACCAATAGCACCTGGATTGGGAGGTGGGACCTCCAGGTCCAAGTGTGGACATGTTAACTTTGCTCAGATTCATCTGTGAGGTGACCCCTGCCCATTCTCCTCCACGGAGGGGTTGTGAGGGCAGCAGAAGGCAATGGATATGGAAGCACTTGGTAAGTGATAAACCCTTTCCTGAGGTTCACCATCACTGTCAGGGACCCTTAGACAGCCTTGGACCCTGCTGCCTGGACTGCAATCTCCCAGTGGTGTCCCTTTAAAGGGGCAGTGCACTCAGCCTCCTTTAAGACCCCTAGGCTGCTGCCTTCACCACCATAACCCACTCTGCTGATTTTCAGCTTGCAGAGATTGCCGGAAAGAATTGGAAGAGGTCCGGGACCTGACTTCACTTCTGCAAACGTAAAGACTCTTCCCCTTCTCTCCTGGGTTCTTATGCCTTCCAGATTCTATGGTGTGATCCCAGGGCCACAGGAAGCCTGGGGCTGAGCTGGGAGGGGGAGTCCTAGGGTGGGGGGTTGCAAAAACCCTGGTGTGAGGGACAGCAGGAGCATTATGAAGTCAGCAGGGGGCCAGGGAAGGTTGTGGGCTGCCAAGTGCCCACGCTTGCATGGCCTGCCCAGTCCTCCTGGCCCCAGGGGTTCCTGGCTGCAGCTTGTGCCTCCTGTCTCCTGCAGACACCTGGGGAGGTTCCCTGAAAAGGGCAACTTTCATCAACTCTCCTCTCAAGATGCCCCTGGGAAGGTGTGCAAGGCAGCACCTGCTGGAGCCCAACAGCCATACAGCGAAGAGACTGCTCCTACGGTGTCCCTGGCTCCTCCGACTGAGCAGCCTCTACCTCAGGCCTCCACCCTTTCTTCAGATTCAGTTCCTTCCTCATTTTCTATTCACTCAGATTCCTCCTTGAGTGTCTCTCAAATACCAGAGCCTTTCCTTCCCCTGGAAAGCCTTTCACCCCAGCCACTGGCTGTGTCTCCTACACCGCCATGCTCTCCTGATGCAGTGGCTTGCCCTGCACTTCCAGCAGCCTCCTCTGTCCCACAGCCACCAGCCGCCATGCTGAATCTCGGTCAGGGTGAATCTATGGCACTCCCATTGGGCACCATCTCACACAGGCCATCTCTACCCTCCCCTTGGAGACCAGCCATCTCAGGCCTACTCCATTCAAGCTGCCCCCTTTCAGCACTGTCTTGGTGGCAGGGGGCTGAAAAAACCTGGAGTTCCTCCACTGTGACACACTTTGAGTCCCAGCAAGAACACCTTTCCAGTCACCCAGCAGAGGCCTCACTTTGGGGAGACCTCACAAACAGACAAGTAGAGGCTGGCAGCCTCTCTTTTGTGAACCCGGATGTCCAGAAGCTGCTGGAGATACTAATCACCAAAAGAGTAGAATTAAAGATTTGGAAGAAGAAAGGAAAGGAGGTGGAGGCAGGCTTTTGGATCGTAAAACGCAAACCAGAACAACTGCTTGGTCCCAAGAAGGCCCTATATCCTGGCACTTTGGGGGACCATCTACAGAAGACATGCAGCCACCTCTTCTGGGGTCTCCCTTTTCTGCACAGTGAGTCTCTGGTGGCTACTGTCACAGTACCTGGGTCCCCTTTAGAGTTACACCCTATCTTATTCAATGAATGCTCTAAGACCAAACCACTCCAAATTCCAGCTAAAGTAACATCACAACTGTCATTGGCCCAGCCCTTGACCTCCACTGTGGCCCAGGCACAACCCAGACCCTTGATTCCAACCATGGCCCAGTTTCAACCACCTTCTCAGGGTCACATGGAGACCCAGGCCCAACACTTACCCTTGACTTCAATCCTGCCCCAATATCAGCCACAACCTCGGGTTTACTTGAAGACCCAGACCCGACCCCTACCCTTGACTACAACTATGCCCCATTGTCAAGCGCAAACTCGGACTCACATTCAGACTCAGGCTCAACCCCAACCGTTGTCTACAACCATACCCCAATGTCAACCATCATCTCGGGCTCACTTGGAGACTCAGACCCGACCCCTACCCTTGACTCCAACTATGCCCCATTGTCAAGCACAAACTCGGGCTCACATTCAGACTCAGGCCCAACCCCAACCGTTGTCTACAACCATACCCCAATGTCAACCATCACCTCAGGTTCACATGGAGACCCAGGTTCAACCCCTACCCTTGACTCCAATCATGCCCCAATGTCAACCATCACCTAGGTTTCAGTTAGAGACCACTGATCATATCTCACCATCTCTTCCAATCCAACCATCTTCTTCTAAACCACAGACTAGGTGTGGTGAAGTATCTTATGCAACAGTCCAAAGTAAGGGACAAACTTCTTTCCCAAAAGCAATTCAAAACCTGGAACATCACTTTTTGATAAAGCAATTAGAAAGTAGGAAAATTATGCCCTCTTTGGTTAAAAGATGTCAGCATGTCTTTAGTCAAGTCACCCACAACCATTCCCAGGAGAGCAGACCTTCCCAGGCCCACATCTCTGTTGCCACCACCTCTTCTGGGGATTTGATCAAGCCTGAGGTTTGGGAGAAACTGGAGTACCACCTTTCTAAAAGGTTCATGCAGCAACAGAGTGAGCTGCCCTGCAGAATCCAAGCTTCTCAGAAAGTTATGGAGCCTCAGGGCAAATTTACAAATCTTTGTCAGGTACAGGCTAAGAAGGGGCCCTCAATACCCTCTGCAGTTCTAGGCAAAAGCAGCCAGGACACACAGAAGATGAGGTCCAGATCCTCAGCAAGGATCCCACCAGAGAAGGACCTTTGCCAGGATATAGAACAAAGTGTGGGGAAGATCGTAAAAGACCTGTACATGATCTCAGCTAACACCACAGTGAAGGTTCCAAGGGTGAAGCCTGAGTCACAAAGAGAGCTGAGCCCAGACAGGAAGCATCCAGAAGATTTGGGAGTCCTTATGGGTGTGAACACTAAGAAGATTCAAGAGAGTCCAATCCCTGTGGGTGTCCATTGTTTGAGACTTACTGCCAACCACATCGTAGACCTTTCTGGAGAGTCAAATGCTTATCAAGAAACAGAAAATCTAGATTCCTCTCAGGATGGGGAAGCCTCCATGAAAACCTTCCATGAGTCTCTAGTCCTCAGTCCTTATGTCCGACAGGAGTTGGAAGCATATATACTAAAATTTCGGGTGAAGCATATGTGGGGCTTACTCCTCAAGGTCCTCAAGTTCATGCTTTGTTTGAAGCTGAGAAAGGCCCACTGCATACCCCTTCCAGGATCCAGCGTGAAAGCTACTTGTGAATCTGGGGACCACTCAAAAGCCCAGTCTACAGAGATCTTTGGAAAGCCTCCTCAGCCCCAAGCTGGAAAGAGAAGGATAACAGCTGAGGCAGCTTTCCCCCTGGAGACTGCCTTCCCCACTCCCTCACGGGCCAGCGAGGAAACCCAGGGAGTCATGGGAGGACCCCTACCTGGTGGCATCCTTAAGCCCTCAGAGGTCCCTCTGACTAGACAGGGAGACAAGCCACCTTCTCAGACCCCTGTGTACAACTTTGTGGGCAGAATCTGGCACAATGAGGGTATCGTGGGGGCTGAGAAAGGCGGCCTGGAGCCTTGGAGCAGGAGTCCAAGTCCAACAATGGTCAGGAATGTGCCACAGAAGGAAGCTGAGGGGTGGGCTTTCGCAGACTCCTACTCTACCGTGACGGTAGTGGAGCTTGATGAACGGTCCCAATCTCCCTTGGAACGAGAGGCCGTAGAGGGGGACTCTGGCTGGAAAAGCACTTTTGAATCTTGTTTGCCGATCAAGTTGCAAAGTAATAATATGGATCTGAGATCACAGTCTCCAAAATTCAATAAATGCTTCTCATTGAATACAAAGTCTGCTGCCTCAAGTCTAGAAGATCTACACTTTGATGCACAGTTTCGTAAGCTTGAGTGCCAAGGTTTCACAGATAGGCAGAAACAGGCTCAAGGCCAGGCCATTGGCCTGCGCCTTCAAGACTGTGAAACTGGGGCCACTGGCACGCTTCTCAAAAACCGTCGCTCAGATATGTTCATTGCTGCAAACAACTTGGCTTCTCAGGAATCCCTGTCCTGCTCCCAGACTGTGTCCAGTGGAGGCACGACCAGTTCCCAGATACCCTATGATGTTTCATCAACCGGAGGGAGCAGCCAGGGGCAGCAGGAAGTCCTAAGATGGCAGCCCCAAGGTACGTGCCAGAGCAAGAAGTTTGTCCCCACTGATGGGAGAGGGAATTACAGAAGGTCCAAACTAGGACAGCGTAAAAAAAGACTGGCAGAACGGAGGGCCTACCAGGCCCGCAGGATGAACCACGCTGGCCAGAAAAAGACCTCAGCAGAGTCGCTAAGCAAGTCCTACCAGTTTACCGTGAAGAAAGGACAGGTTCCTTTAGAAAGCCACTTCAGAATATGGATTAAGCAGCTTCTGCAGTGGATTTTTCCCAATAAAAGCAAAAGACCAGAAGAGCACCAGCAACACGGCCAGCCTGTAGCAGCCACTACAGGCTACAGTAGCCGCTACAGCAGCCGGCAGACCCAGGAACCAGTCCAAAGTAGACTGATAGCGGAGGGCAGGGATGCTGAGGCTCAGGTTCTCATGACAGCTGTTGGAAAGATCCTGAAGGAGAAGATGGCGTTTCACTATAGACCTCAGGCCTCGGAGTTAAATTGGTGCCAAGGAGAGCTCTGGGCCCCATTCGGTCCACATTACTGCTACCATAGGTTTTCCTCCTACAGAGAGAAAAGGAGAGTGGTGGGAGATGCATCCTGCCATCATCAAGCTACCCCCATGGGCCACAGCTGTTCTAAAAACCGTGAGTGGACCAGTGCCAGGGGCATCAAATGGGCCGCCCTTCCTAGGGAGCCAGGTCCCCCTCTAGGCAGAGCTTGCCAGCATAGACCAAGAGTGACAAGTGTCTCCAGCCATAGCCTCCACTGTCCAAGGCACTGTCTTTTTCAGAAATAAAGCTCTTCTGGTCAATCAGAACATGCTTGTCACAGCTATCCTGGTAGGAAATCTCTTATCTAAGAAAAAAAATGCCTTCCATTCAGATACACATTTTTTCTCTCATGTTAGCACATCATCTGCGTGCTAATGGCTTCCTACCACAAATTTTATTGCTTCCTGAAATAATTATTGTTTCTCAAGAGAAGGGGTAGCCTGTCTGTGCCATTGGGGGAAGGAAAGGGATCAGGGTCCACTCTTCCCAGGTGCCAGCTTTATCTTCCAGATGGGACAGGGCCATGGAGGGAGGGTGACCCCAATGTGGATGCTGAGCCTCACCCCAGTTCCTTCACTGCACCTGCAGTTTCCATAATACCAGCATTATGGAAACAAGCAACAGCATTCAGCACACGCCAAGGTGAACTAAACCTAAAGAACTCCTCNCTTTATCTTCCAGATGGGACAGGGCCATGGAGGGAGGGTGACCCCAATGTGGATGCTGAGCCTCACCCCAGTTCCTTCACTGCACCTGCAGTTTCCATAATACCAGCATTATGGAAACAAGCAACAGCATTCAGCACACGCCAAGGTGAACTAAACCTAAAGAACTCCTCCTTCTCCGGATCCAGCTCAGTCCTCTCTCCATCTCTCTCTACCTTGAACTTGTGCAGCTGTAGGGGAGGGCTCGGCAGAGGCCAAAATTCCCCTCAGGCTCCAGAAAGTGTCAGAGATAAGTTCACATGTCAGAATAAGAGAGGAGTTTGGGGGCAGTGCTGGCCCTGAGTCCAGAGTGTGAGAAACCTCTTCCCCATGTCATGGGGGGATAGATGACACTGCCCTTGCCAGGAGCCAGCATGGGAATCCCACCCGTGAAACGGTCACGTGGCAGAAATCCGATGGGCAAGGCGATTCGGATTTCAGAGATTCCCCCTGAGTTTCCCTGAGCATCTACACCCCCCAAAATAAGGAAACCCAAATATGCCTGCTGCCAAGAGCCAGTGTGAGGNTGGATATTTTTGTGGTCCTATAAATCTTTAGCTTTATCCTGGGAAGTACTTATGTTACTTGGAGGCAGTTTGGTGTGTTCATATTTTGTTTTGTGGGTTTGTATTGCAAGTGTTGGAACAATACTCAATCTAGAGCTAATTATTCTCTACTACTAAGACACTACCTTTCTAAGATTTAACACAGGGCATACCTGAAAACACTGTTATGAGCAACTAATCAAAGCCATGTGCATTATGAGTTTTCTCAGTCTTGCTGATGGGACAGGGACTGTTTTCAGGACTTTTGGAATACCACGCACTATTCCCTTTTCTAATCCTTTTGGTTTTCTTCTGCATTGGCAGTGTCTTCACATGTATATGCTTATTGGTGTTCTTTGATTCTTTCTCCATAGAACTCTCTTGTCTCTGGTAGTGCTCTGTCATATAAATTGTAAGTGCCTGTTCTTCCTGAACTCTCAGCATCATCATCTCAACACAGGGAGTCTCCTAAGCTTTGTCTCCACTTCCCTTCTCAGTGTTGTGACCTGAGAACTCTCAAGACAGTAAGCTGAAACAGTAGGACTCAGCTCAGTTTCCCATCTCTCAGGGATCACTGGCCTTCACTGCTGATGTCAGTGTTTTGAAACCATTGTTTCATATATTTTGCTTGGTTCTGGGTTGTTTATTTCAGATGGGAGCATAAACTGTCTTCAACTTAATCCAACTTGGTTAGAACCAGAAGTCTTCAAGTGCTCTGGTATAAAACAGTGTTATAGAACTAGGAATAATGATGTGATGACTATTTGTATCAAAAGATATTCATCACCTGTTTTTGAGAGAATGTGCTATTTAAAATTTTTTTATATTTTTCATTTAAATATATTCATATGTATGTGCAAAGTCTGAAAGTATTCAAAATGTTAAATCATTCTCTTAGAGGTATGATCTGGAGTAATTTTATATACTTCAACATGTATAATAAAGAAATATAGCTAAAAACAGAAAACACCATTTATGAATCAGTGTAAAGAATTTTAAAATGTTCTTCTGCTAGTCATATTTGAAACCTAATATGATCATATGTTGGGATAAAGGATCTAGATCATCAAATCCATATCTCTTAAATTATTATAGAAATCTTTGATTCCATGATCAAGTCACTGGAGCCAGATGCATAAATCCATTCTATCCCTTATGGTAAAAATGGTATATGCAAAGGAAGAAATGCCCTGTGTCTTGAAATTCTAAAGTATCTGGTGAATTCACGTGCAATAAAAGCATTTGGTTGGTAGAAGAAAGTACTGCGAAGCTGCCTACAGATTAAGCACTAGTTATATGTAACTGTTGATTTGTCTAATTACACAGTTTTATTTTAATTGGAGGATAATTGCTTTACAGTGTTGTACTGGTTCACAGTTAGACTTAAAATTCTGTTTACAGAAAGTTACTATTTCTAGTATATATATCATCCATCAATCATAAAGTAATTTTAAAACACATTCAATTTGGAGTAGCTAGTGAAACTTCCCAAATGCCCAAACAGAGCAGAATAAAAACAGGCAGTTAATAATAATAATAATAACCATATCAACTACCACCACCAGAGAATTCAGTCTCTTCTTTTTAAAATGTGGAATTAACTGAGGTATGATTTTTTAATGTCTATTACTAGATTTGCAGTTTAAAAAAATGAAGCCTAATATTTATGCCTCTGACTGTTTATTGCCTTGTTGATATCTTTTATATTATTGTTTGTAGTTCTTTTTCTTCTAAGTGACATTAAGGGAGACATACGTTTTTTCTATCCTCTATTTAAGTAATGATTTCCTTCTTTCATCCTCTTAATACCCTTTATCCTAATGATCTTATGGCCCTAATGCATGGATATACAAAAGATGTGAACATAAAGAATGTCATATAAATTGCCTGCAGGTCGTTGGACCTCTGTATAGTTCAGTTCGGTAACCCAGTCATGTGCAACTCTTTGTGACCCCATGGAGTGCAGCATGCCAGGCCTCCCTGTCCATCACCAACTACTAGAGTTGACTCAAACTCGTGAGTCAGTGATGCCATCCTACCGTCTCATCCTCTTTCATCCCCTTCACCTCCTGTCTTCAATCTTTCCCAGTATCAGGGTCTTTTCAAGTGAGTCAGTTCTTCGCATCAGGTGGCCAAAATGTAGTTTCAGCTTTAGCATCAGCCCTTCCAATGAATATTCAGAACTGATTTCCTTTAAGATGGACTAGTTGGATCTCTTTGCAGTCCAAGGGACTCTCAAGAGTCTTCTTCAGCACCACAGTTCAAAGGCATCAATTCTTTGGTGCTCAGCTTCCTTTATGGTCCAGCTCACATCCATACATGACTACTAGAAAAACCATATCTTTAACTAGATGGACCTTTGTTGGCAAAGTAATGTCTCTGCTTTTTAATATGTTGTCCAGGTTGATCATAACTTTTCTTCCAAAGAGCAAGCATCTTTTAATTTCATGGCTGTAGTTATCATCTGCAGTGATTTCGGAGCCGCCCCCAAATAAAGTCTGTCACTGTTTCCATTGTTGCCTCATCTATTTGCCATGAAGTGATGGGACCAGATGCCGTGATCTTAGTGTTCTGAATGTTGAGTTTGGACCTGATTTTTTCACTCTCCTCTTTCACTTTCATCAAGAGACTCCTTAGTTCTTCACTTTCCACCATAAGAGTGGTGTCATCTGCTTCTGAATAACCAACAAATCACAGAAGAAATGAAAAAAGAAATTTAAAAAATGCATAGAAATGAATGAAAATAAAAACATAATAACCCAAAACCTATGGGATTCAGTAAAAGCAGTGCTAAGGGAAAGGTTCATAGGAATACAGGCTTACCTCAAGAAACAAGAGAAAAATCAACTAAAGTACCTAACTCTACATCTAAAGCTACTAGAAAAAGAAGAAATGAAGAACCCCAAGTTAGTAGAAGGAAAGAAATCATAAAAATTAGGGCAGAAATAAATGAAAAAGAAACAGAGGAGACTATAGCAAAAATCAACAAAGCTAAAAGCTGGTTCTTTGAGAAGATAAATAAAACAGACAAGCCATTAGCCAGACTCATCAAGAAGAAAAGGCAGAAGAATCAAATCAACAAAATTAGAAATGAAAATGGAGAGATCACAACAGACAACACAGAAATACAAAGGATCATAAGAGACTACTATCATCAATTATATGCTAATAAAATGGACTTGGAAGAAATGGACAAGTTCTTAGGAAACCATAACTTTACAAAACTAAACCAGGAAGAAATAGAAAATCTTAACAGACCCATCACAAGCACGGAAGTTGAAACTGTGATCCAAAATCTTCCAACAAACAAAAGCCCAGGACCAGACGGCTTCACAGCTGAATTCTACCAAATAATTAGAGAAGAGCTAACATCTATCCTACTCAAACTCTTCCAGAAAGTTGCAGAGGAAGGTAAACTTACAAATTCATTCTATGAGGCCATCATCACCTAATATCAAAACTAGACAAAGATGCCACAGAAAAAGAAAACTATGGGCCAATATCACTGATGAACATAGATACAAAAATCCTTAACAAAATCCTAGCAAATAGAATCCAATGACAGATTAAAGAGATCATACATCATGGCCAAGAGGGCTTTATCCCAGGGATGCAAGGATTCTTCAGTAGTCTCAAATCAACGTGATACATCACAGTAACAAATTGAAAGATAAAAACCATATGATTATCTCAATAGAAACAGAGAAAGCCTTTGACAAAATTCAACATCCATTTATGATAAAAACCCTCCAGAAAGCAGGAATAGAAGGAACATACTTCAACATAATAAAAGCCGTATATGACAAACCCACAGCAAACATTATCCTCAGTGGTGAAAAATTGAAAGCATTTCCCCCAAAGTCAGGAACAAGACACGGGTGCCCACTCTGACCACTGCTATTCAACATAGTTTTGGAAGTTTTAGCCACAGCAATCAGAGCAGAAAAAGAAAAGGAATCCAAATTTAAAAAGAAGAAGAAGTAAAACTCTCACTGTTTGCAGATGACATGATCCTTTACTTAGAAAACCCTAAAGATGCCACCAGAAAATTACTAGAGCTAATCAATGAATATAGTAAAGTTGCAGGATATAAAATTAACACACAGAAATCCCTTGCATTCCTATACACTAACAATGAGAAAACAGAAATTAAGGAAACAATTCCATTCACCATTGCAATGAAAATAATAAAATACTTAGGAATAAATCTATCTAAAGAAACAGAAGACTTATATATAGAAAACTATAGAACACTGATGAAATCAAAGATGACACAGATAGATGAGAAATATACCGTGTTCCTGGATTGGAAGAATAAATATAGTGAAAATGAGTGTACTACCCAAAACAATCTGTAGATTCAATGAAAGCCCATTCAAGCTATCAGTGGTATTTTTCAGGGACCTAGAACAAGTAATTTCACAATTTGTGTGGAAATACCAAAACCTCGAATAGCCAAAGCAGTCTTGAGAAAGAAGAATGGAACTGGAAGAATCCACCTGCCTGACTTCAGACTATACTACAAAGCTGCAGTCATCAAGACAGTATGGTACTGGCACAAAGACAGAAATATAGATCAATGAAACAAAATAGAAAGCCCAGAGATAAATCCACGCACCTATGGACACTTTATCTTTGACAAAGGAGGCAAGAATATACAATGGAGAAAAGACAATCTCTTTAACAAGTGGTGCTGGGAAAACTGGTCAGCCACTTGTAAAAGAATGAAGCTAGAACATTTTCTAACACTATACACAAAAATAAACTCAAAATGGATTAAAGATCTAAATGTAAGGCCAGAAACTATAAAACTCCTAGAGGAAAACATAGGCAAAACACTCTCCAACATAAATCACAGCAGGATCCTCTATGATGCACCTCCCAGAGTAATGGAAATAAAAGCAAAGATAAACAAATGGGATCTAATTAAACTTAAAAGCTTTTTCACAATGAAGGAAACTATAAGCAGGGTGAAAAGACAGCCTTCAGAATGGGAGAAAATAATAGCAAATGAAGCAGCTGACAAAGAATCTCAAAAATATACAAGCAACTCCTGCAGCTCAATTCCAGAAAAATAAATGACCCAATCAAAAAATGGGCCAAAGAACTAAACAGACACTTCTCCAAAGGAGACATACGGATGGCTAACAAACACGTGAAAAGATGCTCAACTTCACTCATTATTAGAGAAATGAAAATCAAAACCACAATGAGGTACCATCTCACACCAGTCAGAATGGCTGCTATCAAGTCTCCAAACAATAAGTGCTAGAGAGTGTGTGGAGAAAAGGGAACCCTCTCACTGTTTGTGGGAATGCATATTATTAGTACAGCCATTATGGATAACAGTGTGGAGATTTCTTAAAAAACTGGAAATAGAACTGCCGTACGACCCAGCAATCCCACTGCTGGGCATACACACCGAGGATACCAGAATAGAAAGAGACACGTATACCCCAGTGTTCATCACAGCACTGTTTACAATAGCCAGGACTTGGAAGCAACCTAGATGTCATCAGCAGACAAATGGATAAAAAACCTGTGGTACATATACACAATGGAAATTTATTCAGCTATTAAAAAGAATGCATTTGAATCATTCTAATGAGGTGAATGAAACTGGAGCCGATTATACAGAGTAAAGTAAGTCAGAAAAAAAAACACCAATACAGTATATTGATGCATATATATGGAGTTTAGAAAGATGGTAACAAGGACCCTATATGTGAGACAGCAAAAGAGACACAGATGTAAAGAACAGATTTTTGGACTCTGTGGGAGAAGGCAAGGGTGGGATGATTTTAGAGAGTAGCATTGAAACATGTATATTATCATGTGAAATAGATCACCAGTCCAGGTTCGATGCATGAGACAAGGTACTTAGGGCTGATGCACTGGAATGACCCAGAGGGATGGGATGGGGAGGGAGGTGAGAGTGAGGTTCAGAATGAGGAACACATATACACCATGGCTGATTTCATGTCAATGTATGGCAAAAACCACTACAATATTGTAAAGTAATTAGCCTCCAAATAAAATTTAAAATTTGATTTTAAAAAATTTTAAAAAATAAAATTGTGTTATCTGCATATCTGAGGTTATTGATATTTCTCTCAGCAATATTGATTCTAGCTTGTGCTTCATCCAGCCCAGCGTTTCTCACGATGTACTCTACATAAGCAGATTGACAATATACAGCCTTAACATATTCCTTTCCCAATGTGGAACCAGTCTGTTGTTCCATGTCCAGTTCTAACTGTTGCTTCCTGGACCTCTATAGTTAAAGCCATATAATCCAGTAATATGCCTTGAGAAAGAAGAAAATATTTTAAGATTAGGAATGATAACAGGAAGATTAGGAATAACAAGAAATAGAACTTTGAAGTTATTTTGTCTTTTCATTTACTTTTTAGAAAAGCTGGTCTTAGAGTGTGTACTTATGTTTATTATATATACTAGAAGAAGGTTTCGAGTTATATACTTAAATTTGCAATATTTGGGGATAAGAGAAGGATGGTCTAACTATGGTCTCACTACATAATAATAACAGTTTTGGTATAGATACACAAAGATGCTCTTTTTTAAGAACCATCCTTTACCACTAAAACTTTTGTTGTTCAAAGGCAGGCATGTTTATGAAATTATCACTGATGAATATCATTAATATCTGAAAATACATAACATTTACTATACATGCAAAGCCAACCTTACCTGGTAGAGATGATTGATACAGAATACCAAAATAGTAAATCAAGCCATATTTGTAATTTCATCTAGTATACTGTCTATGTAAGGTTTCCATTATATCTACTACTGTGGGCAAGAATCCCTCAGAAGAAATGGAGTAGCCATCATGGTCAACAAAAGAGTCTGAAATGCAGTACTTGGATGCAATCTCAAAAACAACAGAATGATCTCTGTTCGTTTCCAAGGCAAACCATTCAATATCACGGGACTCCAAGTCTATGCCCCAACCAGTAATGCTGAAAAAGCTGAAGTTGAACAATTCTATGAAGACCCACAGACCTTTTAGAACTAACACCCAAAAAAGAAACACAAGCTGGAATCAAGATTGCTGGGAGAAATATCAATAACCTCAGATATGCAGATAACACCACCCTTATGGCCAAAAGTGAAGAGGAACTAAAGAGCCTCTTGATGAAAGTGAAAGAGGAGAGTGAAAAAGTTGACTTAAAGCTCAACATTCAGAAAATGAAGATCATGGCATCCGGTCCCATCACTTCATGGCAAATAGATGGGGAAACAGTAGAAACAGTGTCAGACTTTATTTTTCTGGGCTGCAAAATCACTGCAGATGGTGACTGCAGCCATGAAATCAAAAGACGCTTACTCCTTGAAAGAAAAGTTATGACCAACCTAGATAGCATATTCAAAAGCCAGAGATATTACTTTGCCAACTAAGGTCTGTCTATTCAAGGGTATGGTTTTTCCTGTAGTCATGTATGGATGCAAGAATTGGACTGTAAAGAAGACTGAGCACCGAAGAATTGATGCTTTTGAACTGTGATGTTGGAAAAGACTCTTGAGAGTCTCTGGGACTGCAAGGAGATCCAACCAGTCCATTCTGAAGGAGATCGGCCCTGGGATTTCTTTGGAAGGAATGATGCTAAAGCTGAAACTCCAGTACTTTGGCCACCTCACGCAAAGAGTTGACTCATTGGAAAAGACTTTGATGCTGGGAGGGATTGGGGACAGGAGGAGAAGGGGACGACGGAGGATGAGATGGCTGGATGGCATCACTGACTCGATGGGCGTGAGTCTGAGTGAACTCTGGGAGTTGGTGATGGACAGGGAGGCCTGGCGTGCTGGGATTCATGGGGTCGCAAAGAGTCTGACACGACTGAGCGACTGAACTGAACTGAACTGAAGGTTTCTAAATGCTGGGGCAAAGTGATGCTCTATTTTCCCTGGCATTATAGTCTTCTAAGCAGTTGTTAAAATTCTTAGTATACTATTAGCATTTGATGTTCTGAAATGTTAAACTTTTGACTTTGGATGACTGATATTCCAGACAAAGTATGTATGTTATTTATCTAAGTACTGTACTATGTTGTTTTACTTTTCTAGCCCATGTAAGAGTTTACACATTTTAAACAGTTAGTAATCTATATAGTGGTCGTGACATCTGTGAAACTTTAAGTATGGTTTTTATTTGCATCCATTTTTTTTTTTTGATCTCATAGTTTTCACATTAGAATAATATAAAATTGTAGATGAGGAATTGGAATGACTATCTTATCTGGAGGATTTTAGCCTTTTTTCTTTGGTGTCACAATATGTTGAACTAGAGTTTTGGAAAACATTATGAAATATTAATGTTTTTAGCTTAAAAACAGATCACCTGGCTTTCCTGAAGAAATTGAGTGTTTCCTCTTGCATTCCTTTATATGAAAAACAGAAAACCTGTACTGGAAAGAAATTTGAAACCTTGAATAATTAACAAAAAATTTTTTTTAGTTCTATTTTTGGTAAAAGCTGTCTTGCCACTAAAATGCCAGGAATTCAGTATGAATATAAAGTAGTTTGAGTAAAACATTGCCACTTGATTCTATTATGTCTGAAAGTATCTGGTTCAGTTCAGTCTCTCAGTTGTGTCTGACTCTTCGTGACCCCATGAATTGCAGCACGCCAGGCCTCCCTGTCCATCACCAACTCCCAGAGTTCACTCAGACTCATGCCCATCGAGTCAGTGATGCCATCCAGCCATCTCATCCTCGGTCGTCCCCTTCTCCTCCTGCCCTCAATCCCTCCCAGCATCAGAGTCTTTTCCAATGAGTCAACTCTTCACATGAGGTTTGTTTAGAAAAAGCTAAATACAGGGTTTTTTTATATTTATATAAATGTAAAATGGTTGGTTGAGCTTCACAAGTAGATATCTGCCATGATCATATGACATTTTGTTTTAGAACAATTTATAATGTTTTAATTGAAGTGTAGTTGATTTGCAATGCTCTGTTAATTGCTGTGCAGCATAGTGATTCAGTTATACATATATATACACACACATGGTCTTTTTAATATTCTTTTCCATTATAGTTTATCACAGGATATTGAATATTGAATGTAGATCCCTGTGCAATACAGTAGGACCTTGTTATTTGTCCATTCCTTATATAACAATTTTTATCTGCCTAATCCTAAACTCCCAGTCTGTCCATCCCCAACCCTGCCAACCATGTCTGTTTTAGGTGTCTGTTAGTCTGTTTCTATCCTGAAAATAAGTTTCATTTGTGTCATAGTTTAGGTTCCATATATAAATGATATTGTATGGTATTTTTCTTTCTGACCTACTTAATACAGTTTGAAGCATTTTGCTAACTTAGAAAAATTAGCTGATGTTCAAACTTTGAAGGTTTTCTATTTTTCTTTTGTCTCAAGAATATATTTTGTAGTAAATCAGGCTAATTTATTGATTTTGAAATGTATAAAGTATGTTGAATATCATCATACTATTAACATTTGGTGATGTCATTGCTTTAAAAACTCAGAAAAATTATTCTAGAGTTCAGAACAGTCTGTATATTTTGCAAAATAACCATCTATTACCTGAATAATAGCTATTTTAGAATACTAATATCTACAGCTTATTATAAATTATAAATTTCAATTACCTCTGGAATATTTTGAAACCCATAAATTCCATTCATGAGTTACTTTATGAACAAGATAGATTATTCTAAAACATAGTGATTCATTTTCTTGGATAATTTAGCTGTAAATCTTCAAAAGAGTTATTCTTAAGAGTAAAATATTTTCAAAGAAAGAAATACTTTGAGATAAATACTTTAAGTAAAATTAAAATTAAGGTTATAATCATAGCTTTACCTTTTAATTCATGGTAAATAAAATTTATCTTTCAGACGGCAAATGGCTACATCTTGTTTTTTCACATAACATCTACAAGAGGGGACAAGTACCTTTATGAACCAGTGTATCCCAAGTAAGTTCATTATCTTTTATTTTTTAAATATTTGATTTGCGTACTTTGTATTCAGAAAATGTTGCAGTTTAGGATTGTCTTTAGTGCTGGGCCAGCATTTCCAAAAACGCTGTTTCGGAGATTACCAAGTCTTCACACTGCTGTCACTTGAATAAAAAAATTCTATAGTAAGTCTGGAAATCTTGGATGAATAAATTCTGTAATGTTTTACGGAAAAACCCAAATGAACTTTTTGGCCAACCCAATACTATCTCCCTTCTTGGACATTCAGAATTACTATTAATATACTCTAGTTTTAGCATTCTTTAGTCTTTATTGGGGATGTATGAGCTAAGAGATGATGAAGAAAAGAGGTAAAATATCAGTAAGCTATAGGTACTTTTTCCTGTATATTTTAGTATATGTATAGACTAAGTACATAGCCCCGAAAGAATCTGAGGGAAGTTGGACTTTTGATCTTTAATCTACTTTGTTCAATATGTTTTATATTGGTTTTTGTTGTTGTTGTTTGCCTTTTGAAATAACATCTTATTGAAAGAACTTTTGAAATAACATAATTTTCAAGTATGACACCTTTTTTAAAAAAAGATCAAGCCATTAAAACTGGTTGAAAATATAAATGAATTATTTGTCACATTTCTAGACGGTGGAAGACAGATGTTATTGGTTCCATAAGAAGTGAAAGAAAATAGATTTCATTATATGAAAGTTTAAATTTCTGAAAATTAACAGTGATAAAAGAGACAAACATTAAAAATAGCAACCTGGGGGAAAATTATGCAGCCGATAAGACCAAGGCTTACTATTTTTTATATGAAGGAGTCATGTAAATGGCTAAGAAACACAAAGATTTCCAAAATAAATAGGTAAAAGCAGTCTTATAGGAGGAAATGTAATCCATTTTAATTCTCAATTTAGACACGCTCCTGTAAATAAAAAGCAATAAACAGAGTCACCTCTATAGGTGATTATTATTATTATTCTCTTCTAGATGGGCAGGGGAGGTAAATGACATCTCTGGAAACAGTGAAAAATAGTTTACTTCATTTCACCAACATGATTTACCTATATTTCTGGTGTTTTGAAATAGTATTTTGAGTTTCATTTTTTTGTTTTCCAGAGGTTTTTAAAAGTTTCTTACCTTGTAATACTAAGTAATATCCCAACAATGCATGAATTTTGCTGTTTGACTGCATATGTTAAGCTAGAGAAGTAAAGAGCATTATTATTATTATTTTTTGACTTGGATGATCTTCATTGTATTGAAGATTTTTTAGTATGTGAGCCTCAATAAAGTATGCATTGCCTTAGAGCAGCATGAATAATAATGAAAGGGGATATAGCCTTTGATGTCAGATAGGCTTGATTAAATGTCAGTTCTGCTGTTTTTCAGCTGTATGACTTCTATCAAGTTAATCCCTCTAAAACCTCAGTTTCCTCATCTGTAGAATGAGATAGCAGTTGTGATTATTTTAAGGATTAAATGAGATCATGCATATTAAATGTTTAGATAAGCACCTAGTATATGGAAAAAGTAATATCAATTCAGTTCAGTGGCTCAGTCATGTCCGACTCTTTGCAACCCCATGAATCGCAGCACGCCAGGCCTCCCTGTCCATCACCAACTCCTGGAGTTCACTCAGACTCAAGTTCATCGAGTCCGTGATGCCATCCAGCCCTCTCATCCTCTGTTGTCCCCTTCTCCTCCTGCCCCCAAATCCCTCCCAGCATCAAAGTCTTTTCCAATGAGTCAACACTTCACATGAGGTGGCCAAAGTACTGGAGTTTCAGCTTTAGCATCATTCCTTCCAAAGAAATCCCAGGGCCGATCTCCTTCAGAATGGACTGGTTGGATCTCCTTGCAGTCCCAGGGACTCTCAAGAGTCTTCTCCAACACCACAGTTCAAAAGCATCAATTCTTTGGCACTCAGCTTTCTTCACAGTCCAATGCTCACATCCATAGATGACCACTGGAAAAACCATAGCCTTGACTAGACGGACCTTTGTTGGCAAAGTAATGTCTCTGCTTTTGAATATGCTATCTAGGTTGGTCATAACTTTTCTTCCAAGGAGTAAGCATCTTTTGATTTCATGGCTGCAGTCACCATCTGCAGTGATTTTGGAGCCCCCCAAAATAAAGTCTGACACTGTTTCCACTGTTTCCCCATCTATTTCCCATGAAGTGATGGGACCGGATGCCATGATCTTCATTTTCTGAATGTTGAGCCTTAAGCCAACTTTTTCACTCTCCTCTTTCACTTTCATCAAGAGGCTCTTTAGTTCCTCTTCACTTTTGGCCATAAGGGTGGTGTTATCTGCATATCTGAGGTTATTGATATTTCTCCCAGCAATCTTGATTCCAGCTTGTGTTTTTCTAATCCAGCATTTCTTATGATGTACTCTGCGTATAAGTTAAATAAACAGGGTGACTATATACAGCCTTGATGCACTCCTTTTCCTGTTTCAAACCAGTCTGTTGTTCCATGTCCAGTTCTAACTGTTGCTTCCTGACCTGCAT